>OZ018392.1:10820872-11420872 GCA_963969525.1 Ontholestes murinus
TTTTATATATTATTGTGTTCGTAACCTCTTGACATTCAAACAATTAATTCACCTGGCTGATGTTTAAAATTGTTCATGAATAAACGTCGATCGAAGCTCGGTGGAAATAAAAGGTCAACATCGTATTGAAATCAAATTACGTCTGCCAAAGTTTAATCTCACAGAAAACTTGTTATTGCTACGTCCACGTGGCTCAGTGAAATTTCTCATTAACCTAAGTAGATTTTGGTATCGACTAGTTGCACAGATAATTCCATTATGGATATTAAAATTACACGCCGGCATGAATATTACATTTCACGCCAATGTTCAGGATTATTTTTAAATATGGAGGGTGATACATTTATGAAGGTAAGAATAAAAAAAATAAGTATTTTAATTTTTTTAAAAGTTATTTCGTTAAGGGAGATTTCAGAAATTAATTAATACTTTCCTAATTCCTGGATATATTAGCGCGCTTATCGAAGTTATTTCATATTTCATTTGCCTGACTGTCAAGATATTTCAATCAAACTGAAGAGAATGGGTGACTATTTATCAAGGTTTTTGTAAAGGTATTTGAGCTTATAAAATAATCAATCAGACGTAACTGACTCTTAATATAATATAAAATGAAAAAGTGTGTTTGAAATTTTTCATAGAAACTGCCAAAAATATTGAGAAAATATTTATTAAAACTATATTTGATAGACAATTACACTGCAAAATTGGTTGTTTTTTTTAATAAAATCGTTCTCTCTTTCCCGCAAAACTGCGTTTTGTAGTTTTCTTTTTGTGGATTTTTGTGAGTCCTTCTTCAAGGTCCAGCAGTAATCTACCATCATTCTAATATCCCATCTTTCTTGGTAATGTCTCTCCATCTCCTTTAATTCTTGATAGAACCCCTCTTCCTGTTCTTAGCTGACATCTCCAAAATTTTCTGGGAAAAGAGTCAACGTGGCAATTCAGAAAATGAAGTTTGACGCTCATATTGCATCCCAGTTTTTTATAATTTTCGACCATGTTGGCTACAATTTCTTTGTAGTTTGGAGACTTGTTGTTTCCAAGGAAACCTTCTATGACTACTACGAAAGAACACCTTGCTTCAGATTCATCCTGGGTCATTGTATTCTGGAACAATCTGTCCGATTTTAAGGTTCGAATTTCAGTGCCTACAAAAATTCCTTCTTTGAGTTTAGCTTCAGAAACTGCAGGAAATTGCTTCATCAACTTAATTTGAAGGGGACGCAAAAGAACTAATTTTGGGTCAACTAATGCATCACGTAGCACATTTTTTTTGTCTCGGTACAAGTCTTTCTCTGAGTGGCCATTCTTTCTTAACGTAATGTAAATTTTGTGATCGACTGTCCCAGTCGCACAAAAAAACATGGATACTTTGTGAATCCAGACTGCTGACGCAAAGGCATTGCTATTATTTTGAGGTCTCCACAGAGTTGCCAGCAATATTCGCTATACTTTATTGTATTTAGCAACAGATCAAGATTCTCATACGTTTCTTTGGGATGTACGGAGGGAGCAACAGGCAGCGAGGTATAAGTATTATCATTGTGCAACAAGACACAGTCTTCTCTTAGAAGAATCAATAATTAACCTCCATAACGTCGAATCGTAATTGCCAGCTCCCAGTTTCTTGACTACTTCAGGAATATTATTACAATACACCAGTGAACACTCTTGAGAGAAATGTTCCACAAACTCTTTTTCACGAAAATGTGGTTTGTGGAACCAACAGATTTTTGTCTTTCAGTCGTGATCCTAAAAATTGTGCAGCATTCTTCGATAGGCCCAAGTCTCTCACTAAGATATTTAGTTCAGCTTGGACAAACAGTTGATGTTGGTCTATATCAAGATTGAATTCGTCCTTGTCGGTTTTCTCGTTTGAACTTGCATCTGATGATTGCTGTTGGATGATGTGAAGAAAATGTGGAGGAATAGGAATTCCTGATCCATGAAGTACAGGTCGTTTAGCAGACGGAAAGTCAGGATGTTTATTTTTCGAATTGAAACCTTTGACATCCCAGGAGCAAAAGTAACAGTCGTCTCCATGGTTTTTCTGTTCCCTCCATGCCAAAGGGTAAAGAGCTACGTGTACCCTTTATCCATTTTTTCAGTAGCTCACCAAGCTTTACATCGAAATAAGCGTGACAACCTTTCTTGATAAATACTGTTATATTTCGTTTATGCTTTGCTATCGTTAAAATGAATGAATTAATTAATGAATCATCGAACATGTTGGAAACAATTAGGATGGTCAACTATAAGATTGCGCTTAACTGTGGAGATTCTTTAAAAACACATTCATACTGATTTTAAGCTTTTGATGATGATATGAGAAATGTGAATACATTTCTAAAACATTTTGGCATTTAAAGAAAAATTAGATTATATTAGATTAGAGAAAAATCAATGATAGGTACGAGTAGCCGTAGGTAGACTTGGATTTCATTGGACCACCGTGGTAACTTATAAAGTATAAATCAGTTTATTCTAAATATACTCATATGTAGCGTAGTCTCTGCAAATCATAACATCCTGAATTTAGCTGGCTTAACGGCCTATATATTTTCCCATCATCAGTGTCTTGGCTTTTCAATAAATATCAGTTGTGCTTTTTGCCTTTGGGATGCTAAGTACAATTATAAAACTCATAATTTCCAGATGTTGTTTTGGGTAGGTTTGTAATCTTATTTTTTTTTAATTTCCCATGGATTATTGTCAGGCCCAGGTGTCCTTTCATCTTTGAGCTTTATTGGCATCTATACTAATCCTCCGTAGTGAATTAGGGCAAATTACTAAATAGTATTTCTATGGTCTGTACAATCCGTACGGTTGGAAACAGATCAGCAGCGATTCTTAGCTTTTTCTCCTCTTCTTGTTTAGGTCTTTTGAAGTCGGAATTTATGATAGGCTATCTTATATCCTTGAAATATCTTTTATTATGGTGTCCCAGCATATTTCTTTAGATTTCAAGATATTTATTTTAGTTTTTTAGTATGTAGTCCCCTTCTAGAGTTGTAGTTTCTGCTGTGCTGTTCTTCTGGAGACTCTGGCTCTGGTCAAACGTAATCTGGAAGCATGCTTTTTTTTCCTGGCTACGTCAATCTCGGGCCTCGATTAATATACGGTATTTTGGGTTCTATTTCCTTTGGGTTTAAATGTTTTATTACATGCGGCGATTGTTCCCTCCTTGAATGCTGTGAAGTTGATATCCTTGTAGTTGCTTTATGTATCTGCCTTTTTTGTTTACGTCAATAATCCATCCAGGCGCTTTGGTGTTTTGGTTAGTATTGGCGCTAGCTATCTTGGTGAAATATGTTTTTTTGCCATGGGTGACTGTCCTGTTATATAGTAACTGATTTTCTCTATGGTTGGCTTTATGCCATGATTGGGTATTGCCAGGTTATTTTGGGCTATCCATTCTTTTCTTATTGCCTCCACACAGTCGGGATTTGGCTTTGAGGTCGCCTGCCATAATGACTTCCTTGATGCCTTTATGCAGTTGTCAAATTAAGAATCGATTTAAATTGAGTTGAGTGTTACTTGGTGGAATGTAGCAAGCAATAATTAGAAATTCATCCAGTTCAGTCGTTATAAGGTTGTTTTTTGTTAGTGCATATACTGCGTACTTTGACTTTACTGCTATAAACTCGTACGCCAATGTCAATATTCTTATTGGTTATCCAATTCCTTTTCTTAATTAATGTTTGGTTTGGTTTTGTCTATAATTGCCAGATCTATATACTCTACTCTAACGTTTTGGTCTAAGAAACCCACCTTCCCTTTATAACGACTCAGGTTGCTCTCGAGTATCAGTAATTATTTATTCTTGTAAGCCATTGTTTATCGTTGAATTCTGAGAGTACATGAAAATTTTAACATTTCAATAAAACACTAGTTTGACTCTTTTTTTTCACTCGGTTTATTGCTATACCAGGTGTATGCATAAGTGTTTTCCGGTTTGACTAAGAGATAGCGCCAGCGAAAAGTATTAATAGTAATAATTAGAAGAAACACGAAAATATTTTTCGTAAAATCTACAACAAATGAGTCTTATTAAGACTACAAGAAACAAATTACTTCTGAAACAACTGCTTCTCTAGCTAATACTTTGACAGACATTGAATGATACAAAAGTAATTTGCGTGTTACAAAATAGCAAGGCTATCAAAGCAACACTAGTTTTATTATTAATTGTATATTAATTTGACATATACGTCATTTTGTTCGCCTGACATTAAACTACAAACACAGACGAGTTGAGTCCGCCTAAAACTAGCGTCTTCGTTTTATCGTTCAGTGGTCACGTCGAGTTTTGTGCCTGAAAAAGAACATTTGATGCATGCATTGCTTTTCTTATTTAATCAAAAGAAAAAAAGTCAACGTTTTCTGTTTCTACCAGTAACCGTTATATATGGCGAACACGCTCCATCGATTAGAACATGAGAGACATGGTTTTGACAATTTAAAAATTGTGATTTTGATGTGAAAGACAGAAGCGCTCTGCTAGGCCACAAAAATTGGAAAACGAGCAATTGCAGAAGTTATTGGATGTTGATCCAATTCAAACTCAACGGCAATTAGCAGAAGCATTACATGTGTCACTAAAAACAATCAGGATAGAAAATTGCAAAGTCACTTGTGAAGTGCTGCTTCAACGCCACGAAAGGAAATCAGTTTTGGATCGAGAGTGGTATTCTGTATTATAAACTTTTGAAGCCCGGCGAAACCATTAATTCATAACGCTATCGCCAATAAATGTTTAATTTAAACTACGCATTAATCAAAAGACTACCGGAATGGGCTAGAAGGTATGCAAAGTGATTTTGTTACATGACAAAACCAGTGAAAGAAACCTTTAAATCGCTTGGATAGGACATACTTCCGCCGTATTTGCCAGATATCTATCACCTCTTCGTATCAATGGGGCACGCGCTGGCAGACCAGCACTTCAGCAATTTCCAGGAAGTTGGAAAATGGCCCGACGAATGGTTTTCCGCAAGAGACGAGCACTTTTTCTGGCATGGTATTCCTAAGTTACCTGAAAGATGGGCAAAATGTGTAGGAACCAATGGCCAATATTTTGAATAAAATAATAATTCATTTCCCTTGAAAATTACGTGTTTCTTTGTACCAAAAAACCGGAAAAAACACCTTGTTAAAGGTAAAATTGCATTTAACAATAAATAAATCGAATGAAATAAAATGTTTTATTCAAGCCATTGTTTCTTCTTGAGTATCTTGGTATGTTATTTGCCTTTTAAACGTATTTTCCAGTTCGTGTAATGTCTCCTTTTTTGTCACAGATGGGATAAAAAGCCTCGCCGCTACAATCTTTCCGCATGTATCCCATTTGGCTACAATTATTATATGCTCGATTTGTTTTTTCGCAGATTTTGGATTGGTGGTCGTATTTCCAGCATTTATAGCATCGTCATATTACGGTTCTGTATAACATTTGTACAATCCGACTCTTGCATGATTTAAAACTAATATATTTTCAGTTGTTTCCTTTAACGCAGTCAGCGTTGCAATGTTACTATTCCTTTGATTAGGTCTTAATTTAGGACGTCGAGGGTGATTCTCCTTCTCAAGAACGGTAAGGATCCCACGACCTTGATTGGGTATCGCCCGCTATGCCTGAGGGAAAGGTATTGGAACGGCTGGTACAAGACCGAAGGAACTGCTGGCTGGACATTGAGGGCATCATTTCGCTGAGGCACTTGTGTTAGCACATAATGTTTACACAAGTCATAAGTAGAAAGAATAATATTACTAATGGCAACTACGTTACCTAAAATAAGTTGAAAATTTACATGTGAATTATTATAGAAGATTTGAAGTAGAAAAGTAATGCAATTTAATAATTTTTAGCTTATTAAAGGAAAGGTCGACGCTGGACGCGCTTTTGGAGATAAGGAGGTTGGCTGACGAAGCCAACAGAGGGCCACTGAGGAGAAGAGGCTATAGCGCTGGACGTCAGTAATGCCTTCAACTCGACACCTTGGCTGTCGATCATAAAGATACTCGAGGAGACTATCTTGAGCCTTGGTATAAGTTAATTATTATTAATTGTTATTTTTAGGGCTTGTAGGAAGGGTAGTTTCGATATTTGGTATTAAAGTACCAAATAGCGAAAATGATTCAAGTCCATTTAACCCAATCATTGTATATTATTGTATAGTATATTATTGTATATGTATGTATGGTCAATAAACGATTTATTATTATTATTACTTTCGCGACAGAACGGTGCTGGTAGCGAGGAGTGATGCCATTGAGGATAGATAGCAGATTCTCGCGGTGATGGGGCACTCCTATGGAGCATGGTCTACCATGACGTGTTCCGGCTAGATGCTAGACATGCATGAGTGCACGTCATCAAGTTTGCGGACGACATCATAATCTGCAGACATGATGGCTTTAGGCAATGATCCCGCGGAAATGGTGGCGAGCTAGTTGAGGTCGGTGCAGGAGTATCAAGGACAAGAAAATAACGCTTCTGGATTAGGAAGTCACTAAGCCACCCTGCTGAAGTAGCGGCCAGGTGGAAGAAGCGGCAGCTTGCATCAACAGAGCGGTATCCAGGCTGATGAGGAGGCTACTGGGGGTAGCAAAGGTCAAACCATTGTATGCTGCGTGGGCCTTAAGTCTGGGCGTGGCACGAGCATACAGGACGGTGTCCACGGAGGCGGATTTTGGTGGCGCTTGCCCCCGCTGACTTGGAAGTAAGAGCAAGGGCGAAACCATTCGCGGCGACGAAGGTAAATGACAAAATGACTAGGTGGGACGAGAGCGTAAAGGGAGTTTGGAAGCGGTCGCTCATCTCAAACCTCGAGGCATGGATCAACAGGGAGGATTATCACCTGACTCAGTTTCTATCTGGGCATGGGTGCTTCATGAATAACCTGTGCCGGAAAGGGAAATCCCGTGAAGAATACTGCAGGTGGTATTCTAATCCTAGGGTCATGGCGTGCCACACCCTGATCGTGTGTGTTCAAATGTGGGAGTTCATAAACATGTTGGGCGAGGCTGCCAACACAGTAGACCACATGCGTGAGGACGAGCGCTCATGGTCTGCGATGACGGAGTTCTCCAGGTTCTGGAGGACGACGGGGTAATACAAAGGAACGTCTGTGCTCATAATTAGAGAAGGGATGGCTGATGTATTACCATAGTTCCACCGGCGTCCCCCGTATGCCAATCCCATTGGTAGCATCTCAGAATCTGAGCCCTTTGCAAATGAATGCGTAGGGTGAAAAGTCCCCAAGGGTTGAAACAAGCTTATTTTGGTGGCCCTATAATGTATAAAAGTTTTGCATAGTTCTACCCTGTTAATCATACTATACATGCCTAAAATATGTATTGTTTCTTTCTTGGTTTTATTCGTACCCATCACGGATATTTTCTTTTCTTCCTTCTCTAGAGGTTTTAGTAAATGTTGGACTTTGCTTATCACGTTATTATCCTTGTTTTGTAACTATCAGTAGTTGCCCTTCTTTGGTATTTCTTATTGTTTTTATGGTCTGCGCAGTTTCCATATTCTGTAGACTCTTCTATAGGTTTGCTTTATATTATTCCAAATGTTTGCCTACTATTAGAGCGTAGGTATTTCTTTCTTTCCTTTCTTGGGTTTTGTTTGAACCCTTTCAGTACCAGATTATTTTTGATTGGCAAAAAAATTATCCCACGACAATTTCTTTACATATATGGTTCAAAGCAATCTTGGTGTTGAATGATAACTTTATTTTGTGCAGCCGAAAAAAATTGTTTCAAAGAAATACGTAGCTTTATAACTAAACTTTTTTATATTCATTTGACTGGAATTTTAATTTGCTTTCCTGTCATTCTTCAGGTAAGAGCCCACTGATTCTAAGCCTTGATACATGGAAATCAAGTTGATTTGCTTGCTGTAAAACTACCGTACGACGCAGAGGGGTTTTACTCAACTGCTTCTGGTCCATCCTTTCGATTTTAAATGTTCTGCTGATTTTAGATTTAGAGTGCACTTCCCTATTAGATCGATTCGAATTGTACCCACGCACCAAATTTGTCTTTCGCGTAGGAGTAGCGCTAGATTAATCGAGGAAAACCAGTTATCGAAAAATAGCTTATGGTTTTTGTCTTCAGGTAAAGTTTTTGTTAGCTCTAAAACAATGTCATTGGACAATCCAATCCATAAGAGCCACAAGTTCCCTAACCAATATAAACAGAGAAGTCGTGCATGATGCCTGTATTGTTAGCTCTTGTAAAAACCTTGAATCCTCATTTATGCGGTTTCTTTCTCATTTACAGCTTTAGAAACGAGCAGCTCTTGAATATAATGATATGTTCAGTTTCGACCAGTTTCTCTTCAGGCGGAATTTTATTAATAATTTTAATTAATGTTTTTGAAATGGAACAACACCGCCCGTCCAGTAACCACCAAAACCAAGGCTGCTTTCAAGCAACTTAACTTCGTTTATCAACACCGAAACTTGTATTTCACAAATAGATGCTACGTACAAATTTTTAGTTCTTCAATATTGATATAAAAATCAAATTAATTTTTGTAAAGTCTAAAATTAAAAATAAAGTGGTATAAAACACTTATAAAAACAGACACTTAACGGACTACTGATATCAGTTATTAACCACGCATCGAGGAGTGTGAAGAAGCGTTGTTTCAACTATTTTGACTTCAATATTATCAGCTAGAGCATTGCAGAAGAGTATAACTTTTAAATAAAATAAAGGGAAAGCAGCAACATTGTTTATACTGGCGCTCAGTTCAAACTAAATATTAAGTTGCTTTAAAGCAACCATGGTACTGAAAGGGTTAATCAGCCTTTTCCTTCTGCTATTCGTGTAAGTTATTACCTTTAGCACCATGCTGTGATAAATGGGCTCCACTATCTTCGTACTATCAAGATGATGCATCCTTACCCAAATTTAACCAGAAGTCACATTTAAAATTTTTAGAATATACAGGTATGGTTAAACTCAGAATTTTGTGATACGTAAAACAAAATTCTAGCTGCAAGATCAAGCATAAAAATTGCAAAACTTCGGTGGGTTTTAAGAAGGAACTAGAAATTATCATGAAAAACTAGAAAATAGACATTCGGGATTCATAGATTTCATTAGGCGATATTACACAGAAGCAGAGTTTTGAGATTACAAAATTTAGCAAATTCGTAACCTGATGCCAATGTAATTGGTATATGATTGAATTCATTTTTCGGATTTCATGCAAAGATTTTGCAGACGTCTTATTAAATACTTTTGAACGCATGATTTTATAAAAATGGATGGATTTGGTGGTGGATCTGTGATGGTTTGGTCAGGAATGTACATTCCGTAACTAATCTAATGCTTTCTGAAACCCTAAACAAATATTTTAATGTAATTCGCCTCGAAGAGTATTTAGTAGCTGTTAATTATGGTATCGGTCAAAATTTCATCATATTGCTGATCACATACAGTCATTAAAACCAGAAATTGTTTAACTGGAAAATTGATTTCAGGTTATGAATTGGCCAGTGCAAAGTATCTTAAAAGAGCATCTAAAAGATCCTATTAGTAAATTTTGATTGATATTATGGAAATGAATTTCAATTTTTTTGTTGAGACTCGATTTTATTTAATTTTGTACCATTGTTATGATAGAAACAATAAACATAAATACATAAATACTTTTACACTGTCCTGAATTAAATGAATTAAGAAAATGTATCTTTGCTATCTAAACTGTCCCGATGATTCAAAAAACTAATTTATGAATTATTAGACGAGGATATTGATTTTTAATATAGAAATAAGACAATTTACACTTGGTTTGTTTTGTCTTATTTCTATATTACAAAATGTTTCACCACGTGCTACATGAGAAACTAATTCAAGAAATATTGATTTTTAGACTAGATATTTGGGTTTTGGAGGATTCATAATTTGTTTAACAGGAGTTTGTTGTGGGTATTGGTAGCAAATTTAACGCCAAGGTTTAATTTACGTTGGGATATGGGTAAAGTTAGGGTGATTTTGTATAGAAGTTGGTTTTAGGGGTTAGTTAAAGATTGCACAATAATTTAATAATTAATAAACTGAAATGTCAAGCCTTGGTTTTGATGTTGTTTTTTATTGATTGTGCATAGGATTTAGAGAAGAGTTTTAAATCAAATAAAATGCCTTATAAAATAATAGTATTATTGATTCTGTTCGTAGGAGATTGTGCTAAGATTTTATGGAAGGAGCTTTGATTGAGTCGAAGAAGGATTAAAGGGATTGTTGAACGATTGCAAATACGTGGGATCGAGATAATTAATATCGTGGCAAAATATGTTGTAAGGGTAAGGAAGAGCCTTCGGGGTTGCCTTGAAAGATGGGAAAGGAATGGGAATGCGTTTATCTAATTCTTACTTGAAAGACATCCATTTGAAAGGAAGTTTTTATCTTTTATTATATTTACACAGTTAGAAATAAAAAATAATTGTCTTTGCCAAAAAATATGTTTTTGAAAATTATAGAATTTCACACGATAGATTTTTTAGGTCGCAGTTCAAGAGAGGCTAACACACCTCACTAACACCCTATGTTAACCTATAACCAATATATATATATTCACAAGAAAATGATTTTTTAAACGAAGTGAAATAAATGATTTTTTAATAAAGTGAAACGAACAAAGTTAATTTATAATCAACTACCTATTATAAATGATCTTGTTTGTTACTTTATGAACTTGTTATGGTAATTAGTATTACTAGGAAAATGTCATACATTTTCATTAGGTTTTCGTTTGAAATGAAATTTCAGAAAACATTCCCTTTATTACAAATTACCTAGTTCGAATAAATTCGAGGCATTTCATTATTAAACCGTGTAACTTGCTCGGTGAATGTAGTGCGCTTGAAAAACTACAGTGTTAATATCAGACACTTAAAGCAATTTCAGCCAGGTACACAACGAGGAAAATTAATTGGGATAATTATGAACCCTGGCGTCTTTGACCGTTCACTTAATGAACTCGGAATTCCGGAGATGAAAAGGTCACTTCGGCTTTGATGTCGGGTTAAGTTATTAAACAAACATATAACTGTGCCATGAAATATAATGGCCGTCCATTAACCACATCCAAACTACGTACAATGACGCCTTTGCGAAAATTCAGCGTTTTAATTACATTCGCAGTTCGTTGCCGTATTTTACAACATACTTAATATTTAATTTACATCTATGGTGAATTATGTTAAAATACAGTAGAGTTTATGAAAGTTTGAAAATTGGATATCCATGATTTAATCCTACAATTTTCATTTGATGGGTTTTTTCAGAGCACATATAAGCTCTGTAATTGATGCATAGTAACTTTGGGTGATAATTTAATTAGTAGTTTTATTAAATTTAAAAAAATACAAGTACTGATAAAGTGCTAATAAATAAATAAATATAGAATAGAACTTTGGTGATGTAGACTTATCAAGGGATATAGTAAAACCTAGAAAAGCAGGAATATTTACTTAATAAATGAACAATTCAATTTTAATTTAATGCCACAAACTTTAGTGTAAAAATCTGCAAACTGTGACATCGAAGATCGGCAAGTTTTAATGACTTTTCAATTTCCTAAAACCTACCTTAAAAGTATTTAAACCGTACTAGAGGCTTTCCCGCAGATATACATTTTGCACACGTCGCTTATCCATCATCTGTCTAAATTCTAAAGGTTAAACATTCACTCGACTCTTTGAAAGGTGATGCAAACATTCAGCACAGCGTAAAGGACTTTAATACATTTTTATTCAGCAACTTACAGCTCATACGTCTATCATTGTCTGTCGACTTCTTATTTCAGCATGAAATTCGTTTACATGCATAAAATTCAATACTTAAATTAGTTTGATGAGAATGTTTATATTGCTATAACGTATACGATTTTAATACTTTATTTATTCCCTTAATTCTTATGCTGCTAGACATCGATCTAGTAAATACAAAAGTAAACTAGAGCGCGTCTCATTTCATTCGCCAGATGAAAAAAAAAATAGATAAATGTTCTGGCCAGTCGCGATAAGAATGGAACAAATGAAAGCTCTTTCACGCCAAGTACGCAATAAATTCGTCCATAATGGCTTAGGACGATTTAATTCTACAGGAGGGTTTACCGTATTTACAGAAAATGTAATACGCATTTCTCTTAAATGGATAGTGTTTGAAAAATTGTATTTCATTCAGATAACAATGGAAATGTTTTGTGGTGTATTTTGTTGTCAGTTTATATGATATAACCGATTAATAACAGCTTTATATAATTAATGTTAAGATGTTTAATATGTATTATAAAGCTGACTATTATATTTTTAATTTAAATTATTTACTAACTATTAAAAATAAATTTGAAAGACAAAGTAGTTAATTAAATGTTATTACATTACACTCCTTATTGTTGAATTCTTTGAGGATTATCGTAACAAACTACCTCTCTAACAAAGGTTTGTGTATAAGATGAGTTCGTGTGATAATTCTATTCGCATTTACCAAACAATGTGAGCTGCATCGCGTGCAGGAATCTATTTAACTGCGAGTAGAACTTCCCTTGCAGTAACAGGGGCGACGGTCTGATAAACGAGTGTGCTTTAAATGTTAAAACGCTATAATAATAATTAACTTCTCAATTATCTCAAACCTATACACGTTACTATTTTCTATGCGACTGTGTTCTGATAAATAACGCAATAACAGAATTCACAAATTTAATACAAATAGATTTGAATTATTACTGATTGATTATTCAACTGAAACAATTAAATTTGTCAAAATATTTACAATTTCAATTCGTCAGCATGCGATTCTATTGTGTTAAAATAATTACGCTTTTTGACAATGAAATTATTGAAATATCAGGAAAATTAAATTATTTATGCAGCATTTTATTGTACATTGAAGTTTGTCTTATGGTCTATTTAATTATGTATATATATATATATTCAACTATTCAATAAAGATAAGTTGTGCCAATTCAAGCTTAGCTTATTAAGGGTTGTTTATAGAAAGGCACTCTGTTGGTTTCACAATTATTCACGATTTATTCCGACTAGAATTCCTAGATAATGATGACAAATCGAAACTAGTCGGAATAAATCGTAAATAATTGTGAAAGTGCCTTTCTATAAACAACCCTTACTATTAAAAATGTTTCACCACGTAATAAACGAGAATTAATAAATATTTTTAACATGATACTTACAAAGTAACAATTTTATTGTAATTATATGTATAACAACTATGATCCCGATAATCTATAGTTCAGCCATTTCCCCTACATTAATGGAAGTATTTTAAAATAAAAGGATAAGAAACAATCTAATAATTTACTAATAGAGTAAATTTTAAAATATTTTAGTATATTACGAGACGTATAAACGTTGAACATCAATAATTTAATATTACATTCTGCTACGTTCCTTTCCGTGAAATACATACTGAAATATAACGTTTAAAAAATAGACCGCTGCTGAATATTTACTGAAGATTATAATACTCATGCGAGGATACATGAAATATCCATTTTTATAAAGACTCACCGAAAGGTAGAGGATGGAAGTAATATCAATCCCAGTCTAAAAAGATGATAAAAAATACGTTTCGTGTAAACTAAAAAATGTATATCCCCGGGGTAATGTTTACCGGGCCACGAAAATGTATTTCGCCCTTCTAAGCAACTACACGAAAAAACATCCCCCGGGGAGTTTATTTATCAAAGCGCGTATGCTCGGATAATATTTTTATATATCACCCAATTAGAAATGGGCCTGTTTGCACGCTCTATGACTATCTAGACAAAGTTTAGCGTAAGATCAATCCATTGTCTTTCCTGTATAATAAAAAGAAAGTTTTTGCCGAATAAAAAGTTACCCGAGTATAAAAAAGTATGTTATTAGGTTGTAATGAAATGTCTGTTTCAATCTGATTAAAGTTTAAGTATACAGGTTGTTTTAATAATGTATATTAATCAATTCTTTTAATAGATAATTTGGCAACAATTATCTAATTCGAAAAGATTAGTTTTTTTTTATGCATGAATTTACGAGTTTAATTAACAAAACGGCGGTCTGGTTCGTTTATTGTTTCATGGTCAAGCAAATTAACCGACACGAAACCGTTAAGGTCACACCATCTGATAAAGGAATGTAAGATTAATGATAAAGGTTTTTGCCCCATTTGCATTAAATTTTTGACTGTAATTATGGCTGGTTTATAATTTTCCATTATTGCGTTATTAATCGTAATAAACCGTATTTACATTTACTAGACTACACAAAGGTAATAATTTGCGTTCCATTTATTATTTTTTTTTTATTTACATATATTAACACATTTAATAATTAGGATTAGATTATTAGGATTAAATTTATTTGCGTTTTGTATAAAACACTGATTCTAAATAGCTTTACATACTAAAATTTCGAAAGTTTTATGAAACATACAATCCCAACGAAAACTGAAAACCAAGAAGAAAAGTCTTAAAAAGCGTTTCTGTCTTAAATAAAGGTACCACGGATAAAATTCTTCTAACAGAGAACCTGTAATCACTAATAATATTCCTTAGGATGACGGTGCAATAATAAAAAGCCTAGCCAAACGAAAGCTATTATAAAAGAAGACCTATTCAGGGCAAATTAGTTCTCTATGATTTTTCTAGAAGAGCACATCTGAGGATGGCACATACAATTGCGAAACGTTGTAAATACGGTGCTTTGTTGGAGTGCGTATTCATACTTGTAGTATTGAAGGTTGACCTTTGGTGGCGTATGTTCGACTTCTCATAATTACTTGTTGAATTAAGTGGATTTTCAAGAGGAGGATGAAAAGTTGGGCGTCGTCGCATTTGTTGAGATTATCGATATCTTTTATAATTTCGATTAACTGCGATTATCTATTTATATTTTTACTAGTAATTTTCTAAATTTAATTTGTACCATTTTTAGCCTCTCGAAGAAACGTCTTAAATGTGGTGACCAAATAATACTGCAATATTCTAAAACTGAACGCACTAATGTGACAAATAAAATAGTTAAATTTGTAAAATTCTTCGTTATGCGATTAAGGAAGACAAGCATTTTATTTGCATTAGCTATTACTGTTTCTATATGATAAGAGAACGAAAGCTTTTTATCCAAATAAACACTCTGATCTTTAATCGTGTCTATATAATCTAGGTTATAGTTATCTAAATTTCAAATGACAAGGGAACTATTTACTTTCCGAGAGAACAATATTACGTTTCATTTATCTATATTTAATGTTATATTATTAATGACACACCAAGTATTTATAGCATCCAAATCTTTTTGAAGTGTTACAGAGTAAAAAATAGTGATGTGGCCATCATAATACTATCCCTATATTTTTCTTGAAAATCATGAGGTCATTCTTAATAATTTGCTCATTTTTGAATTCGTTACAATTAGCTCCTATAGTTTATTAGCAATAAGCAAAAACATTTTTAAGATAAAGAACTTTACAAAAAAAACTTAAATAAAACTTTTTCAGTTTTTCATTCTCTTTAACTTTTGCTTGAAAAGTTATACCTTATTTTTCAAAATTTCTTAAATTTCAAAATTTGTTTGAATAAATCTATTAAAGTTTGCAATAATGTTATGTTTATTTACGTTTTACAACTTTTAATTAAAACCCTCGCTTATGTTTTACTTATTGGAGGGTGGGTTAGAAGACACCCACCCACCCTACATATACATATTAACTTTAATTACCGATCACCTCGTGGTTTTCAATAACTTTAATTACAAAATTTTAATGAAAGAAAATTGACAAAGTAAAAATTTTGATAAAGGCATTGGTTGCGACCGTTACTACGTGGTAATCCATATAATAGAAGGAATTATTAGAATTTATTTTTAATTTTTAAAAGAAGTCTAGATTTCTAAACAAATCTTTTTTAAAAATTTTTAGAGCTTCCAATAAAATCTTCACAATTTAGAAAGCAGGTTGAATTAAAAAATCTTGAAACCTAGATAAGAAATTAGTGGAAATTTCTTAAATTCTTGAAAAAGTAAGTCTAGATTTTAGAAAACAAAATTCGAAAAAATCTAGGGCCTTAAAAAAAGAGAAATTACTGAAAAATTCCTGAACCATCAAGAACAGATTTCTACAAACAAATTTTCTAAAAAGTCTAAAGCCTTCAAGAAAATCTTTGCAATTTAAAAGATAAGAAGATAACCTTGAAATCTGAAGGAGAAATTTCTGGAAATTTCCTGAGCCCTTAGAAAAAAGTCTAGATTTCTAAATGAAAATTTTCTAAAAATTCCAGAGCCTCTTAGAAATTTAGAAGACCAGTTGAAAAAATAACGTGAAATCGGGAAGAGAAATTACTGAAAATTCCCTAAACTTTTCTAAAAAATAGTAGCAATTAGAACTATCTAAATAATTTTACAGCCTCTAGTTGAAACAAATTGTTGAATTCTAGAGAAGCAATATCTGAAATTTATCTGAATTCTCGAAAAGTAGACGAATTAAAAAACATTTAGAGTCTTAAAGAAAATCTTCGCAATTTATAAGAAAATGTTGAAAAAAATTTAATTTGGGGAAGCAATTATTGGCCATTATCTAAACTCTAAACTTTTAGAAAAACCTAATGCTCCAAAGCAAATCTTTACAATTTAAAAGACGACTTCAAAAAAAATCTTGAACTCTGGAGAATAAATTTCTAGAAATTTCCCGAACCCACGAGAAAATAATCTAGATTTCCAGAGGAAAATTCTAAAAATTGAAGAGCCTCAAAAAAACTCTTTGCGATTTAGAAGACAAGTTGAAAAAACACTTGAAATTTTCTAGAAAAATCTATAGGCTCGAAATCTGAATAAAAAAAAATTCGGAAATTTTTGAGCACTGAAGTAAATCTTTGCAATTTGTAAGACAATATTAAAATCTGTAAGAGAAATTACTAGAAACAGCCTCAAAGAAAATTCTATAAATATTGAAACAAACTAAAAAATATAGAACTCCCAAATAAGACCTTTGCTAAAAATTCTGGAAATATGAAGAAAAAATTACTGTACACTTCTATTATTCTCCAAAAAGCTCTAGAAATCTACAAGGAAAACTTGTGAAAAATTCTAGAATCCTCGATCAAAATTCTTTGGAAAGGAAGATAAAAAAACTGAAAATATGGAGGAGGAATTCCGGACACTTCTAGAAGCCTCTAAGTAAGTTCTAGAAATTCTGAAGAAAATATCCTAATAAATTGTAAAGTTAAACACAATCTTGGGAGAGCTTTCTGAATAATCTAGAACTCTCGAATAAAATCTTTGCTAAAAATTCTGGAAATATCTATTTATTTATTAGATTAGAAAAAGAAATTACTGTACACTTCTAGAATCCTCAAAATAATTTTTATAAATCTAAAATGAAATCTTGTGAAAAACTCTAGAAACCTCAATATAACAAACTAAAAGTATGGATCATCTGAGAAAATTTTAGAAATTTACAAGAAAATTTTCTAATAGAAAAAGTTGAACAAAATCTTGTATAGAAACCACGAAGTAATTTCTATAAATAAATATAAATAATGATTTTCTGAAACATTTTGAAACTCTTGAATAAAATCTTTGCTAAACTTGTAAAAATTTCTAGACTTCTCGATGAAAATTCTTTAGAAAGGAAGTTGCAATAAAAAATAAAAGTATGGAGGAGAAACTATATAAATTTAAAGTAAAAAAAAGTTTTTTCCTCACAAATTAAGAACTTTACAAAAAACATGGCTTAATAAAACTTGTTCAGTTTCTCATTCCCTTTAACCTTTGCTTGAAAAGGTATGTAATATTTTTCAAATTTAGAAAAATGACTTCTTTTTATCTATTAATTGGAATCAGGTATTTTTAAATATTACCCATGTTAAAATCATATACAACAGAAAAATTTGATGTTACATAGTCGGAGGTAATAGTTGAACAAACAATTTTAAGAGAGGGATGATATATAACGCAAGTAATTAAGGAATTACATTGAAATGGTTTCAAGCGAGTTTTTTGAGAAACACAAATCTAACATTCTGACTTTATTTATAATATTACCATAAGTAGCATAAAGCGCATAATCACCACACACAACACTATTGCTTGCACTTTTAGCACTCGAGCTACTTCTAAAGTTAACTGGAGACAGTCCCTCGAAGTCACCAACTTCCTTCCAGTGAAGATCAGGCATATTGATATCACCCATACCAATGATATTTTATTCACTATTACCATCATATATTTCTGATAAAGTACGCAAATGTGATTGATAAACATCAACTCCAGAGCTGGTGATATGTATACATATCCCAAAACCTATTGGTAATTATTGAAAAATACCTTGACCCAAACTTCCCCCACACTGGAATTTGTAATAACGGGAAATAAATTAAACGTGTCTATTACAGAAATAAGGACACCATCACCACAAAGTTTAGAACTATTAATCGAAGAACGATCTGTACGATATATACTATATCTACTACCAAAAATCTAGTTAGAAATCCCCGGCTCCAACTAAGTTTCTGTAAGTAGTATGATAATCAATTAGAGGTTGATTAAACTCTAATTAATATAAAAACGTTTAACCATGGTGAGAATTTAATTCATCGTATGATAGGATAATCTTTAGAGGCCATCGAACAATAAAAGTCACTTAATTTAATTCTAAGCCCTCTCACGTTTTGATAGTAGATAGTAATTGTTCAGACATTTGTTCTTGGTTTTTGTCATGGGTGCTTCATCAACACTCTTTGATAACAAGACCAACAGGCCATAAAGTAGAGCCTAATAATGTCCTAACAAGTGTTTTTCAAAACCTAACTTGCAGGAACAGATGTCTTCATTTCTTTTAAGTTCGAAGCATTTCATGCCTTTTATATCCAGAGCATTTTGTACATAGTCAAGAACCCAGTCTACAGTTAAAACTGGACTACATCTTCCGATATAAATCCATTGTTGCAGTTATAAATGTGCTTGTATCCATGTCGACACTAACAATATTTCTACTACTAATAATTATTTTATTTTGAGTTTGAGTTTGGGTAATATTGTTTTCGACTACGGTGTTGTCCGACGAAGATTTAGACCTAGTTCTATTAATGATTACAGGACTGCATTGCATTTCATTAGAAGGACTGAGTTTCATTAAACCAAACGTTGAATTTGAATTATCTTATGTGTAATGATTTATAATATTCTTTACCCTCCGACATGTTCACAGACCTCTAACGGAAACAAATGTAATGCCAATGAAAGGAAAGAAAACAGCTGAAACGAGCGAACTGTCATATTTCCAACACATATTTGAATTAATTAATTAGGTAACTAGAATCAGATATTCGGAACATATTTGCAACCAAAAACCGAACGAATATGTGGAAACACCCAGTAGAAGAAGTTTTTGTACCATCAGTTAATTTTTGGGTCATTTAGTGAAATACTGAGACAATAGTTTTACTGCGTGGTGAAAGATTTTTGTAGTACAATAACAAATCCAATAATTTTGGGATTTTAATATAACACATAACTCAATAAGTCTCCGGTCTAACTAAGAAAAACAAATTATTTTTTGGAAATTCCACTTTATTCATCAACATACTTTTGAGTTTTTAGTCACTTTAGACGACTTTCACCGGCTGCTGTCGACTCAACTGATGATTTCTATGATTCAGGCGTATAGTAGTAGATCAATACTTCATCTATTGTCACCTACCCATGCAAGAAATATTTTTTACTTTGCTTGAATAGCTTCAAACAGGCCACTGATTCTTCGACGAGTTGTTGTTTCTGGTTCGGTATAAAGTTTCATCTAAAATTGCAAAGACACTACCTTCTGCTATCTACAAGGTGTCAACAATCTTCATGTTACAGTCTTTTAAAACTCTTTTGTGGACATTTTTTATGTTTTCTAGAATAACTGCCGATTTTGGGCGACTGAAGCGTTCAGAATTATCAGTGCTTGTACAACCGGGTTTAAATTCAGCATACCAGTTAATAATAGTTGATTTCCCTGGTACAGAGTTCCTAAAACGCTTATCAAGCCACTGTTTAGCTAAAACTGTATTTCCCCATCAAAAAACAGTGTTTAATCAACACACGAAATTCCTTTCTATTCATTGTCTTAAGAATTACAAAACCGTGGTAACTAAATTGAATGTAAGTTCTAAACTAACAGTCAGAATCCCATGAAATTTTGACACGTACTGTTTGAAGATCAGTACTACTCGAAAATCACACGGGTCTGTCAATAAAGTTTCTATTTGTGTCAGAGCGGGGATTTATTGAGTCACGTATTATGTAGTAACACTAACATTTAAGAAGTTAAGAAACTTAGTTCATATAGAAATATCCGATGTTTCTAAATGAATGCAATTGTAACTGGTACTTTCTTTCTTAATACTCTACACTCCGATGGTTGTATAGCACCAAGATAGGAAATACCAGTTACAGATGGCTCTCCAAACAAAAAAAAGGCCCATAATCATTTGTATCATATTAAAGATTATCTGAGCCTCAGATGCGATATTATGAGTATTCACATGTCTGTTTTTGATTGACTAGTCGCCATTTTTGCTACTAACAAGCTGCTCTTTCATTTCATGTATGAATGATGATTTTAAGTTTTAGGTAATAAAATAAAATACTACAAGCGTTAAAACTCCTATAATTATTTAGAAACACTGAATGGTATACTGTATATAAATATCCAGGTTTACATACATTTTATTTAAAATTGTTTTAAAACTTTATTATTTATTTAATTTGAGGAATAGGATAATCTTAAAAACCTTATTGATAAAGGGCTCAAAAATCGTGTTAATAAATATAAATAAATCCTCATATGGTTTAAATAATTAAAAATTCAGTTTTGATAATATTTAATTTAATGTTAATTGGAACTTTTTAGCTGGTAAATATTGCTCAAAATTAAATGATTTAGGTGAAAAAATGGATGACACCCACCCACTCTGTATAAATTTTCTAATGTCAAAAAAAAATGGGGGAAAACCTTCTATCCTTTAACATCAACGTGAATGTAATTGTTTTACTGAAAAACAAGAAATGATCAGTACTTTATGTAGAAATGCATATGTAGGGTGGGTGGGTGGCCTCTATCCACAATCCAACTAGTAGAACATAAGCAAGGGTTTGCTGATAAACCCCGTAGCAACATTCAGTCTCCCTCTCTTAAACAGCGCTGCGTAATAAGACCAAAATAGATCGAAACCGGTCCGTACTCCTTATTGATAGGAAACAACAATTTAATTTTAAACTTTAAAATTATTCGTAGGTAGGTTTTAATGGAACTAATCTATAGTTACTTACTGTGAGTATTTTACTCTCCGGTTAACCGTCAATTTTGACATATATTTAGCATCAATTATTAATATGCTTAATGAAACAATTCGTTTTCTACATGAAGAAAATTTAGTAACAGTTGTTAATAAAAACACAAATTTTAAACGCAAACTGCTTAAATATTATAATCAGGTCCTACATTAAATACCCGAAACGCGATTTGGCAGTACATAACCTTGTTCTATGAAATAAATAAAAACCTTATCTTCATCATGATCAGACGTATTTTTTTATGTCTAATAACTTAGTTCCATGAAATTTACACCCCGTCTGAAGTAGGTATGTATAATGATAAAAATTATTTACGCTCAATTACATTCACTTTGAAATCAGTAAAGCGGGTATTCATTAGACAGTAATTTTGTATCAGCGGTGTGTCAAATAATTAATCAAAATTTCAAGATAATGAATATATGCGTTGCGAGTCGTGCAGTATGCAAATCGGCGTTATTAAATTGTAGTCATACGTGCCGGGCTTATTTAGGTTTCGTGCCCATCGTCATCGAGCAGACGGGAAGGGGTGAACGTTCGTACGACATTTATTCGCGCCTGCTTAAGGGTAGGATTATCTGTTTGATGGGACCCATAAACGACGCAATCAGTTCGACGATTATAGCGCAGTTACTCTTCTTGCAATCAGAGTCGAGTCACAGGCCAATTCACATGTACATAAATTCACCAGGAGGGAGTGTTACGGCGGGGTTGGCGATTTATGATACGATGCAATTTATTCAACCTCCGGTCGCCACTTGGTGTGTCGGACAGGCCTCCAGTATGGGATCATTACTTTTAGCCGGCGGTACTAAAGGTTAGTTTACACTTCTGAAGTGGAAAGAGTTTATTACGATTTATCACTGCAAATGTCAAGAACAAAGTATGTTTAAAAGCTTTTAAGCTTTTACAATATTATACAATAGCTCAGAAAATATTTAAAATTATTTACATTCAGAAAATATATATTTTCGATTATTACTTTAGAAGTGTCAGATTGATGCCTTTTATCTGAATCCTAAAGTAGTAGCGAAAAATATTTGGTGATTGATAAACATTTTATAAAGAATTTAAAAGGATGGTCTTTAAATATAGCCTTTGATATACCATAAGTCAAACCAAATCAACACTACTTGATGTTAATGGGTTCATGTAAGACTAATAGATATGATGTAGATGACCCAAACATTTCGTATCCCCGAGGAAACGCAATATAATATCCCAGACTCGTGTTAATTCATCTTAAGTTACTAATGGAATACATTTTAAAAGGATAGGAAGAATATGACCTTGGATTCTTAAGAGGTCCACTACAAAGATTTCTAGAAAGAATTTTTGTACGTTTTTTATTGGTACAATTAATTATTTTAAGGGTGAGCTGTAAACGAATTATTCCCAGAATAATGCTACCTTAATACATTTATGAATAATGAAATAAATTTTTTCTTCTTATAAAAAAAACGAATCCGTGTTCCACAAAACGTCAGCATTCAAAAACAACCCGTTCGCCGGCAACAAAGAACGAGATTACTTTCATTCCACCCTATATGCGAATTCCGCACGGTCTCCCTTTTTGCGGCTGGACGGGATAAAAAGTGGATGGAACTTTAGCCTCACAAAACAGACGGTTTTTGTCTACATCATAAATGAACTTCCCTCGCTGTATTAATTCATTAAAACCGGTTGAAAATGAAACGTACTTTTCAGGCATGCGGCACTCGCTGCCGAACTCGAGGATAATGATACATCAGCCATCGGGCGGGGCGAGGGGACAGGCCACCGACATCTTGATACAGGCCGAGGAAATCATCAAGTTGAAACGGCAGATCAATGAGTTGTACGTGAAGCACACGGGAATGGACATCGATGTCATCGAGAGCAGTATGGAGAGGGATAAGTTTATGAATCCGCAGGAGGCGAGAACTTTCGGGATTATTGATAAAGTGCTTATGGCGCCCGTCAAGAATGTACCTGTTGGAGTTAGGGAGCCGCAGCCAAATATCTCTAAATTGTAGACATATTTTACACAAATATAAATATTCTAATTGACTTGTAGATTATTTGGCAAAAAGTATTAATACATTTTTATTCAATCAAGTATTCAATCACTTAGTGTGTTGTATAATAAATGAAGCTTTATCATTAAAATGTTCTGAAAAGACTAGTTATGCCTGAGCTTTTAAACCCTCTGGTTAATATTCATGTTAATTGCACCCATAGGTTATTAAAATTGGCTTGTTCAAGGTTGGAGGAAGTTCTTGACCTTGAAATTCATATGGTCTTGACCTTCAAACGACATTGACTTTCAAATGACCAAGACCTCTAATTGACCTTAACTTTTAAATGACTTTGATCTACGGTTAATCTTGATTTTCAATGACTTTGATTTACGATTGGTCTTGACTTACAAATGACCTTCAAATGGTTTTAACCTTCAAGTCACCTTGACTTTAAAAAACCCCAAATATCCTTCTCAATTGGGAGAGAATGAAATAAATGGAAAGACAATAGATAATCGAAATAAGTTCTAAAAAGTATGTTACCCGCTTTAATTTTTTTGGTCGTATCCATTTATTTGCAATCTGCAAAAAAAATTATCCAGTGATAGTACGAAGTCTAGGTAGAAAAGAACAAGACAAACTGTTTACTATAGGGTTGAAATTTCTATTTGTTCAGGTACTGGAAAATAGGTTCAAAGCTAAAGAACTTGTGGTGCAGGTTTACATCTTGAAGCCATTAATGGAGCAGTAATGGAAATACTTGAACTGATAAAGATATTTTCAGCCAAACGTCACTATAATGTAATTAAATAAAAAACTATGGTAGTTTTAGTATTTTAGAGAAATACAAATGCTTATATATTCTGTCAAACTTCACTGGACTGTAACTAAGTAAAAAATATGGTAGTTTCAGTATTTTAGAGAAATTTAAATGCTTTGATAAAAAATTGATAATACAGCCCTACAGTGAATATTATCCATATATATTTGAAAAAGGTGGATTCACTCATTGTCTCGAATGTAAAACAGAAAATGATTTCGTAATATCACTCAATGTTTAAATTATGGGGTGCATAACGAGGCACTTGTTGCACAACATCTTTTATTAATGTAATATCATTTACATTTCGTGTTTGTGGAATTTTTGAACAGCTTGGCCTAACTGTCTATCGATCCGTGTTCGTTCCTTGTGTTCGTATTTCGCACTTGTACCTAATCGAGTGCGTAACGTTATTATTTTTTATTATTACGATCCAAATAACTAAAACAATCTAATTCATAATTATTATTGTTTCCAATTATTTTCGATAATTATTAGTCGATTTCAGTATCACCCTATCACATATTCTTGGGAATCAAGACAAATGACGGTCTTTCATTGAGTTTTATATGCAGAATTGTATGAAGTGAGGCAAACACACTATACATTATTACGTTTTTAGGATAATACCAAAAACTATACTCTTATGTCTTCTATCTGCCATATGCCAGATCGTAATAGGCCTAATTAACTGCTGAACTTTACTTAGGTTGAACTTAAGTATATGTGCTCGTTGTAAAAGACAGCAACAGGATTAAAAGAAAAATCATTAGACAACTGCACTGGTATGGAAGCTTAAACTATTTTTCTGATATTCTTGGATTGATAGACTTACAGCCGTACTAATAGACCAAGATTAATTATCGGATTGTAGAATCCTAGATTAATTGTCGTATTTTTTTAGTTACATTTAAATATCACTGATTTTATCACGGAACAGCTGATGGTATTGTCAATATAACCCGTGATTGTCAGTTGAGGAGCATGTGCAAAGTTTGTTTGCAAAAACGTTAAATGAAAATAATTCTGCAATTTTTATTGAAAATAATTATCGACTGTACTTACTTTAATCTTGATTAAATAAAAACAATGCTTATTCCTTGTCCCTTATCACACAAATTAACTTTGCAAACAAACATTTCACGTTCTTTTTTACTGACAACCACGTCAGATGTTTCGTGACACCAACGTAAAACCAGTGATATTCAAATGTTACTAAAAAAGTTACTAAATCTGACAATAAATCTAGGATTCTACAATCCGAGAATTAATCTCTGACTATTAGTACGTTTGTTATTGATTGATTTGTTTATAGATTTATCAAAAACTTTCGGTACATTTTAAAGATCATAAAGACCTACCTACCTTAGTTGCTAACAAGAGGACTGCCTGTTTTGTATTAATATCCACCAAGAGTTAAATTAGGTAAGTTTTAAGTTTTCCCTAAAACTCATTTCATGCAGACTTTTTTGAATATTTTTTCCTAGTAGGTTTAAATTTCTATTTATAATCTTAGTTTTCCTCATAGCTCTTCTTTACTGTCAAAGAGCTATGCATGTCCTCTGGAAATATTATTTTTTCACCTGTGGACATTTCAGTCAAATTTGTTGTGCAAGAAAGTACCCAAAACATTTAAATTTATTTTACAAGAAGTTTTAAATTTAGTGATACACCTTTTAGTTTTATAGTAGTTTTCTGACCATTTAAGGGATCTTACTGCAACGCTCAGATAATAGAGTGCACTTTAATGATATTATCTTGCTTTGTAGATCCATGAAGAGTTAAAAACTCGAAAACAAAACTGTGTTTTCTTTTCCTCAACACTGATATGTCTTAAAATAGACCTAAGCCAGTCATTTCTTTATTATTCAGATTATAATTGTCGCTGTTGAGAGTTACTTATGATTTTCGGTGCTTATCTACCCAAGTAGTAGTAATAGTGATGTATAGTACAATGATCAGAAAATAGATGGCACCTTAATAGTATTATCTTGCTGAAATTGTAAGTTTTACTCATAATTTTGTTTACTTGAACTTTTTCAGAAACTCACAACTTTGGTGATAATCCTTAAGTTTTTCTCATAAATCCTTTTACTATTAAAGGCCTAGGCAGGCTTTTTAGGATACTTATTCGTGTTGTCTTAAGAAATAGTCTTTAAAATTTCCTCATAGTTGTTCTGTGGTGTCAGATATCTTTGCACATCTTTTCTCCTATGGGTATTTAACTATTATTTATTCTCTAGTTGTCTATGAAAATACACAAAGTCGTGATTTTCAGTTTTATATAAAATAAACTATTTAAACACTTTCAAATATATTTCAATCAATTACCATATATGACGTGTCTTTTCTTTTAAGGATTAGTAAATTTTAGTAATTTTTAGGTTTTTCTCAAAACTCTTCATATTTTTAGACATATATGCATGCGTCTTTCATATTTCTTCGTTCTTCGTTTCCAATCCTATCATTGTTTTAGTTGATAGTTACTAGCAGTTTTTCTTTACTTTAAGAGGCTTTCTCCCTTGGATATCTTCTTATATTCTTGGATCTCATCTTATATCCGCATGCTTTATGAAAGAAATATAAAAACAAAAAGTGGAGATGTGCTGAATCTAGTATAAATTTTCTTCATATTTGAGGGTAGTATAGAGGCCACCCACCTGTCCTACATTTGTTTTGGTTCGGAACAGGAGGCTTGTCAGATTGAGATTCCTAGAGAGGGATAAGAGCACAGATGGCTACAAATGATCTAACGGACCGCATGCCTCCAAAGGTCTTTTAGGACAGCCCACGTCTCTAAAAATCACTGATAATTCTTTAAACATTTATGTATGATACACACTCTGAATCTACAGTCTCGAATCAGCATAGAAGTACGACCTAGGTAACAAATCTAGGTCTTTTCAACTGGACTGCACGATCAAATGCAACCTCTACACCTAGGCGCATACAATCTTTAAGAAGGCTATAACCGATACTTCTAAGGAAAAATCATTGATGGTCAGAACATCCTAGGGCAACACTTGAAGGAGCAGACTTGTATCTTGAACGAGGCCTATATCTCTTAATTGATTGAATTTTCCTAGGTTGACCATTTCTTAAAGATCTCATAATTACTCTATGACTAGCCAGTCAGCCTCTAGAAATGAATCAGATAATAAAGTTCTGGTGTTCTCCTGGTGCTTAGTTTTTTTTTACAGCGAAACAAAACCCGAAAACATATTCCTCAGCGTATATAGTGAGTTTATAATACATTTCTCTAATTTTCCACAAAACATGATTTGAAAATATTATTAGAAAAGAGATAGAATTAAATATTATTTAAGTCAATCTACAACATTGTGAAGAACTTTTTGAACTACTCTGAAATAATAAAAATACCGTAATCTTTTATCCGTAGCCATATTTCGTAGTTAATAAAATATTTACATTATGAAACCTTAAAGCAGTGCTTAGTACACCTTGAACTGGTAGATTGGGTGCGCATAAATTTACACCCGTTAACGCAAAAAGCATATTTAGGTTTTAGGTATAGATAAAATTCCAGTAATCTGTTTTAATGTTGAAAACCATATGATGGTTTTCTTGCTCTACATATATCATTCTACCGATCCAGTGAATTCCCCACTCGCTAATAAGCTTAAGGCAGTAATCTAACATCGTTAAACCTTCAGTTTATTATAATTTCTTGCTAATTTGTTATATATTGTTCGGAGCACTCGTGATTTTGTGAAACTAGTAAAGTTTTATTGTAGGTTATGACGTAACTATAATGCAATACTGATATTAAAGAGGGTATGCTTTAGCACCAATCCCCGCTAACTCAATTCAGGTCGTTAATTAACAGTAACTGCAAGAAGAGAAATAATTTATATTTCTCTTAGTAATTCAAACATAAGCAATCATTTCCCAGGCGGGCATGTGCCGACAAGCCTTTTATTCTAGTCAGATCACAAGTACATAAGTTATAACTTAGATGAGAAACTTCGTAAAGAAAAAGCATTCAGAAATTCAATTTTATACAACAATCTCTCAAAAAACTGCATAAGCCTCATCTTCCCTTTTAACAGTTCACTTCCATGAACATATCCTCCGAAAAAAGGGAAGATGGAAGAAGTCACAGAACAGGATATGATGGGAGGTCACGGTGGAAAAGGTCATGAAGGATGAGGAAGAAGATTTACAGATAATCAACAACATCTTAAGAAAACGGCATCGTCGCCTCATCTTCTTATTTTCAGAGGAAAAAGTCATGGAAGAGGACTGTTTGTAGGTCACTGTGGTATAGTTTATCGAGAAGGACTGTTAGGATATCATGATGGAGGAGGTCATTAAAGAGGAGGAGGAATATTTACATATAATCAACAACTTCTCAAAAAAAACCCATCGTCGCCTCATCGTTCTATTTTGGGAAGAGAATATAATGGACGAGCACTATTTGGAGGTCAATGTAGAGTAATTCATAGAGGACAATTGAGGAGGAGGGGAAATATTTACAAAAAATCAACAATCTCTCAAAAAAACTGCATCGTCGCCTCATCATCCTATTCTCGGAAGAGAAGATAATGGACGAAGACTGTTTGAAAGACACCATAGAGTAGTTCATGAAGGACAACTGTTAGGAGGTTATATTAGAGAGGGTCATTGAGGAAGAGGACGAATATTTACAGATTATAAACCACTTCTCAAGAAAACCGTATCGTCGCCTTAGCGTCCTATTCTCGGAAGAGAAGATAATCGAAGAGGGCTGTTTGAAGGTCAGAGTGAACTATTTCATGGAGGAGAACTTTTTGGAGACGATGTATTCGTATTTTATACTTTGATCTTCTTACAATAAATAAATATATTACAAATTAGATAGATAATAATAAGTACTTTTGATTTTGACGTGAGCGATCCGGGGGGAGTTCACTCGGAAGAATGTTTTTCCACTCCAGTCCAGTGCTTAATTTTGTTTCAAAAAGCATTATTTAGCGACTGAATTGCGTTCATTATATTTTCACTCTGATATCAAACCAACATTATATAAAACATAAACATGGTAGAAGAAATTATTAAGGAGGAGGAGGGGGAATATTTACAGATAAAGAATAACCTCTCAAGAAAACCACATCGGCGCCTCATAGTCCTATTTTTGGAGTACGAGGTCATGGACAAGGCCTGTTAGGTAGGAGAAGGAATATTTACAGATAATCATCCTCTCAAGAAAACCGCATCGTTGCCTGATCGTCCTATTTTCGAAAGAGAAGGTCATGTAAGAGGGTGGTTTGGAGATCACTGTAGTCTAATTTATGCATCGTAGCCTTATCATACTATTTTCCGAGGAGAAAGTCATCGACGATAACTGTTTGGAAGTCACTGTGACGTAGTTCATCGATGAGGACTGATAGGAGATCACGATGGAGGAGGTCGTTGGGAAGGAGGAGGAATATTTACAGATAATCAACAACTTTTGAAAAAAACAATCGTCGCCTCATCGTCCTATTTTCAGAGGAGAAGGTAATGGATGAGCACTGTTTGGACATAACTGTAGAGTAGTTCACAGAGGAAAGCTGTTAGGAAGTCATGGTAGAGGAGGTCATTGAGGAGGAGAAGAATTATTTACAAATAATCAATAATTTCTCGAGAAGTTATGAACAAGGCCTATAAAGTGGTGATTAATAAGGGTTGTTAGGAGGTCATGATGGAGGAAGCCATACAAGAGGAGAAGGAATATTTACACATAATCAACTTCTCAAGAAAACTGCGTCGTCACCTCATCGTCAAATTTTCCGAAGAGAAGGTCATATAATAGGACTGTTTGGAGGTTATTGTAGAGTAGTTTATGGAGGATTTACAGATAATCAATAACGTCTCAAAAAATAAAACACATCGTCGCCTCATCATCCGTTTTTTGGAGGAGAAGGTATTGGACGAAGACTGTTTTGATGTCACGGTGGAGTAGTTCATCGAGAAGGACTGTTAGGAGATCATGGTAGAGAAGGTTACTGAGGAGGAGTAGGAATATTTACAGATAATCAACAATTTAAAAAATAAGAATACGAATGAATAAAAGCTGTCATGTTGACATAATGCAGAAAACGTTTGGTTCTAAAATAAAACTTATTATAAAATAATAAAAGCTACTGGCCACGCAGAAAGTGTAATGGCGTCTCCGATCACTAGAGAAAAAGCAGGGTTTGAATTGAAGATCATATTGTAGAGTGAACTCTGAACCAAGATTCTTATAACCTAAATTATATGTATGATCATTTAAAAATTTTGTAATTAACTTTTGTAAATATTATGTTTATAAAAATACTAAAGTAATAATGAACAAATAAGCAAATAAACTTTTCAAGAAAACCGCTCCATCGTTTCATTGCCCAATAGAGTAGCTCATTAATTAAGAATTCCATTAAAGTCGTATTATATCACTTTCCAAACTGCAAGAAAGCATAAATCCTAGATGAGAAATACCTAAACGAAGAGTTTTCAACAGGCTGACGTAATAAAAACAGATGATAACTACACTATCAATCTAAAAGGAGTCCATCAAAGTTCTAGAATTTCATTCCATGTCGATCGTTTGGGTTTGAGTGGAAGATATTATTTAGTTGTGAACTTCGCCCGTGCTTCTTTCGACCAAAATTTTATGTATAGCTTTTTAATAATTTGTTTGAATGTGTATTATTAAAGAAGGGAGACCAAAGATAAGTAAATGAATAAATAAATCTCCAGTGATGAAAAAGTCTATCAAGGTCTATTTATTTGCGGAGTTGTGGAAGAAATTGAAGGTGATATTTATCCCCAAACAATGAAAGCTCTGATTTGTATATGAATCTATTGTAGAAACTCTATGGTTGCTATAATTAGGACTAAACCTCTAAACACAAATTAAGATAGTAATCCGCAATACACAAATGAATAAGCACTGTGTAATGATATTTAGTAACGAGGGACTCATAAATAAAATATGACAGAAATTGAAGGAGACTTTAATAATGCTTCGTTTAGCAGCATAATCCAGTCCTGATAAAATTAGGTACAATAGTTGTACAAGTGAATAAAAACGAAGTTAATAACTGCCAAGCTTGAATAAAGGCTGATATTGATAATCTTCTATTGTGATTGGAAAGGGTCTCACCTCCTCATATTAAAAGTAATGCCCAGTCAACTTGTAATGAGTCACACTAACAATTTAATTATAGAACTAGTAACAGTAACAGGTCGGATTAATAAAAGTAAAGGAATGTAGCTGCTAATAGGTAGTTGATTGAAAATTCATTTGGTTTCTTGAATCACTTTCTCATTTATCACTCGGTGAAACATGTTGATCTATTACTGATGAAGGTTTAAATTAAATCAAGTGTAATTTAATTTAAACCTTCATTCATTTGGCAATTATAGCTACACTGTCAACCTTAAGGGTAAGATGAAAAATACTCAAACAAAGAGACCTAATAGTTGGAATAATCGAAGCAGATGATGACTGCATAGTCAATCTATAGGAATACATTGATGATCTAAAATTAAATTTCCCAGACTGCAAGAAAGCAAAAGTTACAGATGAAAAAATATACCAAAATCAATAACCATAAAGAGAACTAGTACTCAACTTCTAGTGTTCGAGAGAGTCAAAGAAACTCTCGCCCATTATATTAATCTATCTTTACAAGACTTCAGTAATGAGAAAGTCTATCTAGCTTTAAATATTTGGAAACTTTAAAGTGAGATTTATTCCCAAACAAGGTAAACTTTGTCTTTTGTATAGATACAATGTAGAAACTTTATGATTGCTTTATTTGAGACTACATCTCTAAACACAACATAATATTTTAGGATAATCAAATGAATTAGAACTTTACTCTGTGGTGATTTAAAGCAAGAAGACGCTGATAAATAAAATGTTAGCGCTGGGGATTGTTCCTGATATACAGGGTCCGATAAGGAAGTATGATTTTTTTGGAACGCGTATAACTCATCGCCGGGCCAGCCTGTTGTTTTCAGAATGGTTGATGTGGGACTACCAGACCTTGCTATTTCGTTTTGCTTAGTCGTTATGGAACGATGGACGCTTAAGCAACACTTACATCGAAACTAGACATTCTGTAGTTGCTACACAACGCAGATTTCGAACACAGTTCATTATTGAAAGGCACACTCTCCTGAAGTGGATGTAGAACCTTTGCAGTAGATGATCGTTGAAGGTGGAAAAAGAAGTGTCAGAATCCCTGAAAATATGCCTAAACATATTGGAAGGACGCATGAACAACTTCTCATCTCGACTTCAGGAGTGTGTGGAAAAGAACTGACATCATTTAGTAGATATTATTTTTCATGCATGAATGTTTTTTAAACTTTTCTTATATAGTACGAAATGAAAAATCAACACCTGCCTGTTAAACAAATAAAATTTTGATTTAATTGAAAATTATCCGAGATATGATTTTTTCAAAAACGCTGTACTTACCTGCCGGACCTTGTAGAAGAAGCCTTTAACAAGGTCTCGTTTAGCAGCATAATCAAGCTCTGATAAAATTTGGTATATAAGTTGCGCAAGTGAGTGGATCGGACAAATATGAGAAAATAAAGTGATCTAAATATCAACAAAGTATTAATACTTCACAACCACATAAAAAAACCATTATTATCGTGGGCCCCTGTGATGCTCCGAAGATAATATCATGTTTAGATGCTGTGTAAACAGTGAATGTAAAGTGCAAATCTGTGTGCAATGTGGAAACTTCTTTCACCGTAGTTGCCGTAAGAAAAACGTTCCTGTGAAGGTCCTTGACAGTACTAGAGTGATATGCTGCAATGTACCAAAAGATGGTGAGGTTTAGGTTAGGTTAGGTTAGGTTAGGTTAGGATAGGTTAGGTTAGGTTAGGTTAGGCCTTAAAATTCAAGTAGACCTTTTGACTAAAATTATTCAAGAAATGAATGATAAAAATAATGTGCTAAAAGATAACGTAAATCCTCCAAATTACAAAATAAATGCAATGGAAAATATAAACAAAAACGAGGGTAACATCTACAAAAATGAAGTTGAAATCTGCAAGAACGTGGGCTCAATCGTCAAGCGTTTTTGAAAATAAAAAAGCGGAGACGGCAATCACGAGCGATGTGAACAAGAACACAAAGAAGAATGAAATACCTGACCCACAGATTCTAATGAAAACCCAAAATGAAAATAAAAATGAATGGAAAACGACAAACAGAACACGGAAAATAAACGAAGTGCAGTCATCGGCATTCCGAACCAAAGAGGTTCTGGTTATTTAGCCTAGAAAAAATTTGGCATTATCTCTCATGTTCTCCACTATTATTTCATAAATAGTTTCTTAGAAAAATAATTTATTGGGAAAGCAAAACACCAGGTTAAATGGTTTAATAACAACCTTTACCAAATGCGTGAAACACTAGATCTATTACTACTACTACTATATCTGCCTTTTTGGAAGAGACTATATTCTACACGATTCCGCTGCTTTTAAAGCGAATATTGAGTTATTGGTAGATAGGGCAAACATGCCCATCCATAAAGGGCATTACCCAGAAGAACTTTTAGGGAAACTAACTAGTGCCCAAAAATAAACTGAAACATTGATGAAAGGCGGAAACATTAGTGTTCTTTCAGGCAGTAAAACACAACCAAAGATATCTTCAAAATTAGTTATCTAACGTGTGTTAGTAGTGGAGGGTGGCATTTCTTTATCAAGTCAATAATTAGTTAATATTTTAATACTTACATTGTTGAATTTAAAAACCACCGGAAAAATATTTATAAAGCTTTGATTATAAATGAGATTTTAAAAAATTTGTTAGGAATAAAATATATATTATTTTACCTGTTTTATTTTGTATCCTCGGGGAGCACGAATGCGTGTTAGCCCTAGTCAATTCCGCCCTCTCTGCGACCTGCGCCTGTCCCTGTATTTGTTTTTCGTCCTCGTCTACTCGACACTGCCGCCGTAATGGGTTTCTTCTCCTGTCCCTAATCCTCAGCGTTACCGGGCATTCTAAATGTAAGTCAAGTGCCATTGAACACTGGCTCCCTGTTCCGTGTAATGACTCGTGGCTTAATCTGCACAATAATAAATAAGAACGATGTAATTCCTTCGAGGGCTTTATCAGCATTCTACATCCGAGGCAATTAGTACGACGGGCGTAATTTCGAGGATTTGCATTCGAAAAAGGTACATTTGTATCGTGAAATAGTTACAATCAATAATATAATTTATTTAAGAAAAAGCTTTCGTTTAAAATATTGACTTTATAATTACGTATGATTGAAAATTATTCATTTTCCTGCAGCTTATTTGTTGGAGGAATATTTTGAGCTGTTGTAATGCTTAAATCTTACCACCTCGTAGATTAAAGTTTACGAAAATATAATTCTCGTGTAACCCGCACAAGTGCTCTTTATGTACGCTGATCCTTAACGAAGCTTTTGCGATCTTCAAAGATATAAACTTTAGTACTAAGTTCATTACTTAAACAGATAGGGTGAAACAGTAATTTGCAATATGCTTCCGTTATAATTTAAGAATGTAAACAAAATAGTTATTAAGCTAACTTCTCACGAGCAGAAATATAAAACTATTTAAATTAGAACACTAAGGTTTAATATTATTTTCTGGTTAATATACAAATGCATATTTGAATCTATTAAAATCTCTGATACGTAAATATTCAGCCTTATGCAACTGTCACTTACCGATATGTGTGGGCGGTTTCATCAACTGAAAGTGCATGCCTGTGAAGTAGGCGCGGGTTGAGTGTTGCATGAGCCGCCAGCAGTTTTTGAGCCTTATACGAACGCCGGTTTTCCTCTTTCCGGAATTGATTCAGAGCCGCCGAACGTTTCATGGCATTTTTCTGTTCGACCAAGTCCGGCGCCGAAGGGCTCTTGCTTATGGAATTCTGAAAATAGATCGTACACTCGTTAGGAAACGTGACGGTGTTTATCAAGCAGCCTTCTTGAAAATGGAAATCAAATTTGAATAAAATATAAGAATCTTGATGACATTTAGTTGAAGGATTTTAAAGTTGGAGAGCGGATTTTATTTATAAATATAATGTAATATTTAATTACACACTTATTAATATGATTTAATAAGTGATTGAGGTCGTTTTAACATTATGATACGTGATATAGTTACAGTGGGAAAGTATAAATATATATGTAGGGTGGGTGGGTCTCTTTTTTCCACTCACCAACCTATAGATCATACACGAGTATTTTGCCAAATATAAAATTGTATACTAGCAGACTTATACTAAATTTAATATGTAAACTTCAATTTTTAATGTGTTTAGAATTAAAGGATAGTGGCCACCCACCCACCCTACATGTGCAATAAAACTTAAACTATAATAGTGCTTTTAAAATCATTAACAACACCCGCTTATTTCTCGTTTATATTTTATGGAACTAAAACAGTTACAGTGTAGCAAATATCAATGTATATATAGGGTGGATGGGTGGCCTCTATATCACTTATCAACCTTAAAGATCACACATGAGTGTTTTGTAAAATTTAATTTATATACTAGCTAAATTATACTAGATTTAACATATAAACTTCAATTTTAAGTATATATTTTAAATAAGGATACCGTCGCGTATAATTCAAAAATCGAGAGTAGGATAGTGACCACCCACCCACCCTACATATACAATAAAACTTAAACTATGATAGTTCTTATAAAATCATTAACAACACCAGCATATTTTTAGTTTTTCCCTTGCGGAACTAATACAGTTACAGTGGTGAAAGTGCCAATAATTTTGTAGGGTGGGTGGGTGGCCCCTATCCCACCCTCCAACCTACAGGTCATGCACGAGTATTTTGTCAAATATCAATTTGGATAATAGAAGATGTATACTATATTTAACATGTAATCGTCTAATATCAGTGTTTTTTATATAAGGGAACCGTCGCCTATAATTTAAAACTGAAGGGTAGGGTAGTAGACACACAACCGTCCTACATATGTAATATGACTGAAGCTCTAAAATAACTGTTATATATGCTGGAGGCTTCTACTTCGTTATACATTTGTATATAACTTTGTTATCACATAGTATGTGTTTGATAATGACAAGCTAAATTTGTCGAAACTAGTCACAATAAAAAGTTTTCAAGTTATACAAAGTTATCGAGTTTTATTCAATTTCTAAAATAACTTATAAAATCATTAAGAATATCAACAGCTGTTAGCTTACCCTCGTTTACTATTTGTCAACAACAATCTATCAACTTCTACCTGTCAACAGTCATCTATCACCATCTGTTATCAAAAAACATGGGCAATTAATTAAAAAATTCATTATGTTTTAACAACATGATGACGGTCGTAACCCTTCTCTTTATTAACAATAATCTGTTTACTGTTATTTTAGAATTGTCTTCTATCGAGTGATTTATGTTAACTGTCATCTATGATCTGCCAACTATCATCTGCCAATTATCACTTGTCAAGTGTAATCTAATAAATACAATATATGAATTGCCATCTATGATTATTTATTGTTTGTGATTTACCTTCTTCTAAAAAAAATAAAAAAACTTCTGTATATTTACAAAAAACTTCTAAAATCCATCTTAGAATTGTAATCAGGTAACTGTCGTTTATTGACTGCCATAAGCTAACTGTCATATATTAATTGCCATCTATGAACTGTCATTTGTCAACTTTTATCAGTCAATGGATATTTGAAAATTTATTTTCAAGATTTTTATTTTATTTTGAAACTTCGATTCAAAATTTCTACCATTTTCCTAAAATATACAGATTTCTTAATTTTAAAGCCTTCTTTTCTTCCAAATTATTAGAACTTTCTTCGAGGGTCTCGAAATAATCATTCAAGATTTTTAGAATTTTCCAACAAATTTTCATAAATCTTTCGAAAAGTTCGTTCTTTTCATGAAATTTCTTGTTCGAAAATTTCTATGATTTTTTTTTTATCTTCAAAGGTCCTTGAATTTTTTTAACAATTATGCTTTCAGAGTACTAGATTTTATAAAATTCTACTTTTCGATTTTATTTTAACATTTTTTTTAAATTTTTGGTAAATTTGAGAAAGATTTATAAAGAAAATTATGTTCATCATTTCTAGATATTCAGAATTTTGCAATTTCATTTAGATATATAATTGTCTTCCAACAAATTTTCTTCAATTTTTCGGAAATGTTCGTTTATTTCTTAATTTATCTCTCGGGGAATTTCTAGGATATTTTGTCTTCGAGGGTCCTATTTTTTTTACATTTATGCTTTTTCGATTTCGACAAATTTTTGCTGTTTATTAACAGAATTTTCTGCTAAATTTCAAGATTTCTTTTCAACATTCTTTTAGAGCATACATTATTTTTTATTTTTGGCAAATTTTTGTTTTTTAGCAATGGATTTTTTTAACCAATTGAGAGAGATTTCTAAAAAAAGTTTATTTCCAGATATTCAGAATTTTGGCTTTTATTTCTAAAACTTCTCTTGATAATTTCTAGCATCTTTTTCCAATAAATTTTCTTAAATTTTTCGAAAATGTATATTTCTTGAATTATCTTTTCAGAAATTTTTAGAATTTTTTTTTAATCTTCGAAGGTCCTAGAATTTTTTAAACAATTATGGTTTTTTTCGATTTCGACAAGCTTTTGTTTTTTAATAACAGACTATTCTGTGAAATTTCAATATTTCTTTTTAACATTTTTTAAAGCATATATTTTAAAAAAAATTTTGCTAGATTTTTTAACCAATTGAGAGAGATTTCTGAAAAAAGAATTGAAAAGTTCATTTACAGATATTCAGATTTTATTTGTAAAATTTCTCTTGACAAATTTTAGCATTTTTCAGCCATTTCTCTGTCGGATTTTTAGAGTTTTTAGGAATTTTTGCAAGATTACACACAATTGCCTTCACTGAAATTATAAGTACATGATGAAACAGGTGTAATTAATCCAATTTTAAACATTTAAAAAAATACATTATTAAGATTTTTTTATTTCTTGAATGATCTAGAATCTTTTTATCTTCGATGATTTTTTTAACAATTTTTGTTTGATTTTACAGAATTTTCTGCCAAATTTCAAGATTTCTTTTCGACATTGTTTAGAGCATGCATTTTGTTTTTAAATTTTGGATACATTTTTGTTTTATACAACGGATCTTTTTAACCAATTAAGAGAGAAGTCTAAAAAAATTAAAAAGTTAATTTCCAGATATTCACAATTTTGCTTTTAATTTCTAATATTTTTTGACAATTTCTTGCATTTTTCAGCAATTTCTCTACCGGATTTTTAGAGTTTTGAAGAATTTTTGCAAGATTCACATAATTACCTACACTGAAATTGCATGTGGTGAAACAGATGTAATCAATCAAATTTTAAACATTTACAAAACATTTTTGTCACATACTTTCAACTCATGTTACGTCCTTGCCTATACTTTAGATTCTAGAATTGTTTTGAAGGTTTCAACCATAATTCTTTCAGATTTTTTGTCTTTTCTTAAAAAAAATGACTTTTACTTTATTGACTATTATCAAAATTTTATTCAAATTTCTCTTTGAATGAAGATACCAAATTTTCAGAAGTTTTTTTTGTAGATATGCAGATTTTTGTTTTGTTTTTTTTTCTAAAACTTTTCTAGAATTTTCTCCTATCGTCCTAATGATCAAATCACCAATAGGTAAATAGCAACAAAATTTTAACAATAATTTTGTACATGTAAGATTTCGAGATATTTATTTGTGTATGCACCAAACATGGATATTTACTGTATGATTAATTTTAGTTTTATTTTACTATTTTATATATTCTAATTATGGATATTTACTGTTTAATAAACAAATATTTGTTTTATATTATATTATATATAATACCAAATTGCGAAATTTCTTTTCAACACTTTAAGCATTTGGTTTTTTGAATTTTTAGCAAATTTTTATTTAATGTCAACCGAATTATTTGACCGATTGCAGGAGATTTACAAAAAATTTTAGAAACATTTTTTTTGAAAATTTTCGACAATATATTACTTTATGTTATCAGAATTTTCTAAAAATTTTTCTGTCAATGAAATATTTTAACAACAAACTCTTATTATTATTATTATTATTATTATTATTTAATTTACCAAAGAGACCAATGAATAACAAAAAAAAGCCTTTATACGTACAAACAAGATGATTTTGCACAAGCAAAGAGATTCATTTGTATTTGCACCAAATATGAACAGAATATATCTACTGTTCAAGGGTAATGAAAGGGTTGTCCAAAAAAAATATTATTATGTTTTATAGATTAAACAAAACACTTCATTTATTGATATCACATTTAATAAAGTTTGTTTTGTATAGTTGATGCTTGAAGCCATTACTTTGTGATCAATTTTTGAAAAACAAAGCGAATTTCATGTATCGTCCTGTTTTTCAAAAAGTTTGTTTTCTTTTGTTTAAATTTCCAAGATGAAATCTAAAGTTAACGCCACAACCATTAATCAATTTATAGATTAATTAAATTGAGGATTTGGATAATGGACATAAAAGCCAAATAAATTATCTATAGATAGAGAAAGATGGATTCTTTTATACAATAAAGATATTGTGGATTACCATATATAAATTATCTAAAGGTAGAAAAGTATAGAGCCTTTTAATAAGAGATTATTTTCACTTAATTGTTAAATTATTATTTCTCTAATGCATAATTCTAATATCTAATATAGAAGAACATTTAGAGAAGTATGTTGATGGTGAGGATGTAATTAGGAATAAAAGCTATTAGTGAAAGTGGAGAAATTAAAGAACAGGAAATATTTGAGGATAAATGTTGGACACAAAGTGGTCAGATTTGAGAATAGAGGAAGGGAGGGAAAGCTAGGTGATCTAGAGGGCGAACCTGTATGGGATTTATGTTTAAGAATTCGACAAGTTATGAAAAGAATATCAAGTGGATACAGGGCAAGGAGACGAAAGCGTGGGGATGGTGAGAAAACATGAGGAAGGTGGATGGATGACATTGCGGGAGGGACATGTTGCCTATGGGATGCGTATAGTAATAGGGAGAGCTTCTTAAGTAAACCGAGAAGGAAGTGCGGGAACTAAACGAGGAAGATTGGTTAACGGATCAAAGATAAGTGTGGACACAGGAGTGGGTAGATGGAGAGCAAACATGATGAGAATGTATGAGAAGGTGGATTTGTCAGAGGGTATCGCGAAGGAGTGAATTTGTGGTGAAGGAAGAGAGACAAGGATATATGAAGAAAAGTAGATATAATGGAAGCTATACGTATTGCCAGGTACTTGGAGGAAAACCGATCAAGACTGGAGGAGATTGTGACAATAAGGGCGAGATGCGGAACGGAAGAGTCAGAGTAAGATAAATAGGTGGGCGAGTGTTACAGGAATATGTACTGTGTGAGGATGGGAAGGATACGCGAAGTCATCTAGCAGAAGAATACAAGGTGGATGGATGTAGAAGCGTGAGAGAGTGGATGAGATCAGATGGGGCGGCCAGGGTAAAGATACTGACGAGATTGGGAAGGAATAGAGGAAGGACCAGGGATGAAGAAGACAAAAGTAACAGAGTATAGTTTTAAGTCACGTATTGTAATAGAGGTAATATATTTGCAAACAACATAAATCCTATTTTAAGGTGGTAATTAGCTCATAAATTTATAGGATTTAATCTCCAACAAAATCCCATTATTACCCATTTTATATGCAGAGATAACTGAGGATTTGTATTGTGGCCTTTAAACCATATTAATATGTATTAAGGATTATACGGCCGCGAACTATTATACTATGTCTCAAAAATTTATTATTGTAAATATCTAGTAAAAAGCCATATTTTATAAACAAAAAATATATAAAATTAATATAGAAATAATAAAATTTACACTTAATTTATTTAATCAAGAGTAAAATATGTTCTTTCAATATTAAAAAATGTATGACTTTAATAAAGAAATCTAAAATAAAATATTTAAATCTATAATATAGATTTTATACATTATTTATTAACCGTTTAGAAAAATATTTATTTGCTTAGATAAGTACAGTTTAAATTGACTATAACAATTAATTGAAAATATCAGTTTTAATATAATAAAATATTAGTTTTCAATTTATATTAAATAAAATTAAACGCGTTTCTGTATCGAATCATAGTAAATTTATTTAACTTTCTTTTTGAAAATTTTCACATCGTATTGTATAAGCAACACTCTAATTACTATGCCTTATGGCCCAGTTAAGTAGAACGTTAGACTATAAATCTGAATATCAAACCTACACTTATTAGTTTTGACTTAATACATATAATGAACTCTCTGAAATAATATAAATAAGACATTTAGTTATTTGTATAATTAACACCAATTGTTTTATGGCATGCAAGTCCACATTACAAGAATAATCAATGATTGGCGTTAATAAAAATAAAAACCAAACAAAATGAAAACATCAAATATAACGTGAAAACACAAAATACACATAGACACAACTAACCTGTGACACTTTTAATAAATCTTTTTGTTTGCGTGGATCTATAACGAGACCTTTGGAAAACTGCATAAATGATTGTGTAACCGCATGTCTGTCGGATGAGATTTTAATTGGTATCGGCGTGACGCCCGTTTGAGAGCTCGACGTTCGTAATGATCCATGGGGTGGGTGGTCTGCTGTTGTTGTTCTGTGTGTACACTGTATTCCACTCCCTGTATCCAGACACAATGTATGTATAGTATAGTCATGTTCAGGTAAAGGCATGTATAGTTAATATGTATAAAACGTGTCGAATTTGCGAATTGAGAAAATTTTCCAAAATGCCCCTTTAAGAAATTTCATATAAAATTTAATTCATTAATAAAACGTTATTAAATTAAATACGTTATTAGAAAAAATATTTCTTTTAATATTACTAAAATATTGCCTCGTATTAATGTAAAAATTAAAAAATTATTGTTCACAGCTGTTATAATATAACAGATTATAAAATATTATTTTAGTTATTTAATATAGTATTAAACCAATATTATCTATTTTTTAATCTATGAAAATAATAAATTTACGCTTTTAAGATATACATTTTAAAAGGTTCCTAAACTATAAAAATCAATTCTTGAATTTTGGAGGCGTTTACTTCGTGGTACATTTTTAATTTTTAAAAAAGAAAACACTTGATAATGATTACCTTGTAATTGAAACTTGTCACGAGAAAAACATATAACTGATATAAAAAAGTTTTCTTTATTTAAAAATATAAAAATTAAGTTATTAATAACAATTTTAAATTACAAATTAATATACTATTAACTTCGACAACAAATTGCAATAAATTCTGAAAAGTTTTCTTTATGGCTTTAAAAGTGGACAAATTATTGTAATTAAGCACGGCAAGTGTACTTAGTTATGTTTTAATATATTTTACTATGTAGTAATGATTGCAACCGTCCTTATGGTTAATGTAATTTTATTTGCGGTTAAAAATATGTGTTAATAAAAACGATATACACACAATTAAATCTAAAATACAATACTCACATGAATAACCAGTGGATTTATACTTATAACTAAACGTTAATAATAAATTTTCAATTCAAAATTACCCAAACAAATTAAATTAAATAAATCACACTTAAAATGCTTATTTGAGATTGAATTCAACAAGTTGCAGAAATGTAAAAACCTGATTCAGTACTATAGAAATTTTTAGTACTGAATCCGCATTGTACATTTCTGCAACTTTTTCAATGTCACTCTTAAATAATAAACTGCATTGCACTGGAACAAGTTCTTTTATTTTGTATTAAAAATTAAGCCTTCTAATAAAAAGGAAAAGTCTATAAATTCGCTAATTTATAAGACTAAAATTATTTTACGATTTTACAAAAATTCAGAAATCCCTTTTTGTATTTTATAAAGAACTTCTTATAATTAATCAATATTAACAACTTTTGGTACTTCCTAAAGTGTTGAAGCATATTCTAAGTACGATTTCACCAGTAAATTTTATAAAGTTTTGATACAAACTAAAATCTACGTTTATTCCTATTTGCAACACAAAACTCTTTACAAACGCTACTAAAGCAAAATTAAAAATAATTTTAGATTTGCTCTTGATTGCGAAATCAATTAAAAACTATAAAACTAAATGGTTCTGGGTTATGAATGGCAATCACTTAAGACAATCCAAATCTAATATTTTATTTATCTTCAAATAAATTTGCATATCTGGTTCCAAGAAGAGTGGAACACAACCAGTATCAATTTTATACATTATTTTGATAATTAATGCATATTGATGATTTATCTAGAACACAACCGGAATAAACAAAAGTTAATTTTCACTTCGCATATACAGTTGAAATTTTAAGAAATTCACACAAAAATTGCAGCATTACCAAAACAATCGATAAAGTTGATTTTTTCAAAATCACTAAAAATGGTGACGTGGTTATCATAATACTTTCCCTATATTTATCTCGAAAACTATGATGTTTACGCAAAAAAGCAATTCTTAATAATTTTCTCAATTTTAAATTATTTACAATTTATCAGGAATATTTCCGATTTGCTGGAAGCGTAGCTTAACACTAATTTTTAAAAGTGGCCAAAGGGAGGATATTGAAAATTATAGAGGTGTGTCATTACAATCTACATTACCAAAATTTTTATATTTGGAACTGTAAACACTTTATCGTCAATGAACAGCATGGATTTCTAAAAGGTAGGTCTACTAACAACAATCTTCTCTCATACCATTAATATTTGTCTGAGGCCTTGATGTTGATGCTATATGATGTTTTTGAGGCCTTTGACCGAGTTGATTACCGAATTTTATTGGTAAAATTAAAATCCATTGGATTGAATGATAGATTAATTCATTGGTTAACTACCTAACTGGTAGATCCCAAAGAGTTAAAATTGGTAGTGCTTGTTCTTCAGACATCGAAGTTATATCGGATGTTCCTCAAGGCTCACACTGCGGACCAATTTTATTTTTATTGTTTATTAATGACATTGGACAATGTTTGGAACATAGTAGATTTATTCTGACGACTTAAAGATAATTGCACGAATAAAAACTATTACTGACCAAGAAAGGCTGAATAGGTTTTTTCTTTGTCAATTTTATTTTATTTAAATTTACTATAGTTATTGCAAACCGGGAAGCGATCAATAATTATAGTTAATATGTATATGTATATGTGGGTGGGTGGCGTCTATCCTACCTTCCAGTCAGTAAAACATCATCAAAAATTATTTGAAATATTTGTATGAATCCATCAATTAAAAAATGCAATAATTTTGTGTTTGTTTATATTTCACTTGTTTTACTGATTGGAGGAAGATTTATCAATATCAATCGCAATTTAAACTAGAAATAATACGCCTTAGAGAAAAATGATTTAGATAATTTAATTTTTTATGCGTAGAAATAGAAATTTTTTAAAAATAAATGTTTCCATTTAAAAAAACCAAAGTTGACCTTCAAATGACCTTGAAAGAAGTATGCATTAAATTGGCCCCTTATATCAAAAAATATTTATTTGAAACATTTTTTCATATTTCGCTATGTTTCCAGTTTGCTAAGATAAATGCCCCATCCTGTATAATACACAGAGTGACATCATAAAACATATACTTGTATTACAAGTTATATATTTGGACCACTTTCAAGGTAATTTTCTCTTCAATGTCGCTAATTTTTTGAATAATTTACTTATAAACAAAGGTACAAAGGTCTCTTAGAATTGAAACGCAGGAAATTTTTACAAGGAATAAGCTTAGGTGAGGATAGGAGATGAGAAAGAAAAGAAAGGAAAGGTTAAACTATTCTCGTAATACAGAAAAATCTCCAGTCTTCTACATTCTAAATCTTTTAAAACAAATGTTCAGACGCACATTCATGAAACATTTTGTTAATAATAGGTAGTTGACCTTTTATTTTATCCATATTTTTAGTATTTGACGTTCACATCCACAACAATCTTGCCTCGGCTATTTTGTATTTTTTATGTATATGTGGTTATATGGTGGCTACGTGAAATAAAGAATTGATTGATTGAATCGCGTCGATTCTTCTAATTTTCCTTAAAGCGGATGGCCATAATTGGTGGAATAGAGTCAAGGACAAAGCAACGACATGGAGCAAAGTCACGGGGAGACTACTTTGGCCATACAGTAGCCGAGTTGAAAGTAATGCAAAAGCAGGAGTACACGCACCCAAATAAATAATACGTCATACGAAACCTGGTGTAATTCGCAGCAGAAGCCCAAACTTCAACACCAAACTCAGCATAAGCTTCTGCGATATCAAAGCAGCTACCTTTAAACACCGGCCACCTCTACGAATATACTTGGAAGGAAGCTCAAATGGCTTTCCAGGATACGGGAGCCCGTGCCAGTATAGTATAGTATAAATAACACTAGCAGACGGAGACTCCAAGATCCAGGAGGTGACAAAAGGCACGACTCTCTTCTTCATTAAAGAAAAGGAAGTCAAAACCACATTGATCATCCTCCCGGATACTCCTAAAGCCTTCGACATCATCAAGGAAGCTGGACTAGTAGTTAACTTCCGCGCCAGAAGATGACTCGCAACCAGACGTACCATTTCGAATATAATGACGGCTGTGGCCCCGAAGAGAGAGCATCAACACGGGCAGCCACAAAACCACAGTGAAGAGAATCAATTTTATACTAGCGCTGTGGAAAACCTGGTGTAATTTACAGCAGAAGTTCAAATCTGCACTATCCAAGCAGCTACCCAGTATATCAGTAAGAATATACGTGGGAAGAAGCTCAAAAACGGCTTTCCTGGAAATGGGAGCCAACGTCCTTAAAAGCAGAAATATTCCGAAACACTAGAGGTTGAAAATAACACTGGTGCATGGAAACGCCAGGATCCAGGAGATGAGATAAGTCACGGCTCGCTTCTTCCTTAAAGCAAAGGAAGTTAAAACCACACTGTTATTTTCAAACCCAGACCCTCCTAGGAATGGACTTTATCGAGGAAGCTGGTTAGTAGTAAGCTTCCAAGCCAGAAAGTGGGACCGTTACGAATGTAAAGACGGCTGTGATGCCTAGAAAGAGAATCGGCTAATGAGCATGGCTCAACACCAGCCCATAAAATTCACCAATTGCGGATATGGACGAGGCGATGAAGGCGGAATAATCATCCAATCTACGTGAGGCATATGGACCAGAGTATGCTTCTTGGCTCAGAAAGGAACTGTTTTGGCAAACCTGGGAACCAGATTCTGGTGGGAAGACGTAACGTCTAATTAGTAACAATTGACACCGAAGCTGTTGCACTAAGACAGGACTAATGACATCAATTAGCAACAAGCCAGTGCGGTAAATTGTTGCTGTTCTTACAAAATATACAAGAAGTAGGACCTTCCACAAAGCTGTGCGAGCACTACATCGAGAATATCAACAGTCCATTATTGCTTCTCTGCCATACCGCTTCACGCCAGGTCATACCGAAGCACTACAAGCCATTAGGTTTACCATTAACACCGGCATCAGTCAAGGAGCCAGATACTCTCCAGCTTGCCTAGAGTTTGGCAGAAACCTTACGAGGATGGCACCGATCTAAGGATGATTATTGAGTCCAAGTGTGTTCCAAGTTTACACAAGTATTGACGCTTGCTTTAACCCACGAAAAGGAGCAGGATCGACGAAAAGCTTACAGCGACCAGGTATTCGTAACAATTCACCCGATAAGCTATGATTAAAGGACGACATCAAGAACACTGCCCCTTAAATCCTAAGGACATCGAATATTGGATGTACGGAAGTGTACTCTTTGGCCTTATGTAAATGCACACGCTCCACCACCAGGAACAATAGTACTAGTCCGGAGAAGAGGGCGACCAGGAAAACATCTGATAGCCTCTAGCCATGAATATAAAGCATTTCAAGTATTTCAACACCGACCAGGCCCCACCACTGCACACTTAGTATAAATAGTTTAAAATGTAATTTATATAAATATAAGTGTTATCGTATTTCATTTACTAAAAGTTACTAAAGTGATTCTTAAGTTTAATCTAATGGTTATTAAATGTATAAATCTCCACAATTGTTAAATTTGTGATATATGCTTTACAGTTATCAAATTGTTAGTTAAATCAATATTACATATTGGACATGCTTCTTACAAAAAGACGAAGAAGTTATCCCTAAATTTTCTGAGTTTAACATAGATCGCATGATTAATATTGCATTCATAAAACTTGTTGCGTAACATACATAATTATGTTTAACATTCTTTTTAAGTAAACCAACGCCGAAAGGCTTTTGATGCAGGCATGATCCATCTACGAGGGATCTAAATTGTTCTTCGAGCGTGCCCAGATCGCTTCTCTTCATAATCGCTATTTCATCAGACAGAGGTCTATGTGCTTGGTATACTAGCGACTAAATACTAAGGTGGTCTGTGTAGGTGACAAAGCTCGTGCAATTCATCAACGTATTTATAGCGAAAACACCTTCTCAGCCTGTAACGAGATGGTCGTCTTCCTCCCACTTTCACTGATGCCTCAAAGCTCACTGCTGCAACTCTGGTAAGATTGTCTACAAGAGGTTAAAGTCTATTGTGTCATACGCCATTCAGACGTTGCTAGTGTTCAGTCTTGCTGCTGTATAGGCAGCACTAAAACTAACCCTATACGACTCGTTCGATGCCGAGGTGATCAAAAGCTGCCTGGAGTTCTCTTTCGCTTCCCTCATCCTTGATGCAATGAAAGAGAAAGAATGCAGCAAACAGTCCACCCGTATTGCTGCCCTGAACAACGCCAGAAAGAACATCGAGGAGATGATTGGCAAGCACACCTGAACATTCAACCGTACTCGTCAAATCATAATCACCAGGGAACTGATTAAAACCATCTCAGGCACTTCGGCCCTTTAAACCAATCCGCCGTATCTTTGTCTTTAAATAAATAAATAAGTAGCCGTCTTTATTATTCGTTATTTACAGAATAAAGTACGAAGTTTGGCCAACTACTGTACCACTTGACCCAAGTTGTTTTAATTTTAAGCCTGTGATACGGATGCGATAATTACTATCGCCATGCAATGTGCAAGAGTTGATCGCTGAGGAAACCTAAACCCAATGTAACTCTGAATACGACTGGGAAACTTTTGCATGTTGTTAGTCTCACGTTCTAAATTGTTTTACATTTACTTGGCAATGCTTTCCTAAAAATATATGTTTTAAGAAACCGAAGTGTAATTGTTATATAGATTTTTTTCTTAATGTTCTCACTTATTTGTTGTTGAAATACTATAAAACAATAGGTAGAGAATTAATAAATCAAACAAATACGAACAAAACAAAACTAGTTGATTAAATATAAAAAATGAGTAAAATAAAATCAAGTGTTTATCAATTCTCTACCTATTATTATGCAGATAAGCTGAAACAACGTATTTTTAGTTTGAAGCTTTGTTGAATATATAAAACGTGCTGTTAAACTTATTTAATCTACAAAAGGGAATTAAAGTAATGGAACACATTAATGTATCAGGTGTTTCTAAATGAATGTCGGGGTTATAACGCTTTGTAGCACTTATTACGTAAAACTTAAAAAAATTAATGTATGAAATGAAAGAGCAACTCAAATTTCTGCTTGTTGGTATATGCATGCGTTAAAGGGTGTTAAAGGGTGTTAGTAGCAAAATTGACGACTAGTAAACAGAAATCCGACATTTGTACACTTAGAAAGAGCGCATCTGAGGCTCAGATAATCTTCACGGGATAGAACAATTGCAAGAAGACTTACGTAAATTGTTTTTTCTTTTTCAATATCTCGGCAGAAAGTTTATGGGCCTTTTTGGTTTAGGGCAACTGTAACTAGCATTTTCTATCTTAATGCTTTACAAACCCGATATTCATTTAGAAACACCTACATTATTATTTACACACGTAGAAATGTGATTTATAAAATTGGTACATTGAGTCAAGTTCTATTAACACTTATAAATTCACTTTAACTTAACGTAAAGAGACTTAAATAAATCTACAATACTAATCTTATCAAGACTACTAAAACAAACAAAAAAATTTAAGCCAATATAATGGATATTCAATTAAATAGTAAAAGTAATTTGCGTATTACAAATAATTCAAATATTAAAGCAACACCAATTTTTAATAGATTGTTATTTTTTTAAATACAAACTATAAATGATGAACGTAATTAAGGTAAACAATAAATTAATTCAAATAAGAATGAGATAATTTGAAAATGATTAAAATTTAGGGAAATACAAAAATTAAGAATTAATTCAAATAAAAGAATAAAAAATTAATTAAAATAAAGATATAATTAAGATTTTTTCTAATATTTATAAAATAATTAAGATTTATTTTTCATAGGTGTGTAGGGGAATGGGATGCAAGTAGAGAGATAGATTATTACAGATAAGTTAAAAAAAATAAGCTGTTACAAAATCTATAACCAAGTTTTGATTACTATTTTAAAACAGGATTAAGAATAAAATAATAAATCTACCAATACCATAATTTTAAAGCCATTTCGGATAATTTTCCCAACACTAATGTTACGAGTTTATTGCATACTATAACAATAAAAGGGACATGCAGTAAACGAATAAGCAAAATATTAATTCAAATATGTATGAAATTTAATGTTGGAAGATGTCAATCGGTTAAAATATTTGCTAATTTATATTACCTTTTTATATAGTTATTATAACTAATAACGTAATTAGAATAGTTGATTAATAGTTATTTAAGGTACAAGTGTAAAAAGTGATGCTTTATTGCACGAACTGGCGTTTAAAAACACGAGCGAGGAACGAGCGAGTTTTTTTTAAAGCCAGGAGTGCAATAAAAAAACTTTTTACACGTGTGCCTTACAAAATTTTATCTTCGATCGTAAAGGATTTCAAAGAATATATTCTTATGAGTAATATTTTAATGTCATTTCAATAATTCAATTAATGAAAACATATTTTACCCGCAGTGCACTAATGAAAGCGTTACCTAGCAACCAGTAAACAAGTTGCACAAATGTCGGCCGCCATTATTATTTATGCAAAAAATGTTCACTTTATTGTAATCCCTTCGACTTGCATTAAATGAAATCTTCAGAGTTCTTAAATCTGCCATTTGGTTTGTATTATATATTTTATTTATAGTTTATTAGTTATTTGTATCAATTAATAAAAATTCAGTTTTTGGTCGAAATATATTCATCTGTCAAATTTGACAATTCTGTGCAATAAAAACAGTTTGACATTACCGTGCAATAAAAACGTAAAAAAGCACTAGTGCTTTAAAAAGCCACTTTTACAATGAAAAATGATGCAAAAAGCGTCTACTTTCTGTACGATCGTAGATAAAATGTTTATTATAACTCAGAATAAAATAAACACCGACCAAATTAAAAACAACTTATTTAATTATTGCATTTAGTTGTCACTAGCTCATATTTTTCTCATTTGTTAATTACAGCTTTTAATTTCACTTATCAATATGTTAAACTTTATGTTATGTTTAATAAACCCCCTGTATTTATAGTGTACTTTAGTCATTAAATATAGCTTTAAATATTTACAGTTTTAATTAGAAGCTTAACTAAACACTTGGTTTTAATTAACCTTCTAATTAACATAATAATGTACCACGAGTTAAGTAAAAATTTAATTAATCGTATTTACAGTTTTATCTATAATTCGCTAAAACCTTTTAGGATTTGGAATATAATATTTATCAGGTTTAAAATTATTAATAAATGTGTATATTTAACAATAGTTATAACCTATAATATTATAATAAACAGAATATTTAAAAATATGTAGAATAATATTTAATTTATATGTTATGGACACTTATTTAAAAAATACAATTTAATGTTTAAAATTATTGAAATTGAATAATAACCCAGTAATATTTATTATTCTGTTCTTGGACAATACTAAATAAGTTATCTCCAATCAAAAACTTGCTGATCTAGTATAGCCCATAAAAAATGCTTATATGAAATATTCGGAAGCTACGTGAGATTAAGCGTTAAGGAAATCGTGCCCTCACCATCGAACTAACCTTATTATCGACAACCCGTCTATATGACGCTCGTGCTGGTGTAAGCAGAATCAAAGTAACCACGCCACTAGATAAAAGTGAAGTAATATCCGATATCGCTCCTAGAAATTCTACCTTTTCCTCTATAATCTTATCCGTATTTGTAGTCGATCACGTGAACATATTTACACCTTAATGTAAAGCCGGTGAACGAGATTTTATCAATTCGGGTGAAGTGTGAAATATGTGAAGGGGACGCAAATCTAGCCTGTCTATCTTTAAGGTGATTGATGAGAATGGTAAAGGGCAAATGAAAACTTGTACACTGGCTTAGGTGATATCAGAAAAAGTCTCCATTAATAATATATCGTGTATACAATTTTTGTATAGATAGAAATGAATAAAATTTATGGTTGATATGTGACTTATAAATAAATGAATGATTACAATGGAAAAACTATAATATTATTAATGAAGGCACATAAATACCAATATAATTAACAAACAAACTTAGTGGAGTAATACTTTGATTGTAATAAAGAGACAATTATTTGTGGTTAAAACATAGTGTCACTATTATTGTATTTTCTGTTAATTATTAAAAGTTAATTTTAAATACACTGTTAGATTTTGTAACTTAAACACAAACTTTTATTTATCGCTACAATACCCTTTGAACGTTTGTGTTTAAGTTACAAAACCTAAGAGTGTATTTAGTGAATTAAATTATTAATATATCTGCACGTTAAATATTTTCCTCTATCATCTGATAATTATTTATACGGCCAAACAAAAGGACATAAGAAGTAATAACATGACGCAGATACAAAGAGATAAAAACAGCGGACATGATCACGAAACATGAATAACATGCTCGTCCGTGCGTAACAAATGAGAACCGGGTAGAAATATAAAAAGGAGAATACATTGCTAGTTTTTTTTTATATGTATAACTTCAATCTCTTTTATAAGCGTATACGAAAGAACAACACCGCTTATAGATACCAGCAGATCAATGCGGGATATTACAGAGACGGTTTTCATTTCGGATATGAAACGCTTTTATTATTGCCCGGCGCATCCACCATATAATCCACATTTTTATAATGTCGAAATACTTTTGACGGATTGATGTCGGCATATTTAATATATAACTTTTTTTTAAATAGCTCTTATTGGTATGTAATATATTCATATTATATTTCTTTTATGGTTGTATATACATTAATTTTTAATTTAAAATATATAGAACTACAGATTTACGTAAGGTATTTATCTATATAAATTACTACATAAAATAAATCGATGTTTAGAAAAAATAGTGTTACATTTGATAAAACCGAAATAATTACTATGCTGCTTCTCTTCTTTTTTCCATTGGCTATCAACCGGTAGTCTTTCAGCCTCGATGTTTACTTTTTATGTTTCGTATATAAAAATGAATGTTTTAAAAGAAATGTTCTAACAGAAATACCAGGTTTATCAACGATACATAACTTGTTCAATTAGAAAATAATGTGCTTAGATCTAAGAGTTATTCCTCAAAAATATTCGAAAAGTTTAAACTCCAACAATAAACCTACTCGAAATTAAAAATCTTTCGAAATTTTGAGCTTAAACAATAAAAGTAAGAGATGTATTAAAGACCTCTACGTTGTAGAAAGTTAACCAAACTATTATTAATAAATCTAAGCTTTAATTCTTTATAATGCATGAAAAAATGTGGTTTATTTATCATAACCATTTAAAATTTAATTATTTATTTATAAATAATTAAAACAAAACAGTTTTTATTAGCTTCAATTAAATTTCGTACAGTTTCTATAAACCACAACCACACTAGTTTTTTTTTAAATTCTTAACTATAAAGTACACTGAACAGATTAATAATTAGAATTACTACCATTTCCGTTATTGATCAATTTAACGTTTTATTGGCCATTTCGTTTTCTATACTACAGACGAGAATGTGATAAAAATTTAATCGCCCAATAAAAATTGTATTCGCTTACATAATACCGCAATTTAGAAAATTTAGACAAAAAAATTAATGTATATAAAAATGTAAGTAATGTTTATTCTAATTTATGATACTTTTGCAAATTAGGTTATAAGCGAAACACAAAAAATAAATCAACGAAAATGTATGGGAAATTCAAATTAAGCGAACGCTGGATACATTTTATTTCTATTATAAAATCGGGGCTCAGTCAGTGTAAAATTAGCAATTAGTCGATTACAGCACACGGAGCGTGAACTGAAATGATTATGCGCGGAACAATTGGTACATAAATTGTGATTCTTTCGGTTGATGGATCTGGAATACTTTTATGTATTTAATTCTGTAACGATTCATGCTTTACTATATTTCTATACATTAGGAACAAAATTAATAATTCGTCCGATGTTTATCCAAATATCTGGTGTCTCTAAATGAATATCGGGATTTTAACGCTTTGCAATACTTATTACGTTAAACTTAAAATCATAAGCAATACCTGAAATGAAAAAGAAACTTTAACATTTCTATTTTTTGCCCTAGTAACAAAAACGGCGAATAGTTAACATAATGCTTTTGTGTTGTGCAGTTTGTTCTATAATCTGTCATTTTCTAATTGTTATCTGTCCGTTATCTATCATCTATCAGCTATCATCTGTAATCTATCATCAGATGTTTTATGTTAGTTTGTCCTGTTATATATTAGAGAAGATTCTATTAGTCAAACTTCTATTGTACAGTTAAATAACCTTAATAGCATACAACACATGACAGATAGCGAATAACAAGTAACAGATAGATGGCGAATGGTGGATGACTTTCGGTAAATAAGGCTCGATGTATGACTTATAGTAGATGACACAAGACATATGGCAACGCGGTAAAAGATGTGTTGCGGGTGATATATAAACTCTTACAGTTGTAAAATTCAAGATGGCTGATTATAGATTAAAAATGACAGATAACAAATTAAATATTCCAAATGACAAATAATATATAGAAGGCGATGTAAAATAGAGTATAGACTATTAATAATTGGTGACAGGTCTAAAATAACAAATGCTAAATTGTGAATGACATATAGAAGCTGATGACAGATGGCAGATAACAAATAGCAGATGACAGATGATGGATGATAGATGACGCATGGTAAAAGATATGTTACAGATAATATTTAAACTTTTATAGTTGACAAATTCAGGATGGTCAATGATAGATGATAGATGACTAATGCTAGATGAAAAATTAAAGGCTGCGACTGAAAATTAATAAACACATCATATAGTAGACTAAGTATTATAACGGGTGTCCAACAATTATTCCAGTCCCGGGTGGCGTTGGAATCAAAAACGTAGGTCAATTCTTGCATGTACCAAATAAATGAACTGACATGTTAATTGTCAAACATAACCTAAATGTGCATTAAAAATGTCAGTTCATTTATTTGCAACATGTAAGAATCGACCTACGTTTTTTATTCCAATGCCACCCGGAACTGCAATAATTGTTGGACACCCGTTAGATTACAGATTATAGATAATAGACGACAGAACTAAAATAACAATTGTTAAATGGTAAATAACACGAATAAGCTGATAACTAATGACAGATGATAGATGACAGATGACAGATGGCAGATGATAGATGGCAGATGTCAGATGATAGATGACAGATGACAGATAACAAATGAGAGATGGCAGAGAATTATGAAACTAAATGTCATATGGACACATAAAATTGTTCCATGTAAAATGGAACAAATATAAATGCTAGAAATACCAAAAATATTGACTCAGTGGCAAGAATCACCTGCTGATATTTATTGTTAGCTATTAAAAAAAAACTACACTGTCAACTCCGCCTTAAAAGTTTTAAATTTTATTTATTATTTATTAGTACTTTATCAGACTTGCTTTATAAATCTAATTCGAAATACATAAAAAGGTAAACAAATCCATACAAATAAAGTTAATTTTATTTTGTGTCATTTTTTAATAAGAATAAATAAACTAAATTAAACAGAAGTTACAACACAAGATGACAGGTGATTAAAGATAACAGATGACACATGGCAGATAAGTTCTTTCATTAATGAGCAACCAATCAGATTCGTCCATTTTTGACAAACGCCGTATGCTACGCACACTTAAGGCAGCAATGTCACCGCGAACTGAAAAGCTCCCTAGGGAAATTATCGATAATCTCCCGGCTGTCAAGTTGACATTTATACCATATTCGCAATTGCCCTTGAGTTAAAAAATACAATCGTTCTGTCAATGTATAATCAGGTCCGTCCGAATCACGCTTCGGTATAGAATGTGATGAAGCAATTAGTTAATAGAAAAAACGACACTAGAAAACACGGTTAAAAGTGAATACTTACGGAGGCCGTTCGAGCACTTTTGTGAGGTTAGGAAATACGAATCAAATCATAACCGCCAAATTATGACAAAAGACGGAGCGATACGCCAGAGGTACCAACTTACACTTTAATATTTTAATATTTTGTAAGTTATTCAAGAACTTATCTTACCGAATGCCCCTCGGGCAATGATAAATACACGATAATTTTGACTAGTTCCCTCAAGTGTGTTGCTTTAAGTAATTGCCCTCCGCCTGACGGCGTCGGGCAATTACTAAGCAACACACTTTCGGGTAGTCAAAATTATCGCGGATTATCATTGCCCTTGGGACATTATATCTGATAATTTTTTATTAGATATTTTTTAACAATATTTATAAAAAATAAATAAACTAAGTTAAATAGAAGATACCTGAAAAATGTAAGATGGCAGATGATAGATGACAAATGACAGATAACATATGACAGATGGCAGATGACAAATGACAGATAACAGATGACAGATAACAGATATGACAGATGACAGTTGACAGATTGCAAATAAGAGAAAACAGATATAGATAATAGATGACAAATAACAGACAACACATGGCAGATCATATTTAATCAGATATTTTTTTAGTAAGACTTGTAAAATAAATAAACTAAATTAAACAGATACATAACAAATAACAGATGAGACATGGCAGATCATTTTATTTTATTAGATATTTTTTAGTAAGACTTGTAAAGTAAATAAACTAAACTCGTTAGATAAGAGATGACAGATGACAGATGACAGATGACAGATGACAGATGACAGATGACAGATGACAGATGGCAGATGACAGATGACAGATGACAGATGACAGATGACAGATGACAGATGACAGATGGCAGATGACAGATGACAGATGACAGATGACAGATGGCAGAAGACAGATGACAGATGATAGATGACAGATGACAGATGACAGATCATAGATGACAGATAAAAGATAACAAATGACAGGTGACGTATGATAGATGACATATGACAGAGCATAGATGACAGAGTTGCCATTTCTTTATTATCTATTCTTGTAACGATGTATTATAGATAATAGATGTAGATCTACAATAACAAAATTAAAAAAAAACACATAGCAGCTAATAACAGACGACAGTTGACCCGTGACAGATGACAAATGACAAATGACAGATGGTAGATGTCAAATGACAGTTGACAGCTGACAAATGACAGATAACAGATGATAGATGACAAATGACAGATCATAGATGACAGATAACAGATAACAAATGACAGGTGGCAGATGATAGATGTCAGATGACAGATTATAGATGACAGATTTATCATTCGTTTATTATCCATTTTTGTAACGATGTATTATAGATAATAGATGTAGATTTACAATAACAAAATTTAAATAGTAAAAACACATAGCAGCTAATAACAGACGACAATTGATCCGTGACAGATGACAGATAACAAATGTCAGATGGCAGATGACAGCTGACAGATTACAGATGGCAGAAGACAGATGACAGATGATAGATGACAGATGACAGATGACAGATCATAGATGACAGATAAAAGATAACAAATGACAGGTGACAGATGATAGATGACATATGACAGAGCATAGATGACAGAGTTGCCATTTGTTTATTATCTATTCTTGTAACGATGTATTATAGATAATAGATGTAGATCTACAATAACAAAATTTAAATAGTAAAAACACATAGCAGCTAATAACAGACGACAGTTGACCCGTGACAGATGACAAATGACAAATGACAGATGGCAGATGTCAAATGACAGTTGACAGCTGGCAAATGACAGATGACAAATGACAGATCATAGATGACAGATAACAGATAACAAATGACAGGTGGCAGATGATAGATGTCAGATGACAGATTATAGATGACAGATTTATCATTCGTTTATTACCTATTTTTGTAACGAAGTATTATAGATAATAGATGTAGATTTACAAAAACAAAATTTAAATAGTAAAAACACATAGCAGCTAATAACAGACGACAATTGACCCGTGACAGATGACAGATAATAAATGACAGATGACAGATAACAGATGACAGTTGATAGCTGATAAATGACAGATAGCAGATGATAGATGACATATGACAGATGACAGATCATAGATGACAAATAACATATAACAAATGACAGATGACAGATGATAGATGACATATGACATAAGATTAATGACAGACGACAGATTTGTCATTTGTTCATTTCCTATTTTTGAAACGATGTATTATAGATAATAGATATAGATCTACAATAACAAAATTTAAATAGTAAAAACACATAACAGACGACAGTTGACCCATGACAGATGACAGATGACAGTTGATAGCTGATAAATGACAGATAGCAGATGCCCGATGACAGAAGACAGATGACAGATCATAGATAATAATAATATTTATTGGTGCTTATCACATTTGTGTTACACAGGTCAATGGGTATACATATAATAATGAGATAGTTAATTACGTAGAAACATTAAATTATTTAAATTGTTATTTAAATTGTTTGATAGATGACAAATAACATATAACAAATGGCAGGTGACAGAGGATAAATGACATATGACATAAGATTAATGACAGATGACAGATTTGTCATTTGTTTATTTCCTATTTTTGTAACGATGTATTATAGATAATAGATATAGATCTACAATAACAAAATTTAAGTAGTAAAAACACATAAGAGACGACAGTTGACCCATGACAGATGACAGATGGCAGATGACAGATGACAGTTGATAGCTGATAAATGACAGATAGCAGATGACCGATGACAGATGACAGATGACCGATCATAGATGACAAATAAAATATAACAAATGACAGATAACAGAAGATAGATGACATATGACATGAGATTAATGACAGATGACAGATTTGTCATTTGTTTATTACCTATTTTTGTAACAATGTATTATAGATAATAGATGTAGATCTACAATAACAAAATTTAAATAGTAAAAACACATAGAAGCTAATAACAGACGACAGATGACCCATGACAGATGACAGATGACAAATGACAGATGACAGCTGATAGTTGACAAATGGCAGATAGCAGATGATAGACGACATATGACATAAATTTGATAACCGATTACCGATGGCAGATAAAAGGTGACAGATGACAGATCACAGATCGTCAATAACAACCAGACAGACAGTCCATCATTGATCAATTTAATTATGATTTGACGCAATGTTTCAATCATTTGTTTTTTTTTTAAATTATTATTGTGTATTCATTTATGCATTAATTCATCATGTTGATTTATTCAATGAATCATTCTATAAATTATGTATTTATTTTTTTAGACAATAGGAAAGTAAACTTATCTAAATCTTAATTTCTTATCTGTCTTTTGTTTATTACCTGTTTTTTTTTAAATTTAGTCAACGTTTTGATATTTTGTCTTTAAATTTTTCTGTGTCCGTTGTTAGTCAGGTTTTTGTAGATATTATTTTATTTTGTCTTTGGTTTTTTAATCTGAAAAAAGAAAAAATGGCAAAAAAACATAAAACGTTTTTCTTTCTTTTTAGTTTGCCTTTTGTTAACAAAAGCAAATTACATATAATAGTTTTATATTTATTGTTTGTCTTTTGTTTGATTTTTTACTACTTTGATTGATTTTATATACCTATCTCGCTATTCTCTGTAAGTTCAAGGTTTCATAATCTTTAAAAGTTTAAAGGAAATTATAAAAAAATAATGTGTATTACTTTACATCAGTTTTTTTTTCTTATCATCAATAATACATTGTATTCTTCTGGTCATAAGTCATCCGTCATCTATTTTCTGTCACCTGTCATATTTAATTTGCTATTCGCTATTTCCCAAAAATAAAAGGTTTGATAATAAAATATATTAAAGTCATTTACGTTGTAAAAAATTAACGAATAATTAGAAAAACACGAAAATATTTAAATTCATGATGGTTGTGACCGTTACTAGGTGGTAATCCATATTTAAACACATATTGAAACACTTACTATGTTTTTACCACAATTAATTTATTGTAATATGGTTTACATATATACAAAAATCACGACTTAAGTTTCGACCTGTTACAGTCATTATCAAATATTTATAAATATTTTTTTTTGTCAAATGTCACTTGAATCCGTCAAGTTGCTATCTGTCACGTGTCATAAGTCAACTGTTACTTTTTTGGTTTGAGTTTACGTGAAGTTCAGATGTAATACCCCAAATGATAATAACATCCGTGTATAGTATTATCAGTTTTACAATATCAGCTGCCTTTGCAAAGGGAAGAGTACGGGATGGTTAAATGTTTCTGAAGAGAGTTTTGAGTCTATCACGCGTACCCCGACAAACACACTTATTTTGTTTATATAACCCTGTTTATTTCTTGTAAAGTAACTAAGTGTTTTAATTTGTAATCTTATGAAGCTTAAAAAGTCTTAATAATGACAATTAAACAACAGAAGTAAATAGAGTTGTCAATATGTATTTTTATTTAGATTCTCTAAAAGAAGCTTTGATAGAGTCATTAATAAAAATATTACTTGCTTGCTAGTGCTAAAATGCTTCAAAATATTTCATAGAAGACAATAAGTCAAATACCCCTTGAATTTTTAATCGGAAGATATATTAATTTATATTGAGAATATTATACCCATTTGGAAGCCAGACTCAAGGAAGTTTCACGGAACAGAACAGTGGTGGTGTGTTTTATGGTCCAAACAACCAATTATGATAATTGCATCATCTCAACTTTTATATTTATATCAAACTATTGGATAACCTCAGCAGCAGAAGAAGTAAGGGACAAGTAAATCAGACTTGCAACAAGTATCATCATTGACTACGCCATGCACCACTATGACTTTAGTATTGGACCTACCCCCAAAAATCTTGAGCGACTTCAGCAGAAAAATAAGTAGAGGGAAGTAAATCGGACTTTCAGCAAGCATCATTATCTTTTTAAAACCATTGTACTGTTTCTGTAAATGTTGCATAATGTATATGTTAGGTTAATATACGAGTCAAGTATTATTCACATCGAATTGTAATTAACCTAGGTTATTTAAAAGAAAACGTAGGGTAAATTGTGTTGTTATTTGTGTTAATAGAGGAAAAGTATGGTATGATTTTCTAGTAGGGAATACATTGTCTTGATTTGGAAGGTTTAACCTTTATATACCATCTGTGTACCGGGATTAGATTTGGAACTTGGAAGGTTAGGAAAAAGTAGTGTATGATCTATCTGTGGTTAATGATCCAACCAAGGTTCAAGTTTTAACAGTCAGATAATTGATTGCGGATACTTGAAGAGTTAAACACTCTATTTAACTGCGCTACGTTGATGAAATCAAAAATAGATCTAAACCTGTCTGTGACTTCTATTGACATGGAACAATAATTAAAAGGTTTTTTTTTATATATACGTCTTTTGCTTTATAACATTTTTCTTTTTCTCTACTTATAAAGTTTATAAATGTTGGTGGTATTCTTCAAATTCTACTGTTTAATGTCACATAGTTGTCTATAAATATTTCGGTATACTTTAATTTGGTACTCTCCTTACATTTTATAAAATTTTTGTAAAGTTCCTTTACTTCAACTCTAGTTATAATTATATCAATTTTTAATTCTCTTTTATCGATTGTTACTATTATTAATATCTATATAATATTACAGTTCTATTTTTTAATACCAAAACGTATTTATAGTTAAAGTTCATTATTTATTCACACGTTTATAATCCTAATCAAATTCTTAACTATCATCACCCCCCTCACGTAATCAGTATAAACGGCACAAACCTCGGAAAAGGGCCTGTACAGCACTGAATATTTTTACATATTAAATTCGCTTAAAATATTATGACCTCCGCACTATTTTTACCATCGCTGATTTACAAACATACGCACCGCAGTCACGCCATCAAGATTCCATTAATGACATCCTCATCAGTGTCCACCGAAATAGAACGTTAGCGGTTAATTTCGGCCCTTTTTCGCTAAATAATAAGTCGCCCACCCTCTATACGTACAATCAATGGGTTAAATGCAGACGCTCGCGTGATTTTTAGAAATTATCAGATTTGTTCCGCAATTTGTAGTTCTAAAATTACACTCCTTGTCTAATTGCGGTTTCAATGAATGTCGGCTAATCGTAAACGTATAAATTCGAGGAAGCCGAGGAAATTGTAGATATAAAATACATCGTTTGCGTTTACACATTTTTAGATTGGATTTTATTTATAGATGTGGAGAAATTGAGTCCCAATTAAACTCACGTTTTAATGTTATAAATACTTGTACGATCCCTCACCAACACGAGGCATAAAATAACTTCTGAGTAATAAATGTATATACTTTATTAAAATTAAATATTTATTTATATTTTACATAAATTTCTTATGAAGCCTAAATGAATAATTGAATTTATTATGCCATGGACATAATGTTGTTCTTGTTGAGCGTTTGAGCAGCAAAGAGCGTTGTGCTAGGTCATTTTTTTAACTCCGGGTGTAAGGATACTTTCAATATGATCCTACTGATTGCGCCAAATTTCAATTGAGTCTTTAATAAACACTGATTCACATATCACGTATAGTGTCGGTAGGTTAAAGACGTATGAATGATAATATCAACTTATAATGTCTATTAAATTTGCAACTTTGGACGAAAGTAGGTACGTTGTAATTATTTCACTGACATATATTTCTGCAGCTTTAATGAATGTTTGGACGCATATATAAGATTTTTTTAATTAATTAATTAACGTCTGCAATACGTATACACCACTACAATCTTTATGACAATGGAAAATATTCTGGAAAATATTACAATGTGGTAATGAAGGAAGAAATTGATACAATACAATAACACCAGGCAGTAGGAAATTCAAATTAGCGCACAGCTGTAATGCGCAATTTCTTTTATTACAATCTACAGAAGCGTAACGATCTCCGTAATGGGATTCTCCAGACAAACTAGTTATTGTAAAGGTCCATGAATACATTAACGTTGCGCCGAACGTAAGCGTACCTGCGAATTTCCGTGTTGGAACATCTGTTGAATAGTTTATTATTTTAGGACAACGCTCTTAGTTATCCCACTAATTTCACCCTATACTATATATGATTGAAATTTCCAGATAAGCTGGGAAAAAAGATAGAAATAGTATTGAATTTCTTATTAAATTATATATAGTTTATAAATTCATGAAGAAAAAGTGAGAAATATAAAGCCGCTTAATTATTCCTGTGCTATTAGGGGTTCCTAGGTGCTTAATTATAAAATCCGCGGTAACTTAGTCGAACAGGAGGTAACGTAATTAAAACACCCTGCTAATTAGTAATGAAATTTAGGGACTAGAACGGGGAACGTAAACTGAGTGCTTAATGAATTGACAAAATATTTTATTACGTTGTGAAAGCGTATTGCAAATAACTACTCCATTGGATACGTTTTAATGATATTAATTATCGCTGCGCGTGTAATTAATATTAACATATTTGTGATTTGGTTTACAGCTAAATAACGTATTAAATATACTTTGTATTAATTATCCTAAATATTCAATTATTTCATCAATATAGAAGCAACATTGAATAATAAGCTTAATTTATTGACTATTTTGATGTATTATATGTCAATTAACTAGCGTATACTTAACATATCTTAACATAAAATGTATTAACCTAGCGTGCACGACAGGTCTTAATATTCTGTGTTTAATCTAGCGTATTCTTACTATATAATATATTAACCTAGCGTAGCCTTAACCTTGCTTAATGTAGTGGGTTATATGAAGACTTGGGTATGGCCTCACAAGCAGGACTTCGGTGTACGAACAATTAACTATTGGTTTCAATGTTTCTTATATTTATTTGTATATTACTTATAAATTAGAATATTTTGTATTTATCAGTTTTGTAATTTTGTCACTCGCTATTTTGTAGAGGTTGGTTAAGATTAAAAATAAGGTTTACTTTTATTAAATTAATCAGAATAAATATTCGAGTTTGGCATGAAATTGCAATTTTAGAAACCTTCATGGATCCACAAAATTACATTACATTACACCGTTTTAATGCATATTATATCAAGGAAAATCAGAATATGTTACCTTTAACAGTGATATAACGAGGTCACTAGATCAATTTATGAGAATAATACACTAAAATAATAAATAGCGTATTAAGGTAGGTCAGGAGTGTACTTACTTAATATACGTTACATTAGGATAGGTCAAGAGTACGCACGGTCAATACACAATACATTGAGGAAGGTCAAGAGCACGCTAGGTTAATATATTGTACCATATATTAGGATTGGTTAAGAGTACGTTAGATTAATACAGAATATAAAAACTTAAATCTAATCTTAACTATCTTGAACTATCTTAAATTTAAAACATGTACATGTAGAAACACAAATTAAAACAACAACGGGGCAAATGTACTCCATACAGACAACAATTAATCGAGTTTAGTTCTAATCAAAATCGTTCAAAAATGTTTCACCACGGGTTCAGTGAGCAATTAATTAAATATAATAATAAAATTGAAAAATGACGTAAAAGCGCTACAAGAAAATGGACAGAAAATTTATGTAAACTAGAAAAAAACTTATTCAAAAATAATGGAAATATGGAAGAGGAACTGCTGAAAAATTTTTCAACTATTGAATAATTCAAATATGTAATTCTGGAAGTATGGATAAGGAAAATCTCGGAAAACTTGAAAGATCTGGGAAAAATTGTTGGAAACTTCTAGGACCTTTAAAAAAATAAAAATATAAAAGAAAAATTCCTGAAAACTTAAGGAAAAACTTGGTAGAAAACTTTAGAAATCTAGTTCTAGTTCTTAGGAATCTGGAAAAAGAAAAATATCAGAATTCTGCTTTCGTTTGATTTCCTGAGAACTCTTATGCCTCTTCATAAGTTTCAATTCTAAATTGATTTTTGGGGTAAATAATTTTCAATGATTTTTGCAATTGAAAAAATTTAAAGGAAAACTTTCTAAAAAAAACTCTAGAACTATAGTTTTGTTTAATTAAAAAATTATTTTTAAAAAGAAGAAAAATAAACGTTGCTGTTCTAGAAATATGATAAACCTTATAAATCTGGAGATTTTTAAAACGATAGTAACAATTTTCTGAAAATCTGGAAAGTTCTATAATTCTGAGTAAAGTTGCTTATTTTTAAACCCTCGAATAAAATTATAAAAATTAGAATTTTATTTATATATGAAGAAAAGTTGCTGGAAATTTATAGAAATCTGATGAACTTTATAAATCTGAATGAAGAATAAATTGCTGGAAACTTTTAAAATCCTCGTAACAAATTTTGAGGCGAAAAATTTGGAAAGGTCTAGGAATCTGAGGAAAATTGCAGCCATCTAAATACATTCTAGGAAGTTTGAAGGAGAATTCCTGGAGATAAAAAAAACTCGATAAAAACTTTTGGAGTTTAGAAATATTGCTGAAAAAGTTACTAAATATTCAAAAGTAAAAATTCTAGAATTTTTAAAGACAAATTTTTGGAAAGTATAAGGAAAATTAACTGAAAATTATTAAAATTCACTATTTTTATTTAATTAGAAGAAGAATTTTTAGGAAGTGAAAAAAATTGTTGAAAACTTTATAAATCTGGAGAAGAAATTTCAGGAAGGTTTTAAAATCTTCGTAACAAATTCTGAAAATTTAGGGGAAACATCTGAAAAGTTCTAGGGATCTGAAAAAAATAGCTAAAAAATTTTAAACCCTCGAAGAAAATTGTAAAAAAACCCTAACCCTAGAATACATTCGAGGTTTTTAAACTTGGAAATGTTTGAAGCAAAGGCATCAAAATCTGGAAAACTTAGTAATTGATTAGCAAAAATCTTGTAAGGAGGCTACAGTAGACGTAAACTGAATAGTGAAAGTTTAACCTGAACAATTTCCTCTGCCTCCATGCAGCTGAATCCATATATTAAGTTGTAACAGGGCAAGATAAGGGCAATACAATTTACTGGTTAAAATTTTATGTTCATAACACAACTTCAAACATGTAATGAACGCATACTAAAGGAGCATCTCAAAGCTGCAAGATCTTGAGAGGTACGATGGACAAGGCCAGATCTGTAAGCTGAAGTTCTTAAAAAGCGCCTTTCAACCGAGTCAATTTTGTTAATTACTTTGGTAAATTTTTGTAAATGAAATACGATAACACTTTCAAATATTTATTTTGCGGTTCGCGACAATTGTTTCGAAACACTGTGTCTTCTTCGAACAATTATCGCGAACAACAAAATAAATATTTGAAAGTGTTATCGTATTTCATTTACGAAAATTTACCAAAGTGATTAAGAATATGAACTTTCAACAACTAACAGCCTCAACTATTCAATTATCAATTTTGTTAACCTTGATGAGGCCACCAGAATTGGGAAGCGTATTCTATATTCGGGCTGATCAGAAAACAGTAAAGGGTTTTATATGAGTACGACAACTCTTTGGAGTTTCTATTAATAAGTTCAGATAATTTATAGGCATTTAAAGTAGTATAATAGTTAAAATGTGACTCTTGAAAAAGAGAGATGTATCGAAAACAACTTCCAGATCTTTAATTTTGCTTAGTCTGGTCTCAGTTCGATGAGGTTCAACTTATAATCGTATGTAATAATATTTCTAGCTTTACAAAAAGAGACAAAGGTGGGTTTAGATGTCTTGAGATGCATGGTTATTTAACAAATAAAAAATTGAATGTGGTTAATCACTTGCTCAAACAAATAATTTTGCAACATCTGCAGAAAATAAAAAATTCATTTTTTTCAACTAGATAATACATAGTAGCATACAATAAATATTGCTATATAGTTTTTAAATATTGCTAATTTTGATCTACTTTCATTGCTTTCTCATTCATAATCAAACATTTATGGAATATTCTAGAATGGAGAATAAATTATCTTCGGCCTCCTTTAACAATAACTAGGAAGTATTTAATAGATACCTTATATTAATATTGATTTTTATATGTGCCTAATTGGCTAAATCACAATATTATTGTTAGATTTATGTTTTATATAGAAATATTATATACGTTTGATACTTTTTTATTATTTCATTTAAAATGTTTAGGTTGCTAATGATATTGGAAGACACCTGGAAAAGGTTAGTCTTGTAGAACCAATTTCTCTCAGCCAAATCCAGAAAAAGGCAAAAATGAACAACGCGCTTTAAGCTTACAAACAGGAAATGAGGGCTTTATTAACTATACAAAAGAAGTATTAAACAATGGGAATCTTTAAGAATTTAAAGTTAAATTCACCTCAGTAACAAAGCTACAATATCCATTACTGATGAACGTTTAAATTAAATTACACTTGGTTTGTTTCACAGTTTTTCTGTATTTACTCTTTCGCTTTTCAAGGCATTAATTAAATTAAATATAGAAAAACTGTGAAACAAATGAAGTGTAATTTAATTTAAACCTTAATCCGGAATAATTCAAAATGTTTCACCAAGTGATAAATGAGAAAGTGATTCAAGAAATAAAAATCCTCTAGAAAAAACAACCGGAAAAACCATTTAAGATAATTACAAAGAAATTCAATAACTATACCAACATCATAGTTTGTAGCTACGTAAAATAACGTAGATAAATACTAATAAAAGCTTGGTAGCTTCATATTACATAATAATTCAATTTAAATTTATCAGGATCTATTTATGCTGACCAGCATATTACTATAGAATTGTTTATCAAAATATTTTGTTGTTGTTAATGATAAATTAAATTAGGTTGAAGCCAATGACATTGAAATATCTAAAAAGAACTCAAGCTTACCAAGAGGAAATCAAAAAAATGGCTTTACTAACCATATATAGGAAAATATTAAACAATGAAAGAGGAAATCTATAAATTTAAAAAAAATTATAGATTATAAATTAATATTAAAATTATTTCAATATATGAGACAAAATTATCTTCTAGTATGCTCAATTATTCAAGGATTATCCTGAAATGGATGGAGATGGAATAAAGTATATCCTTTCTTATTGGTGTGGGGTTCTGGTATATTGATATTAATATTGATATTTTTAAATATCTACACCATAATGATAACATGAATTCTGATAAATACATTCTGGATTAATCAGTCATTATCAGTTTTCATTACTTTATGGAATAGTTGGTTGGGATTCACCCATCTTAATACTTATGTATTTTAATTTAATTTGGTAATATTGTTTTAATTACAAAAATCTGATGAAAAATTGTTGAAAACCAAAAGGCTTATTTTTTTAGTATTTATTAGTATTAACTAAAATATTACATTTTGATTTAAAAAACAAATCTTGAACACTACAACTGTGGACGTCAAAAGAGGCTAGTATGTAAAGTAATTATATGTTTAGTGTAGCCTCTACACCACCCTTCAATAATCAGAACCTTTAAAAATAATTCACTAATTGTACAATTATTTGCATCAAAATTATACACCAATCTAAGTATGGAAAGATTTATACAAATTTACTTTTTTAACCTTAAATAAATAAAATTCTAAGGTATATTCACTAATATACTATTTTGTGTTGCGACATTAATATTAAAAACTTAGAGAATACAGCAGCAAAAAAACTATTGGCAGATATATTTACATCATTTGGCATATTTAATAAATTAATGGAGCCAAGTAAGATACATATATCAAATAGGAATGTTTCGCGAACGTAAATTGATTTTATTATACATTAGATGTGCATAAATAATAATCTACATTTATCCGATCATCATGCACAAATAACGGACGTAACGCTAGATGACGTTAAAAAAGAACAAATTAATAAAAGGAAGTCAAGATCATTTAGAATTATAAATCTGAGCAATATAAGTGATTTAAAGCGATACTTGAAGGACACAAATTGGCAATTCATTAAGATAGGGGGCATTGAGGCTGCATTTCAACAATTTATAACGAACTCATATACTATTTCCACATATCATGTTCAATCAAAACCATAAGACATAATCGATCGGAGTTAACAGTGATATAAGAGAATCTATGAATCTATAACAAGCTATAACAAATCATAGAAAACTCATACAAAGCACAAAAAAGATGTATTTCGAATGACTTATAACAAATAGCTCATGTAAATCCAAAAAAATATGGAGCTTGGTGCAGGTGCTCGAGGGGACAATACAACCAAAGTCGCAATCAATGTTTCTCTCGCCAGCATCAGAAATGGAAATACTCAACGTCATTAATAAACTAAATAACTCGAGTGCGGGGCAAGATCAAATAAGTGCTAAAAATATTACAAGTATGGCAAGGGAAATTATGGATTAATTACACTACCTCATAAATTTTGGGTTCGAAAAAGCAGTCTTCCTGTCATTGATGAAGACAGCAAAAACCATACCGCTGCACAAACAGGGATCAGAAGAGAACATAAACATTTAGACCAAGTATGTACTTCACTGCAAGTTATTTTTAATATTTTACCTTTAAGTATTCTAATTTTTCATATGCCTCAGACTTAAAATGTGAATTTTTCTTCCTGAGTAGGGCAGCCAAAATTTTCTCATCGTAAGTTCCGGTTGATGTGATATTTCAGTATTTACAGAAATAATGAAATAAATATTAAGGGACACCACCCACTCTACATATATTTATTTTAATTTAAGCTCAAATATTACATTTTGTTTACGAAAACTTCAACACCATAACTGTTAAAAATTAACTGGAAATTTAATAAGAAATATTTATTATAAGTTGTAAGTATATGTATTATGGATATGTGGCTTCTATACTACTTTTCAATTATAAGAACTCATAAAACTAATTCACTAATTGTATAATTATTTGTAACAAAATTAGATTTTCACGAATTTACTTTTCAAAACCTTTCGTTATTGATGAATAAAATTAGAAGGTATGTTAGAGACCATCCATCCAACCAACCTATATATTTTACGTTCAGCTCGAATAATACGTCTTGTTAAAAAAATCTACACTACTATACGATGAAGATAGTGATTTCTCGAAATATTCCATTCGGCCCGAACGTTTTTTGTTTTTCCCCAAACCATATCACACTTGCGCGTGAATCTACGTGCATACGGAGAGTCATTAATGAGCTATCGAGGAAGGAACATATCGCCGAAATTGTTATCACTGGAACGTGGTTAATTCCAAGGAACAGAATCTGAACACAGGACAGTAGGGCAGTATTTACGACCCATGATCCCAACGATAGACGTGTACACCAAAGATCAGCAGGTTAGTATGGTTTAGACATCTTATTTTGATAAAATCATTTAGCTCAGAAGTGTAAATAAGTAAAAGTAATCTAAAAATTAGAAAAACACGAAAACATTTTCTACAACGTAAAGGACTTTAATACATTTTAATAAAATTTAGCTGTAGAAAATAATAGCAAAATTCATAGAGTGAAATATTTGACCAAAATATGCCAAATCCTATAATGAAACTAAATTAAACAAAAATGATGCAGCAGATGTGTTGAACTATACCCACAATTTGGTTTGTAGTCATGGAAATGCCACTATTGCTTCCTTTGTTAGATTTATATGTTCATAAATGAAATACAGTAAAACATAAAATAATGATTAATGGCAACTTAATCAAAGAAAAACAAGGTGATCTTGATACTATAGCAAACTGAATTAATACAAAAAATATTTACAATCCAGTTATACTGAGAACTCTGTTAGTGCTAAAGAATTTACAGAATTAGATTAGGGAGAAAACTACCTTATTTCAAAATAAACTTATAAAGGACAGATGTTTTAAGGGTTTTGATTTATTATGTAGAAACACTGCTACAATTGTTTAGCAATGATAAAAATAATAAATTTAAAAGCATAATAGGCCAATTTTGTCAAGTAACAGCCTTATCAATTTAATATTTAAAACAAATAACTTTTTTATTGATACCAAAAAGTTATTTGTTTTAACATTGGTGAGATGCTTGCCCAACAAATTTTATTGAAGCCTATAATGTAATAAAAAATGATTAAACCTATTGTGAAAGCCAACAGATTACACTTTGGATTATTTTATATTGTTGATAGATAAAAATAAGAATTTACATAATATTTCTTGACTGCTTAATCATAGCGTGACACATATTCTGTCACTGTGAGTGACTCTGAGTTATAGTTCGCGATGCCAGCCGCCCATCGCCGTTGAATTAATCCCATCTGGTTGCCATTGAATGTCGCCAGCCTTGCGTGACAAGATAATAAATCGGTCTAAATTCGCAACTCCTAGCCTAATCGAATCTTGCTAGATAATTTATTTTATGTAAACAGGCTCAAATTTAATAAATGTTTCGCTAGACATTTAATATATTAATAATACAATACATTAAAGTCATTCAAATGTCAATAAAAATGAATTTAAAAATACGACAACATTGATAAAATTATAATCATATTAAGACTACAAAAGTAATCAGTAAGTGCTGAAATCTTGATGAAACTTATTTTAATAATTTTAAAATCACGAAAATATTCTTTTTTTACTAAGACTACAAAACAAATCACTTATTGAAACAAGTATTGCTTATTTTGTAGTCTTATTAAGATTCATTGTTGTAGATTTGCGAAATGTTTTTCTAATTATTAGTTAATTTTCTACAACGTAAAGGATTTTAATACATTTTAATTAAAAAAGTTAGTTTAGTAGATTTACCAAATATTTCATTATTATTGGTATTATTTTAATTATTGTTCCCTATCAACAATCGCTGCGGACCAGTTTTGATCTATTGAGGATCTTATCAGCGTAGCACAGTTAGAGACTCGTCCGTAGTTGTTGTTAACAGGGAATAATTATTACTGTTATTATTGGTATGATTGTCGTTAATAGCAGTTCACTGGATTTGTCAGTGGTTACCCACTCAAACAGGGATCTAGTGTAACGATTAGACAATAGATGGCACATTTATAATAATATCTTGATTTTAAAATAATATACAACACATCCTTATTCATTTAAAAAATTACAAACCAACTAATTAAGATAATCAGTTGTTATTGATAGTGAGCGCCTAGTACTCTAAATATATATCTAAGCATAGAAATAAAGTGAAAACAAAGGATACAACAGTGTTATTTATATTGATATTAATATATTCTTAACGAAACCAAAAAAAAAAACATCGATGATTAGTTTTGTTCAATTATAAAATTATTAATCGGTATTCTCTATTTATTGGTTTTACTATTTCGTAATACTTATAGCTTAATAAACGAATATTTTATTATCGACAGATTTTAAAAAATATAAATATTTATTTGGAGAAAACAATTTGTAATATAAATTAGCAGATACTTAGGATTTAAAATGTGACTAAAGGAAATAACTCACCTCCGGATTTTAGTCGAGCTGGAACGACTTTTGCTGCAGAATCTCTAGCTTCGAAGGTCATTACGCATGCAGCAACGACAATAAAACCTGAAAAAATAACAAACTATAGAATTGTTTTTGTATAATGTAGTGTAATGTCTTTTATCTACGACTAATATATAATGTATGTATTATACTTGTGATTTTTGCAGTATAATGCCATATATTATTCTCTTAGGGAATAATGACGAGGGATTAATAGTCATTATTCCCTCGTGCACTCCAATCAAAAAATTTCTCAAATTAAATACCATGGAAACAAAATACACAAACTGAAAACAGTCAGTGTCAAGCGCGTAGTGTTTGTGCATTTCTAATGAGATGGATGAAAATGAAGAGTCTTTTACTTGTACACCTCCAGAAATTGTACAACTAGCTGCAGCAACAACATCTACCTTGATACCGGAAACATCGAAATCCATTTATAATAAAACGTACGCAACCTTCAACGAATGGCGTCTTCGAAAGAAAGCAAACTCATTTTCCGAACATGTTCTGCTGGCCTATTTCGCTGAATTAAGTGCAAATTACAAACCTTCTTCATTATGGTCATTTTTTTCAATCATTAAAACTATGTTGAGAATAAATCATGACGTTGATCTGGAAAAATATTGCAAACTACGAGCATTTTTAAAAAGAAAATCAGAAGGATTTCAACCAAAGAAGTCTTCCACTCTGGCCCCGAAACAAATAAGAACATTTATTGACAAAGCTCCTGATAAAGTTTTTCTTTTACATAAGGTAAATATACCGAATGTAATCTGACTATTCAAAACTCATATTCTTATTTGCTTCAGGTTATATTAATTATTGGAATTATGGGTGCATGCCGCTCAAACGAGCTTTATGAAATGAATATTGAAGACGTGAAAGATCATCAAACACAGTTATTAATAACAATACCCAAGACTAAAACCAAAATTGTACGAACATTCGCCATAAACAGTACGTTTTACAATATTGTAAAGAAGTACATCAATCTCCGTCCGTCACATGTAAAAATTAATTCATTCTTTCTAAATTATCAAAAATCAAAATGTACAATACAACGTATAGGAAAAAACAAATTTGCAGATATTGGTAAACAAATTGCCAAATATTTAAAATTGCCAAATCCTGAAACTTATACCGGCCATTGTTATCGCAGATCATCTGCCACTCTGTACATTGATGGAGGAGGCGATATAACTGGATTAAAGCGTCATGGGGGCTGGAGATCTACACAGGTAGCTGAAAGTTACATTGATCAGTCTATAAGAAACAAGACAACTACAGCAGATACTATTGCTAAACAGATAAATAGTAATGAAGCATCTTCTTCCTCTTCAGCAACCGAAATTCCAAATATTTGTATTGAAAACTCTTCCAAATCTATTGATAGTTCTCGACCAATTCAATTTATTAATTGTACCATTGCTAGTGTTAATGTTATTGAAAAATAAAGTTGTTCGTTAAAACAAATTAATAAATTAGTCATAGATAAAGTAGAGTATACTACTCGCAATAATGGCTATTATTACCTCGGAATGTTACTCCCTCGCCGCTTACGCGGCTCGGTTCGTAAATGTTCCTCGGGAATAATAGCTATCATTATTACTCGTGGTATAATCTACTATATTATTTATTGAACAACCAGTGTATCAAGTATAACAACAAGTACATATAAAACATTTGTCGTTATTGAATAATGCATAGATTCAACACGATGAATTAAATTCTCACTTAACCCGTGGTGCAACATTTTTATGTTAATTAAAACACTTGTTTAACTAATCTTTTAATTAAGACAAATTCTATCTATTTTCAAAAATTTACAATCTTTAATAGTTTCAATCCCTCTAAAAAAATGTATCATCCGCAAATAATTACAACGAGGAGTAGTGTATAGTTTCTAAGATATAATTAGTAAATATCAAAAATGTATGTACCGCAAGAATCGCATTGCGTTTGAACAAGAATTGAATGAGACATTAAGTTATTGATTTAAAAAAATTGCGTACGTTTAACTAAAAAAACTACAAATCCTTTCTACGACAGATGAATGAAATTCTAAAAACCTCAATTTGGATAGTGAAATTTTTTGATTGATACAATCTAAAATCTTTATAAAGAAGTGTTTTAACTTTAAACGTTAATAATAGAAGTTTTTATGAAATAAGGTTTAAATAGTGCTCGCCGTTAAGAATATTTTAACACATTTAGCTTATTTTGGCGCAAATACGTTTATCAAAATTTTGGCATAACCGATTGTATTCATATTCTACGATAAGTTTTAAACTCAACTTATTCGCCAGATCAAAATAGAAGTGTTTAAAAACTTTTTCATTAAAAAAGGAATAGTTATTTGTACAATTACAGAAATGCTACGCTTTTCTACACAAAAGTAGGATATTGGTGCAAGAGCAAAATGAGAACGAGTAACTATGCATAAATAATTACTATGCAACTCAATTCCCAACGGTTTTGAATGCATCAATATATGGTATTCCCGATTTTATATATGTTAGAGGCTTCTATTTCGTTATACATTTTATAAGTTGAATAAAAAACGATAACTTGTTTGTATAACTTAAAAACATTTTTATTGTGACTAGTAATTTATCATTTTTATTATCACACACATAGTCTTTGATAATAGCAAGCTAAATCACAATAAAAAAGTAACTTGAAAACTTTTTTATTGTGACTAGTTTCGACAAATTTAGCTTGCTATTATCAAATGCTACAAACAAAGTTATCGAGTTTCAATTGATCAATGGTTGGGGCGTTAACTTCGTGATACATCTTGGAAAATTAAACAAAAACCTTTACTTGTTGATATTACACTTTATTTTTAAGTGACTCGAGATTTGATCAATAACAGATCATTTTCAAACTCGAGTCACTTAAAAATAAAGTGTGATATCAACAAAGTAAACGTTTCTGTTTAATATCGAGATTTATTCATTAGGGTATTTCTATTAAGTATGTAAAAGAATAGTTTCTGTTACTGAACATTGAAAAAAGAAAAATATTGGAATAGTTAAAAAAATTAATACATTTAAAAAAAATCCATTAGAGCCAGTGCTGTTTATATATTTCAAACTCATAAATCTATCCATAAATTCATAAGAATCACAACATCATTACTCGAGGAAATCGATGTAAACTGTGTTTGTTGTTGTAATAGACAGTAGAGAAATAATCAGCAAATTTATCAACGTGTTTCAATCAGCTGCTACTCTTAATAATAGCATAATGCATCAAACTAGTTCAGAAACGGAGCTGTTAGCTCTTATAAAGATTCAAAACATTTTTCGATCCTTTTCGATCCCTATGACTCTATATATTGGTCATATAAATTGTTCCTATCGTGTACGCAAGGATGATATATTTCTAATAATTTCGGTAATTTCTACATTATTTACCAATACGTTTAGTTGTTATTGATAATAAGCGCCTAGCACTTGGAATATATATCTAAGCATAGAAATAAAGTATGAAGAAAGGATAAAACAGTGTTATTTATATTATTTACCAACTCGAAACATATTGGTAAGAGCATTTTCTAATAACAGAAGGTTTAAAGTTAATTTATTTCTACATTGATTACAATTTTCTTTAATAAATTATCCAGTATTGTGTCCCTTCTGATAATCAATACTTGGAGAATAATTTGGATATCTTATGCATATGCAATTAGAAATATAAGTGGTATTTAAATAATAAGAACTAATAAGATAATTCAACGCATAGTAAAATATATAAGACGGTAGAATATTTTAATATTCTACAGCAACAAACAAAAATTCACTGATAACTGGAAATATAATAACAATCATCTTTGCAAATTATTTACCACGTTAGACTTTGCGATGCGGAAGAAATTCACATTTAAAACTTCTCAGCAATAATTATGCCAATATTATCCTTGAAATTAATCATGCTGTCAAAAAGCATCCCTAAATCCTTACTAGTATTTGTATTATTCAGAAAGATTATTTAAAGCTTATATAATAAATAGTTAATTAACATTCTTTTCTGGAAGAAGCTAATATGTTAAATTTAATTAACATGCGGATCGTTATGTCAATATTAAGTACTTTGATTGCATTGGCTGTTAACTTTTGAAAGTTCATTTTAAATGCATTGTTAGGTTTTGCAACTTAAACACAAACTTTCGAAGAGTATTGTTGCTTTTATTTATCGCTACAATTCTTCGCCTGATAAGGCCATGGATGACAATTGAAGGCATAAATAGCAGCAACAGTACCCTTGAAAGTTTGTGTTTAAGTTACAAAATCTATCATTGCATTCAAAACTAAATCATAAGAAAATAATAATAATTCTGTAAAATTTAACAATCTTTAATAGTAACAATTTTACGATATAATTTCCTATCGTATGTGATAGGTTTGGCTTAATATTAGATTATTTTATTAAATCATTACATCTAACTAACAAGCTAATTAAATCAAAATTATAAACATAGATACAGAAGTTGTTGTATAGTTGAAGCGAAGGAGGAGAGATTTAAGGAAGCCTCTACCCTAGAATAAAAGAAGGCTTCAATTTTTTTATCAATTCTCAGACCGTGTCGAATGCTTTTCGGATATCCAAAAATAAGAGTGCAGAAGTTTAGTTTTGCTCTTAACTTAAGTAGATTAAATATTAGTGAAGAAATCCAGAATCAATTTAAGATGCGCTTATAAATAAGGAAAATACCTATATTTTTGAGAGGAAAGATTAATAATTCTTCTGATGACAGGAAGGGATGAGAAGGGAAGATTATTAGATATAAAGATTGAGCTTAGAACTCTTTTCGGTATGCAGATTATTACATCTATTTTCAGGGGCATGAAATATCTTAAAAAAACTTTTAAATCGTTAGGAATTTCGAGAAACTCATCAAGACTACGAATTACGATATAAACTGAATTCCTGAAAGTGGTTGACACTGATTGATTATATAGTGATAAGGTGATGGAACAAATTATACAATTGTCGACTTAATTAAATAATTAATAAATAATAGTATGCCGTTTATATTAGGAAATAGTATGTAATGTAATGCATGAGTTTCCTAATTGGTAAATAGAATGTGTGTCGGTACGGAATTGCTGTGATATGTAATATTGATATCATAAATACGTGAACGATTGTCTTTTAAGTTAAATTAATCTTAAGTAATCTTAAGTTTGATGTTTGAGGCATCAATGTACGAGATAAGTAAATAAATCGTAGTTAGAAGAAACAGTGTCTCCATAGCGAGCCCTACTCCATAAAGTTACATGGCGTCATAAACAAAACACTTTGCAGGACTTTTCAAGGAAAGCAGTGAGAAGTATAAACATGGAAGAAGTAATGGGATCGGTTCATTGTTAACCACTGTTTTTTCTGTGCTTCCTTCTCTTTGCCCCTCTATATTTTTAAGATAGACAAAGTGAAGGACATCGGATCAAAAACAAGTATATGTGTGGTGTTAATGCCATTAAAAATGTACAGATCAGGTTAGATTTGCATCATTAATAAATAAGGGAATTAATAATGGGAGCCCTAGGGTACACCGGATGCCGCATGTACTTCATATACAGAAATTATATCCCTCTTTAATCAATGGTATTGGTCGCTTATAAAAGATCTTATTTACTTTATCATACAACTGCATTCTCTATACATATAAAGTTTATACAAATGTCTGCAGTTGCAGTATGAAAAGTCTGTATTAGTGAAACCTACCACAGCCTCTTCCTCTAGAGCGGTGTTTCCCAAAGTAGGGCCCACGCTCCACATGGGGGGCAATTTGATTGTTAGGGGAGGCAATTCAAAAATGGACTCGACACGAGTGTAACCCTTTTGCTCTGGGTCATTTAAATCCAATGCTAGATTTCTCTATTTACTGCTCATACTTCAACTCATAATCGAATTTTTGAGGCTAGTTGACAAATTTCTTTATTCATCGCTAAATCTAAAAAAAAATCAAAATCAGCATTTCTTTAAACGGTTCTTGAAAAAGATGACAACGATGTAAAATCTATGCCACTCAGTAACATTACTGAAAAAAGAAAATTCTCAGTGTAAATAGATGAATCAAATTTGATAGACAACGAGAAGAAATATTGTTCTGTAAAATATTAAAAAGATGAATATAATGAGCTAAAAAATACTTAGATGTCAATAATATACCAATGAAAAATATAACTGTATGCTGCAGATGGTTCTCCTAATATGGTGGCCAAGAAACATGACTGCATAAAATTGATGAAAGATGAGAATCCAGAAATTATTCTTGTGCATTGTCTTATTCATAGGGAAAACTTGGTACCTAAAATCATCTCGCCTGTTCTAGATGAAGAAAGCTAATTCGAAATACGAGCTATTTTATGAAGAACAAAATGCGGACCATTTAAGATTTTTAATTCACACTGATGTAAGATGATTCTGTAAAGGGAACTGCTTGAAAAAAACTGTTCCAAAAGCGAAGATATGTGGTTTCATTACCCTTATTGAGTTCTATCAGAAATATATTAACAAAAACTTTTAACAGTTTCATTGGCTCCAAAAATGTGAAGTAAATGATACCACTATACTTGTTATTCACGATTATCTGAAAATTCTATCGGCTGATTTAAAAGAAGTTGATATTTCAACATGGATGATGCAGCCAATGTTAGTTGATTTGTCTGATATATCAAATATGCAGTATCAAGAAGAACTCGCAGAAATGCAAAATGATGAGTCAGTTAAAAGTCTATTTAGTATAAATAAAGCATGTATTTCTGAGGAAACAGAAATAAAATACCTCAACCAAATGTGCAAATGTTTCCATCTTCATATTTAGCTGAATGTAGATTTACTGGTATAAACAAAAATCGCCTGGATATAACACAACGGGAAGACTTGAGACTGAAGCTAACCAAATTGGAACCTAACATTAAATCTCTGTGCAGCAAGCATTAATCGCAAGGATCTCACCAAATTAAAATAATAAATTAATATAGAAAAATCTTTATTAAAATTATTTGAACTTCAGTTTTTATTTATATCTTTTGAAAATTTACTTACTGTGTTTAGTTAATAATTGCTTGGTGATGTCTTCCTAAAACCTACCATTTAAGTTTCTTAAGTGAACAATTCAGTTTTTTTTAAATTAAAATTATGTATATGTTATATTGGAGGGCTTAAGAATTTTAGTAAAAGTTAGGTGGGGAATGGCACAAAAAAGGTTGGAAACCACTGCTCTAGAGTATTACAATAATTGATAGTTAGTGTATAAAATGTGATTTCGTTGATCTAAAAATAATCATATGCCTAATAACCAATTTATCTAAAATGTGATTTCGTTGATCTAAAAATAATCATCATATGCCTAATAACCAATTTATCTTAGATACTAAGAATGACAACCAGGTTATACCAGATTAAAAAAATGAATAACAAAGCATGGCTTCTAAAAATATGAAAATGATCCATCTCTGAAAGACCGATTAAAAATATATATTATAGAAAAGAAATATGAAACTAATACTTCTTACGCTACACGTGTCAGAAAACTGCCAATAAAAACATGGAAAAACCCTGGAAAAAATAGATGTGTACATGACTTTACCAATGCTAGATGAATTCCATCAGGACCTGGTGCAGAATTGGTAATTATTTCTGTTATGAATTCAATAACGTCAGTTTCTGTAAATTACAAGGAGTTTGAATTTATGCTATCAAACTCTTCAATCGATGAAAACATATTAGAATGAAGAAAATTACTTTAGATGTTTTCATACCTCTATTTATTGTATAAAACACATAAAGAAAGTTTACAATACATTATTTTTTTCACACAGCTATAATTTCGACCTTTTCAGGTCATAATATTTATTTTTACTTTGACGGAATATTAACACTAATCTACTTAATGAGCAAACCGATCCGCCATTATTTAAGCTCTTATAATGTTATATACCACTTCTGAAAACACACCTTAATCCTCTCTGCACCATAATGCTACAGTGAATCCCATTTAATTAATCCTTTGTAAAAGTCTTATCTTCTCCAATAGATTAGCAATAAATTTTAAATTGTTTAAACAAGCAGCAAGGGATATATTTGTAATACTACAAGAAAAGCCATCACTACCAGTTTTAGACTTAGAACACCTCCACAATAGATTAATGGTTGAGGCGTTAACTTCATGATACGTTTTTGAAAATTAAACAAAAACGTTTATTTTGTTGATATCACACTTTATTATTACGTGACTCATTTAAATTTGCTAATGATCGAAACTCGAGTCACTTAAAAATAAAGTATGATATAAACAAAGTAAAGGTTTTTTAACCTCCATAATATGTTGATATTATTGTATGTGCTTATTTCAAAATCCCAAATATAATTCAAATGATCACTAACCACACGTACTTTTCACGCAGTTTTTATCCTTAAAAAAATAATATTGTCATCTATACATAATGTACTTTTATATTGTTTATTAATTCTAATGAAAACCTAACAGGAATATAAGATTATAACTTCTTACACATAAAAATTAATATTCTCTTTTTTAAATGTAATAATCAAGGAAAATATGATTAACTGAATCAACAAAATTAATAGTATTAATACCAGGTGTTTCTAAATAAATATCGGGGTTATAGAGCATCAAGATAAGAAGTATCAGTTACAATTGCTTCTCTAAATTAAAAAGGTCCATAAAATTTCCGGTGAGATATATCACGAAAAACATTCAATTTAAAGTCTCCTCCACATTATGAGTGTTCACATGTCTTTTTTCTATTAGATAGTCGCCATTTTTGCTGCTAGTACTATCTAGCGCATACAGAACTATTTGAGTTACTGTTATTCATTTCATGTATTAATTACGATTTTAAGTTTTACGTAACAAGTACTACAAAGCGTTAAAATCCCGATATTCATTTAGAAACACTCAGTATAATTACAAATATTTAGATTATCGCCGTTAGCATTATATAAATCCCTATAAATTAACTATCTGAGATTGTAGAGATAAAGTTTACACTTAATGTTAAATAATAATAAAAGTACGAGGAATATACGGAAAGTAGTACTTCTTTGCACCGTGCGGGCCGCTGGCAAATAGAGCAGTAGCTGGATATGTACTAACATGTTCAGTTGTATTTCAGGTCTCTGTATGCAAAGTTAAGTCTCGCTGGTGCTGACTGTGCTATTTATGTAAGTGCTTATAATATTCAAGAAAATAATGTTAAGGCTGTGATAAAATCAAGAGCGAGCTCTATTTTACAATATTGTCATTCTCCTCTATAATAATGCCAGGATAACGCATGCAACAAGTTGTGCAACAATTCAAATAAGAAACTTTTAACCATCAACCCTATAGTCCGTCTTAGCTCTCTGTTTATAAAACTCGAGAACTTTTTGACGGAAATATAAATTTAAAAGATATGAAGAACTTAAAGAAACTGCGATTACGTATCTCCATACACTGGCGGCGGAGGAATATGAAGCTGGGATGCAAAAACTCGTCACCCGTTACAACAAAACTAAAGTATATTCTATAATATTTGAAATACAGTACGCACCGATTTTTTTATAATCCCTTGATGTTAAATCGATAAAATTTACATTTACGCCTACACACAATGGTGGATAATATACATCACATATAACAATAGAATCGTAATTGACGTAAATACGTTAGAGAACGCAAGACCCCATACATTATCGCAACTATTGATTTAATTATTAAATTAATGCATACCAATACTTCATCACACAGGCACGTTCTCAATTTATGATTAAAAAGTCGACATAATCCACTTTACTTGTGGCATCACACCAATCACAGGCAAATATGATTATATGTTGATCTATAATATCAGAGAATGCATGAATGCGGGGAATATTAAGGAAGTACAGGAAATACGTATATTTCTCCTGGGTTATTATTATGTTTCAACAAATGATGGAAGAGCAAAAAGTTCGTAGTTCGCACTCATCAAAAAGAAATCGAGCACACACCTCTAAAGATAAAGACATAGCAATACCATTTCCTTTTACTCCTTGCATTATCAAACTTCTTACATCTCCTCTACAAAGCAGGCCTTAATGTATATCCTTCTTTGTTTGCCGCGAAGTTTTAGTTTTATCACGGTAACCTCCATTTCGAATAATTCAGCCCGGCCTCTGCTCGGGGAACATAAAAAAGAAGGAGTTAAGAGCCTGGAAGCGTTTCAATGAGACCCCGGCATTCATGAGATTGCCTTGTTGGACCCTCATCAAACCCCAAGAGTTATATCATCTAGAATTTGCCAGCGGTTATTCTCCACCCCTAACGCCCCGCTCCGGTCAAGTGAATGTTTAAATTATTTCGGGCAAAAAGTCAAGTGTACATGCAGTTTTTAGCGCAGGTCATTATGTTGGATGTAATTAATTTCAACCCTTAATAATCTAGTTTATATATACTTGGTCTTTTTAATTAATTAATTAGGTATGAGGATAAGGGAAAATAATTAATAATATAATTATCATATAATATATTATAATATAATTAATATTTAATACTTCCCAAGATATATTCTTGATGTAACAACAATTTAATAGGTTTGTTTGATTTAATACAATTGCTTTTATTGGCAGTTTCTTGACATATATTTCGAATTTCATAATTCATTTTAAAAGGAGTGTAAGTTATAACTTTAATTAATATTATAATAATTATTTTATTATTAATTTTCCCTTATCCTTACAATCACTACGCATTAGTTTCAAGATTTGTGTCTTATTGAACTAATGCTGTCGATGACAATGAATAACAATGAATAACAACAATTATATTATATATTATTAATGTTAAAATTACGACTATGTATAGTTCATTAAAATGTAAGTCATCAAAATTACCATCTGTTTCTTACAATTAATAATTAATTAAATATTATCCCAACAAGATGTTACTACAAAGGTTTCATCTATTGTCTATGCGTTGTACTAAATCCCTATGAGTTTGTCCAGAGAATTAAATACACCATAGTGAACAATCATTTATGTTTAAATTATCCTATCGTTATTATATATACATACTATTATGTATAGAGTAAAATTTGTTAAAAAATAATCTCTTTATAAATACTGAGAGATGAATTGGTGTGATTATTGAATTTTCATGAAACAGTTAATTACTTCCGTCCCTATAAATCATTCCAACATTTATCAACGTTCCTCGACCTTTTTCGCACACTTTCGTGAATTTCTTGTTCGGTTTTATTAATTGCCCTTATCATGCTTAAAAATAACGCAAGGTCGCTCCATTATTTCGGCACATTCTTTGTTCGACTTCGTTGAGACGACGGAAAAAATATAAAAATACAATTATTTCTTAAATAATTTTATTAAAAGTTACATTTATTAATAATAAACTTTATGTCTTATATTATAAAAAAAACAATTACTTTAATTTCGAAATAAATTACAGGTAGAAGAAGAGACGTACAATTTAAATTAATATATATTACGTATTGAAATACTGAAATTATATAAATATGAAATATTAATTAATTATTTTTATAATTTGTAATTAAATAAATAAATTTATTTTAATGTAACAGCCTAAACATAAATTTTTAAATATATTCATTTATAATATTACACCTATAAATAAATGGTGGAGGAGCCGGGCATTGCTTTAAATGTAATTAAATAAATAATCTACTGAATGCTACATAAATGCATAATGAATAAATTAGATGTTAAACTAAATATTACAAAGTTATAACTTGGCGAAAGCGAAGTTTTGTTTCTAAGGAACTTTATAGCACCCTGTAACCGACAGAATTTTATGGTCTAACGAGTTTTATTATTTTACCATTTTATAAGAAACCGTATTTTCTAGAATCTAACAAAAATATTATTTCTACGTTTAACCTAAGACAAATTTTAATTAAAATAAAATTATGTAAATGAAGCACACCAAATTTTTTAATAAAATTATTTTGGATACTTTTAAAATAATCAAAATAAAAGAATGACATGCTGCACACGAATTACTGAGTAATTTGTTATAAACTGCATTTTTAACTTTTAAAGATAACATCTTAAATGTATAAGGAAGGTTTTTATGCAAAAAAAACAAAAAATCGAAAAAAAAAATTTTTGTACATGTGTTTCCCCCCTTAATAAAATTATAATTAGTATTTTTTCAAAGGTCTAAAACTCAGAAAAGGGGGAAAACAATTTTTAACTTTTTGAATTGGCCAAGGTGAATTTAATAATCAAAGAAATAAAATTGAATTTCACGCTTGGAATTTACTTTAAATTTTCAAAATCAATTTAAAATAAATTTATTTAAAATATTGCTATAAAACAAATGCCTAATCGCACCTAAAAATAAAATGGCAGCGGTCTAAACTTGAATTATTAATGGAAATAAAATTTCATTAATTGGTTTAGAAAATTGTAAAAAATTAACCACGATTAGAATTAGCATTAAATTTTCAAAATCTATTCAGAATTAAAGTATTTATGTAAATCATATAAAATAATTGTCCAAACTCAACTAAAAACCAAATGGCAGCACTTTATTTTTGAATTTAGGGAAATAAAATTTGCATTACATAGTTTACAAATATTATAAAAATTTAACCACGATTAGAATTAGCTTTATATGTTTTCAACCTATTTAAAATTAATGTATTTATGTGATTCCTATAAAACAATTACCCAAACTTAACTAAAAACAAAATGGCAGCACTCTGCTCTAGAATTTAGGGAAATAAAAGTGCATTCAATGGTTTAAAACATTGTAAAAAAATAACCACCATTAGAATTAACTCTAAATTCTGAGAATCTATTCAAAATTAACACACTGATAATATTTTTATGATACAATTGCTTAAGAGCTACTTCAAACAAAATGGCAGTGCACTAAACGTAAATTCAAAGAAAGAAAATTGCATTTGATAGTTAAATTTATAATAAAATTAACCACGGTTGGAATTAGCTTTAAATTTTCAAAATTAGTTCTAAATAAATATATTTTTATTATTGCTATAAAAAAATTGCCTAATCGCGACTAAAAACAAAATAGCAGCGGTCTATTTTTTAAATAGAAACAAATAAAATTGCATTCAATGAATTAAAAAATTGTAAAAAATTAACCACAGTTAGAAATAGCTTTAATTTTTCAGAATCTATTCAAAATTAATGTATTTATGTAATTTCTATAAAAAAATTGCCAAAACTCAATCAAAAACAAAATGGCAGCACTTTATTCTTGAATTTAGGGTAAAAAATTGCATTCATTGCTTTAAAAAAATTGTAAAAATTTAACCGGAATTAGAAATAGCTTTAAAGTTTGAAAATATATTCAAAATTAATGTATCTATAATATTATTATGAAAAAAATTGCTTTAGACCAAGTTAAAACAAAATGACAACGCTCTAAACTTAAATTCAAGAAAAGAAAATTGCATCAGTGGTTTTAAAATTTATAAAAAATTAACTACGCTTTGAATTAGCCTTAAATTTTCAATATAAAATCTAGATAAATATATTTTTATTATTGCTATAAACAAATTGCCTAATCGCGACTAAAAACAAAATGGCAGCGGTATATTTTTTGAATAGAAACAAATAAAATAGCATTCAATGAATTAAAAAATTGTAAAAAAATAACCTCGGTTAGAAATAGCTTTAAATTTTTAGAATCTATTCAAAATTAATGTATTTATGTAATTCCTATAAAACAATTGCTTAAACTCAATCAAAAACATAATGGGAGCACTCTATTCTTGAATTGAGGGTAAAAATTGCATTCAATGATTTAAAAAAATTGTAAAAATTTAACCGCGATTAGAAATAGCTTCAAATTTTGAAAATATATTCAAAATTAATGTATCTATAATATTAGTATGAAACAATTGCTTTAGATCAACTTAGAACAAAATGACAACGCTCTAATCTTAAATTCAAGGAAAGAAAATTGCATTAGGTGGTTTTAAAATTTATAAAAAATTAAACACGCTTGAAATTGGAATAAAATGTTAAAAATCTATTGCTGCCGAATATCAAAGTAATGTGGATTTAGAAATTCAGTACTCGAGATGAGTTCTAAAAAGAATTATTGCAATAATTAGACTATTGGCTTAGCTTCTCGAGGAACAAGTGAACATTTGTTTCAACCTAATAACGAAAATATCGTAAAGCTGGTTAAATTGTTTGCCGAGTTTGATCCAGTTATGGAAGAACATATAAGAAGAGTTCAACAGATTTCTGACAATGGTCGGTGACTTATCTAAGCAATAATATTCAAGGAGAACTTATAAATTTGATCGGAAATGAAATTTTACGTAAACATGTAGAAATAACAATAAAAGCTAAATATATTTCGTGAGTGCTGTTAAAATAAGTTATTTCATTTCCAAGTGGCAACGAAAAAACTCCGTACGCCAACCAAAGAGGTTAGTAATTTTTATATAAAAGTGAAGATAAACTTTTAACATTTATCAGCCTTTTTAATCAATTATTTAAAAAGGTTAATGTTTTTAAAGTTATAAAAACATGTATTTCAATCCCTATCAAAGAGCAAATGGACGCCTTAATAAAAGAGGTAAGTGAATTGTAAGGCTATTATAAAGTCCTAATCTAATGTTATTAAACAATTTCAAGGAGAAATGCTTAATGTAAACAAACAGTTAAATAACACAAGAAAATGTAATATTCCTGGTGTATCTGCAATTAGTACAGAAAACTGTAACAGCGATATCATTGAGGCATCAAAAAGTAAGGATAGAAAAAACAGTAAATTTCTAGAGACATATCCAGCTCTGCAAAGTGTAAAATGCAGAAATCTGTCAGTCAACACTAATAATGTACACCAACATAAAAAAACCTACAAGTAATTTTTCTAACATGACTCGAAACGTAGAGTATTCTACCAAAATTGTTAGAACCGCATCATTTAAGTGCGATAAAGAAACGTTAATAATGATGATTGCGACCGTACGTGGTAATTCATAATGAACACTGAATAAAATACTTGTTTTCAGCCACTATATTTTTTTTAATTTTTGAAATAGTGTTGAATGACGTCTCTCTTCCGATTGTGGTTTAAAACATAGTAAGTGTTTTATTCAGTGTCCTACAGAGAAACACCAGCGAAGACAATATTACTCGCATCCGAACCGATCGTATATTGTGGAAAAACTGTCGTATCACAAACATGCAAATGTATCATTTAAAGTGGGATTCTATTTTGAACTCTTAGAACAACTTAAAAACTGCGAATTATGACTGGAAATAATTAAGATAAACAGATTCAATTATTTTCGAAGAACACCAAATAAAATCCAATGAATCTAAGTACATTTTCATCAATTCATATCAATATGAAATCCATAAGAAATAAACTTAATCTAAAAAAATATAATAATATATATGTCCTTTATATTAATGGACATTTTATTAATTCATATGATGAAATTAATTATGTTAAAATAGATAGTATGTGTATTGTCAGCACCAACAACTTACTTTGTGCTCAACAATTGTATTTCGGAGAGGACTGTCAAATTGTAAAGCAATGAATAAATTAATGAGTACAATTTCAGATAATTTTGATATAGTAAGTTAAACAAAGTAAGCGTTTTTGTTTAATTTTCAAACATGTATCACAAAGTTAACGCCTCAACCATTCATCATATAATGGTAAGTGTACATATTGCCAATTTTTTTGACTTAACAAAAGCCTTTTATTAAGTATCCCATGTGATATTGATTTAGTTTATTTTCTTTAACAAATTAAAGGTTTATAGCTGTGATGATGGCAGCATTTGCTTATTAAAAACCCACATGAAACAGCGTGCACTGATTGTGGCATATAATAGTTTAACATCAAACCCAAATAAATTATCGTATGCTGTTTCTCATGGTTCTGTCTTGGGTCCCCTTTTATTTCTCATTTATGTCAATGATATTTCAAACTGTTTACCAAATAACAATTTGGTTTTGTATGCAGACGATACCACATTAATTAATAGTAACACTGATTTGAAAACAAATGTCCAAACTGATATGTTCACACTACGCCAATGGTGTGATTGGAATAAACTAAGGGTTAATTCAACTGAATGTGAAACCATGCTATTTTCACTATGTGGTAATCAAACAAAACAAAGTATAAGGTTTCTTAGTTTAAACTTGGATACTAAGTTGGCATTGGTATAATATACAGTTTATATTTGCTCACAAATAAGTAAGTTAAAAAACAGTCTTAACAGTATACTATGTACATCTAGTCTATTTTATCTTATTCCATACTGATATGGGGTCACATCAGCTCTATAACGTCGTGCAATCAGAGTTAGAGCAGGTGTAGGCTTGTTACCCTACACCTGCTCTTTGTAAAACATATTTTATATGTTTGAAAATTTTAAATTTGCCCTCAAGATATATTTTCATTGCCACCGGAATTGTTATTTGGAAGTTCTTTAAGAAGTTTAAAAACTGAATCAGTCGGAATAGGGAAAAAAATAAAGGAAGGTATATCACTATATATTTTTAGATGAAGGAGTATGTACAGATTCAAAGAACTCACGAAAACCATTTACTATAGCATGAGGATTATCAAGACACTTATCATCACATGTCAAAGATGTCGGAATTCTAGATTTATTTTCATTTTTAGAGTTTACGTAGTTCCAAAATTGTTTTAGATTAGACATAATCGATTTTCTGTTGATAATATATAATTTACATAAGCCCATTTTATTTTGCCCTTAATTAATGACTTTCTAGATTTTGTTAACTGAGCGTAAGAAGGTTTAAGCTTGTTTCTGGTTAGTCTTTTTTCTTTAATAAGTTTAATAATGTCGTGATTAAACCAAGGCGGATATTTATTTTTATGTTTTAATTTAAAAGTTGGAATATACTGCGTAATTAAGTTTTTTAAGATATTACAAAACTCCTCAAAAGCTTGATCAACATCAGTAAACCCAGAAAAATTAACACTGCCTAAATGTTCATAAAGTCCCAAATAGTGGCCTCTCTTGTAATTAAATTGAATAGCATTATTATTTATTGGAGATAATTTAGGAGTACCTGATAATGAAAATGTAAGTGAATGATGATATGAATCCTATACAACTAATGCATGTGACTCTCTTTGGACTTTACATACAGCATTCGAATATATTAAATCCGAAAGATTACCAGAAATGATTTTTATTGTATCATAAGGCCTAAAAAATTACAAAAATTAGAAGTAACACATGATTTATTAATACAGTTATTAGAGCTAGAGGCAATTAAAATCACCTACAAAAATTACTTTATTATTTTGAAAATCAGTTTCGTTGGAAGCTGAATTAGGCGGAATATGAAAACGCGCCTTTTATAATTTTAATGATTTTTTAACAGTTGACCTAACTTATTTGTAGTGATTCATCTTAAATGTATTAATTTTAACTGTATGTGTCATTGTAAAATATATACACTTCTGACATGTGTAAGCACCCTATATTTAAACACTAATAAACATTATCAAAGACTTCAGCAGCTAATAAGGAAAAGACTGGATTATTGCATCCTAGCTGGAAGTAGTAATTTTCAACAGTTCTTGTAAATTAAGAAAATTTACATGTATTTTTTGGTAATAAAATGTTGATGTTGTCGAAAATTTTGTACGGTCTAGATTTAGATCATCAAAGAACAAAATATTTTTAAAATAGTCCAGGGAATTTTTGCCTTATGTTTAATAAACGCCCTGTATAGTTGTCTAAATTGCAATAGGTTACGTATTCCACAAAAAAATGTAAATCCTTGGGGTTAATTTTTAAGCATACGTTTGAAATTATTGAAATCAGAATCAAAAATATTGCAGCAGAATAATTATAACCAAAATTAAAATGGTAATATTTAAAAATCATATAAGAATACGTATCAAAATATTTAGATAATAGAAATAAAAAAGAAACATAGATTTGTTCCTTGATCATTAAATTTAAAATATCCGATTTAACTCTACATCTTTTAGTTCAGACTCCTTCGCCAATTGATCGGCCACTTCATTTCCATGAATTCCGGAATGACCCTTAACCCATAGAAATGCTATTTGTTTGTTATTATTTATTAGTAATTGGATTTCAAGTAACAATTCTAATATTTCTGCATGTTTAATTGTCTTTGGATCAGAATGAATGGCTTATAGAATAGATTCATGTCACTAATAATTAGATATTTGTTAAATGACAGATTTGCAACGTATTCGTTTATCTTTTTGATTGCAAAGAATTCTGAAATTAATAATGATGCTTTCGAGGATAAATACAGGATTCCCATAATATAAATAATCAAAGAATAGCCAGAACTGTTTTCTGATTTTGATCTGTCTGTATAAATAAATTTATATCCATCGAATAACGTGTCAATACACAGCCTGAATTCTGATGGCATAATTAGGGGATTTGGAGAATATTTTGGAAACAATATAGTTAATTTATCTTTAAGAACTGACTTGAAGTAGGAACTTTTTCAAGTCACTGAAGGTTCATATTGTTTTAGATGCTGGTAGCTGTTGGGTATTAGTTTATGAGAGTATTTATCTTTGAGAACGTTGATGCTCAAATCATGAATATTTCTAAGCCTGTCTTTGTCAGACACTATTTTCTTTAAAACATATTTCTGAAATGTAAATGAACGCTTAAAATGTGAGGGAAGTTCGCAGGATTTTACCAAGAAGGCATTAGTTGGAGTTGACTTGACTCCCAAGAATAATCGTAAAGCTTTGAACTGAATTTTTTAAATTTTGATGAGGCATTGTCATATAAAAATACCCTTAATCCAGGTGATACTATCGAGACCTGGAGCGATATCTGCAGATTTTTGTTTTAAAGTTTTCTAGCAAATCATTAACAGTAGTATTACGATCAAATATTTCCGCAAAAGGCAAAGGAGAATAAGATGGGGCAAGTTTATCAGCAAAATCATTTGCGGTGATCGAAAGATCTGCACATTTAGAAGAGGCATCGGAAGATAATTGGGAATTCCTGATTTTTTTTTATGTTTTCTCTAATGCAGGTTATGTTGTTTTGCCAATTCGAAAACTGCACAAGATTTTGAAAGGGAACTGTTATCACCATTGCAGTTTAGTCAGTGCTCGATTCTTTTATTGTTACCACGTTCTAAAGTGACCTTGTTTTCACCGCATATATTACAGCTTGCTTTTGAACGACAGTTTTTACTCAAATACCCAACTCGTAAGCAATTGTAACAGGTAATAGTCTTAGGAAGGTATGCATCTACTATACATTATGTATTATGAATCTTAACGTAATGGGGAAGTGGTTACAATGTTGCCAATTCTATAATTTTTGATATACCGTCCACAGTATTTTAGTGAAACGAATAACGTTGATAACTCGTAGAGAGGATTCAATAATTTCATCAACAGATATACTTTTATCGACGTCTCGAATGAACGAACGTGGAATAATATGTGCTGGATATAATGGAGTAAGATTCAGGTACTTGCAAATACTTTAATGTAATGGAACTGTTTGCAACATTCTTAGGGATTATTTGTTCACATACAACGCGTTCAGGTACTTCTTCTTGCTGATTTCCACCACCTTAAGCATTTTGTCAATGGCTTTTACACAAACTAATTCTTTTTACCGATGAAGCGAATTTTTCGAGAAATGCAATAAGGAATTTTTATAATAACTATGTGTGGGCTGAACAAAATTAACACGAGATACTCGAATAGATTGTCACTGCATCATCAATTAAAATTGTCAAGGTCAGTCTGCATTAGGATTGTTAATAAAGCGAAATATTTTCAGATCATCTGCAATGAGCAACATATATAGTAATGTCACAGCAAAAATAATATTGGACCACAATGAAATCTTTGAGGAACACCCGATGTTCTGTTGGTTAAGAAACCTAACTTTATAACTGGTATCCCGAATCCAAAATGTTCAAATTTATGGATTACTATTAAATGGAAAACATGATCGAAGTCTTTTGGGAAATCCCATTGTCAAAAGACTTTAGGAAAAATGACTGATAATGATAAAATCAAATTGGTAACAGTTGACTTGCCTTGACGAAAACCATAATGCTCATCACAAGCCCAACTCGACTGATAGGCGATTAGCTTATGAAACAGTTTAGGAATAATTAATGGTATAAATATATGAAATCAGAATCAAAAATATTAAATCATTTGTGAATCTTACAACAACTGCAGTAGAATTATAGTGACCAAAATTAAAGTGGTAATGTTTAAAAAGAATATATTATTGTTAATCAAATCATTTCAGAAATAAGATGGTATGAGTTCAGATATTAGAAATTAAGAAGAAGCATTAAGTATTTTGCATAGAATAATAAATTAGAAATTGGTTTTGTATGTATTTTAAACTTGGCCATTTTCAATTTTTCATCATCATCATCATTCATCTCTCTTTGTCCACTGCTGGACATAAGCCTCCCCATTTCTGTCCATTCCTTTCTGTCTTGAGCTTTTTGTATCCAGTTGCCTGCACATCTCTTTAGAAGATTGGTTATGATTGAATGTCTAGTCTGAATTCCTTATTATATACTAATTAGTCTAATTTTTCAAATAATTTGAATTGATTGCAATTATTTTATTTTTTATCTAAGAGCAGATAAAAAAATTGAATTAAATTCAGTATATATTACCTGAACAGCTGAATGTACTCAATTGTCATAGTAATGTCTAGACAGATAATCATTCTAGTAATAAACATATCTTTTTTGTACCTAGTTAATTTCTGAGACGTTATTAAATTACGTATCATATTCTGAATCACAATAATTAAGTACAGTTAATACAAAGAGTGACATAATTTAATAACCAAGTAATAATACACATAAACGTATAACTTCTAATAAATATAGTTTTTCTCTATACACATTGTAGGATCTCATATCTAGCAAACAAAAACAAGTCAGCCAGAGTTATATTTAATTAATTCTGCTACTCGTTTATTCATCTCGACGTAAAAATTCGTTTCTTTTCGTCTGCGAATTGATATAATCACATCTGGAATAGACGAGTAGACGGAATAATAAAACGATAAATATCTCCACATCATGAAAACGTGGACAGTGTACTTTTTCTTTTCAGAACTACCGTCCAAGTTTTATTTATTCGAAGGAACGGAATGGCATATCCTTGTAAAACATGTTACGTGCTGCGAATATCCGCAGATGCCTTCTTAAGAAACGAAAACACTTTCCCCTTGGCGCGTTACTTGGAAATGCCGTTGTAATGCTTTATCTAATAAAACTCGCATCATCTTACCAAGGTGTTTTAAGGTAATGAGAAAACGATAATTCCCAAGAGTGGAGTATACATAATATAAAATTGTTTTATCGAATTAGTCTAATAAAGTTGTGAAGGTAAAATATCATAAAATCGATTATTATAATATTTCAGATGTAAAGGTTCAGATTAATAATAAATGAGTGATTAATATTTGATGTATCTTTTTGCGTAAATATATAAAAACCTTAATTTTTACAACTGTACCTTAATGGCCCAATAAATAGAACGTTAGAATAACAAATAACGATACAGACAGTTTTATAATTTACGTTATTGATTTAATCAAATAAATTAGTTAATAACATTTGGATTTAAAAAAATCTATCCCTAATATATTAAAATATTAACAAGTATGAACGAGGTTAATCACTTGTATTGAAATCGAAAGCGATAAATTCGGTGGCGATCTCCCTTTTTTGTGTCTCGACACTCTTTCCAAACAAAGATTTACTTCGCGGCGACGCAAAATAATACCAACCCTCTCGGCAATTTGTCTTACTTTGCCCAAAAAAGCTTAAATCGAGTCTAACGTATGGCCGAGGCGTGTAAAGTGTCAACATTCGTGGGTATTAATAACGAAAAAAAGTGGCACGGTTGCAGAACAGCAATTCCACTTCTGTCCAAGAGGAAGTAATTTCAGTTTTTATGTTTAATTTGAATAATCTAGGAAATTAAGCTTTAATTTAAATTATTTTTCAATTGTTCGTTGGATAAATTAAAAATATCATATATTTATTATCTTTATGTACGAGGGATGGTAAGAAAGTTTGATTCGTTTGCACCGTGCGGAGCGCTGGCTAATAGAGTAGCCGCTGGGTGTAAGCGACCTTGCGATATTCGTGGTCAATTGAAGGATACGTATGAAGAAAATATTATGAATGAGTCGTTTGTTCAGCGCTGATATTTTATTTTCAACTTAAGAATGATGATGATCGTTCAAAACGGATATTACGTATGTTAAGGTATATAAAGCCAGGATACAAAAACTCAACACACATTAAGGAGTACTACTTTCCGGGTGGCTCTTGTAGATAATTTTAAGAAAAATCAGTGTGTTTTTGCTAATTTAAAACTAGACATTGAGGACGTTAATCAATTTACTACTTATCACAATTTCTATTCATGTCGATAATTAATATCTTAATACAACGAAAATAACTTCTAATAGCTATTTGTTCATTATTATATTTTATTCCAATAAATGATTACATTTCAAAGCAATAATTTCATCTCGATTAAAGTTACGAATGTTCTACCACGGATTAAGTGAGCAATTAATTAAATATAATATTTTTATATATAATTGTGTTTTGAGATATAATAATAGTAAACCAATTCGATTATAAAAGCCAAAAACGCCATAGTAATTCCCAAAAAGTAAATAAAAATCATTACAGCGATATGCATCAAATTTATCGGCACAAATTCGTTACTGTTTTTATTCGGAACCAAAGCGTTATCAATATCTTTAGGAGTCCATCTATTAATAAATCCATGCTCGTGAAAAGTCTTAACTACGTCACCCAACCTCTCTGAAAATATGGATCCTCTCCGCATTAAATAAACTACGTGTAGGGAAAATTCCGGCTGTAACATTCTCACATTCCCTGGATTATAACGACTCAAACCAACACCAGCAATCACTGTACTGGTAAACACACAACCATCGCCAGTATCTGCAACTCTTTTCCAGTATTCATCTGATAGTACCAGTACTGGTTTGATGATCTTATTCAGCTTTAGAATATTTTTATTCTCGAAAAAAGCTAGTGTATCAATTGATGATTTCAACCCATATATATCCAACTCGGAATCGATTAGTTCCTTAAAGTTAGAAATCTGCTTTTCAAAGCTTGGTTTGAACAAGAAAGCAATTAACACGCCTTGTAGTGAATTGATTATTATAAATATGTAGAATATCCAAATCAAAAAAACTCCACGCCTCAAACCAGTTCTAGGTTCCCAAAGAGGTGCTCCTATAATTGTAGAGATAATAAAAATTATGCTATCTGATGGTGACCAATTATTTTCCTTTTGAATAAAATAATGCCAAATTGGTGTGAAAATTATAAATAATATTGTAATCGCTAACCACAGGTCAGGTGTAAACGTTAATAATAAGTTCTTCCAAGGTGGTATTTGTTTTGCAACCGGTACAAAAATGGCTTGTACCATGAAAGAAAACGGATAAACAGTTCGGTAATCATCAGCCCATCTTTGCGCAACAGCGCCGATGATAATATCACCTTGTCGTTGATATAACTGGTTGAATATTCCTAAATAACTACCATTAGAGAACTTATCGTACATGTTATGAACTCGTCCATCTTTTAAAGTAATCGCCGTTGATGTATAATCGTGTGGTTTTAATGTTGGAATTAAATCCAGCTTATAGGCCGCTTCTTTAAAGGCCAATAGAGCATATCCCGAATTATTTTCTAGTGGTTCTTTCCCAACGTAAGGAAAGGTGGGTATAGCAAAGCAATAAATAGGGCATTGATTGAAATACCGTAAATTGCGTTCTTTAAAAACGTCTGGGGACGTGAAATTGTTGCAATTCGATATGTGGATAGGTTGAATTTCTTTGCATTTACCTTGAGATATAGGATGATAAGTGAATATGTTATAATCTTCAGTGATTACAATAGCGTTAATTATACGATAATTCCAAAGCAACTTAAATATTTCTTGTATGTCTTTATGTTTACTACCAACTATTACAAACCTCGTTAATGTGTCGATGTATATATTTTCAGAAATCGTTTCTAATGTGTCTTTTAAATCTTCATACCTATCCATGCTGATTATATAGAAATCGGTAGCTTCATAGCTTTGAAATTCATTAATTTTCTTAGCATGATAAAGCTTCAAAGTCATTTTTTCATCAAAAACATATGTGTTATGGATTTCGTTAAAAATATAAAAACACGTTACAGCTTTATGTAACTTCACAACTTTCTTCACACACTGAAATAATTTAAAGTTTGAAACATTACAACATAGTACGGTGTGAATTATTATAATCATTACAAGTAATATTTCTTTCTTTGTGTAATGCATGGTAAAAAATTTCTTGCAACTGTAAAACACAACGGGAATTTATCGGTTATAAGGGTGATGTATTATGTAATTATAGGTGTGAAATAATTATGTTATTACATATTATTAAAATTGCTGCATTTATTAAGTTCCTATTTATACATCTACATAAAATATCGCATGTGATATTTAAATGATATTGAATTAATTAATTAAGACATACAATTAGATAAAATTACGTTAGATATGTGTTTAAATAATTGTAGAATATTAAAATAAGTGTTTGTTTTATGTCTACCTATTTAATAAAACAAAACAAAATATACAAATAAATACTTGATTGTTACAATTTTATTAGAATTATACAATTAAATTTTATAAAGTTATAATTGTTAATTAATGTAAGTTTTCTATTTGAAAAATTATGCTTCGTATTACTATAATACAATATAATGGTAATTCACGAACAAAAATAATTGGATCTGACGAGACGTGCGATTTTAATGATTCCGCAGACACCTGATTACGAAACGTACGGCATTCTTGGGAAGTTATCGATGTAAAACGTTCGTGGAGCAAATCCGTTTTAATTAGACTGGAAGTGTAAGTGCCTCCCAAATGGAGCGCGCATTGCTTTTAAAATTGGAAACCTTCACTCTGAACCAGAGTACACATCTATTTTAATTAAGCTAACGGTCGGATGATTTCGAAGATTCCCCGACTTGCTTATGGATATGAACGCTTCCGCTTCTACATAGTGTTAGGTAATGAGAATGCTTTATAGGGGAGAAATATCCGTAGGATGTAAGTACAACCTATATTCCATTGTTATAAAAAATAATGTTCTAATTATAACACTTTTTTAATAAATGTAAAAAATGAATTTTTAAAAAGATAGACGAACTAAATCCCTTCGAATATGTGTTGTTACAGTGCTTACAATGTTTTGGGCATGGTTCGTAATAGAGCACGTTCGTTACCAAACTCAAATTACTGAAGCCTTTTCTCCCAACTGGCAATTTGATCTTTTAAATTCTTCAACTGTAGGAAACCTACTAAGAGCAGTTTTTCACTAGTTCTTTGAAAATAGTTGAAGAAACATTTATTTAAACACCAGAATATAATAAAACTCTTGTGGTTTTATTATGTTTTGCATTTATTAAATTTTGTAATCAGTGATTTTGAAAGAAACTACGATTTTCTGATATCACACACAAAATTTTCTGCCTCTTCTTGTATATCTTCTCTGCAGTGAAAACAGATTTCTTTACGGTAATATTGTTTCTTTTTGTTTCTATACATATTTTTTATGATGTATAAAAGACATTATTGATTAAAACTGTGCTTAACTCAAAGTATATTTTTGGTTGGGGACCTACAAGAGTTTGTATAATGATGGTGGATGCCATAACTCTGTGATAGACTTTTAGCAAAATCCAGTGAGAAAATCTGTTCTACAATATTTGCCATGAATTAATCTGCTAAGAATGGACTTAATGGAAATTCCATTGATAGACTTTCATCACTTTTTTTCAAGATTGTTTCCATTTTGCAAGAAACTACTTTATTTAATCAAAATGCTCCACAAATTTTTGTTCAATGTATGTGTGTTGTATTTTCTTTCCAATACTACAATATTTTATTTTTTAGATTTTAAAAATTTTCCAATAACGTTTCTACAAACTTACGTAGAAAATTTACTATAATTTCTAGGTTTTTTTTTGAAATTGTTGGAAATTTCGTAAATAATGCATCAAAGCTAATGTGGACATCTCCTTTCAGAGCTTTCTTGATTCTCTGTTAAATTGCAATTTTTATCTTGCCGTTTATATACTAATCTGGTTCTTCTATTATCGCGAAAATTATTTAATACAGAAAATATATCTAAAGTGTCATCAGTTTCGGGTAACAGAAAAAAACGGAATTTTCTTCAAGGTGCCTTTTTCGAGAGTCATCTGTCATTTACCTACTTCATATTATCAAAATTTCATTATTATTTTATCGGATTTTTCCGACAATCTCCCAATCTTCTAGATTTTTAGAATTTTCCATGATTTTCTCTACAAAGTCTTGTAAATTTTCTAACAATATTCTACAGTTTTCTAAGAATACTCTAGGGTTTTCCAAAAATATTCTAGAGTTTTGATTTTCTGCAAATTTACTATAATTTCTTGAACTGATTGACGAGGCAAATCCATGTTATTAATTAGATATATAATTTCTTGGTTTACTTTATCGAAATTTTCTTTGAAGTTTTGGAAATTGTATATTATGCGTCGACGCCAATATCTAATGAAACTTGTATGTATCCTCACCTTTCTCTTCAAGTGCTTTCTTAAAACTCTTTTGTATTTCACTTGTCTCTTCGCACGTATCCAAATTTTGTTCATCCAGTATTAAGAGAATAGTAAATGCATCCAATAGTTTTACTGCGATTTTAAACACTTAATGCGGTCTGCAGAGAAAGAAGATATAAATGTAATCATGGGGGATTTTAACTCGAAGCTAGGAAACGAAATAAAGACCTAGTCGGCCCATGTGAACTAGAAGTCATAAACGGAAGAGAAGGCCGACTTTTACTGTTTACTTTCATAAACCGAACAATTTATTTCAAAACCAAAGAGACTTTATAATGATCAACAAAAGATTTGGGACATCTATTACAGTGACATGTACCTGTCCTGTTGCAGACGATCCATCAGATCACTAACTTCTACTAGCAACCATCAGGGCCAAGCTTGAGAGACCAACCAGGCCATCTCTAAAACATAAAATTCACCTTAAGAAGCTCAAACAAGAAGTAATAAGAGCGAAAACTTTAGCAAAATTCAGCTTAAAAATTGAAAATAATGTACCAAGAAGACATAACCAGCCTATGGAATAAAATGCTGGATATTATGTTAAGCACCACAAATTAAATTAGGTCTTAAAGAGAAAGACAGAAAACAAACATCGATGTCGGAGGTAGTTCTCCTATTAATGGAAAAGGGCACAGTCATAGAAGGAAAATGAGGAATAGGAAGAAAAAAGAACGTATGACTCAGGACCATAAGACAATGGTAGCACGATTCATACACTCAGAAGCCGAGAAGAAGTGGATCATATTGTCGCAAACATCCATTAATGGATTCATGCATCAAAAAAAGAAGATCCAATATGTTTAAAGCATTCTCGATTCTATGTTATCAGTAAACTACCTCTTTTAGTCACATTGTATGGTTGGCGGTAATTAATACAAACGCGAGTATATCTATTTTTTTTCTTAACCAACACGACTTATGAAGTCAATGAAATATTGGATTCCTCTAAAATACCCTTGCTCTTCATTTTCGGTATAATCCAAATAGATTTCTTCTTTTTCACCTCTGGTAATATTTTCACTGATTCTTGGCATTATTATTATGTTGAACGATTTTTTTCTTATGTTGTAACAGCTAATAACAGTATTAGATTTAGAATAATATTGCAATAGGGTACAAAACTTCATCTTATAAAAGCGAATTTAATTTTAAAAGGTGTAATTAGAAAATATAAGCTCCTGCGACGAAGACACAGTATACAAGCCCGTTATAAACCTCTAAATAATTTTCTGAAGATTGTGTTTTAAGAAGTTGCTGCTCCGTTTGGACTTTGTAATCGAGCTTGGTTGTGACGACTAGACGATTGATTGAAAACTACACTTTTTGATTAAACAGATTATGTTTCAGATATGTAAATGTGTCTCGCAACGATTCAATTTTACAACTCCTTAAAACTAACTATACACAGAAAAACGAAAACAACGTAAAATGGGGGGAAATTCAGTCCTATCAGGGATGAGGCGACGATTGGCGGATCTTCAGGTACTCGACGACTTCTTCGAAATCACGAGCATCTGCTACACATCTGTTTATCATCATGAACACTTACACTTGTTTAGACGTTATTATGCACAAAATGTATTATTCACTAAGTAGACACGTCAAAGGTGTATATGAACTAACGGCAATGGGACACAAGGGCGATGAATTTTATAGATTCAAAGAATTCCATCGCCTAATCCGAACAACATCCACTGATGGAAGGAGCTGTCCAGTCACCCTACTCTTTTGATAAAGTTGAGGATTTTGCTGGGAAACCATTTTTTCGGTTTTGGCCATGATATCCCCAACAGGATCTTCCTTAATGTGCCCAGATCGGGACAATAGCACAAAATATGCTTTGCCAACTCTTCAGCGACTCTTAACATATAGGTGTTTCTTTGACTGACAATGTCCAGTTAACATAGCAGTTAGGGAGTTTAAATTTGACCTAGATAGATGAACACAAAATTGAGCAACTTTAGCGTTGGTTATTCGTATTGTATTTCTGGAATGAGCACTAGTGAAAAAGTTTTTAAACATTGCTCTATGTTCTGCTAAAGTTATGCCTTATAGTTTGAGAGATTGCTTTTTGATAGAGGCACAGGCCTCTACTTTACGGTCTCTTGAGCTCAATGAGCTGTGATACATCTTACCAAGCAGTCTAGTATGAGGACTAAGAGGCATTTTGATGCGACCACCATCCAGTGTTCGCTGGTGTCCGACAGATGTTAGATCTTAACGGATGCGCACGCAGGGTTTATGGACCCTAGTTGGAGTGTGGTATTGGGGTAGTGTTCTTACGGCAGTTGGTGTCGAAAAAGTGTCTGAGATAATAATAATAATAGTGTTAATAAATTTTCTGATAAATTAATAATATGCAGAGTAAATGTTCAATGCCTAACCAATAAAACGCATAATTTAGGGATATTTGCTAACCAACATAAAAAACTACCAGATTTTATCATTTTATTGTAGACAATCCCATGAACATAGCGAGTCGCTGATTTATATAAAAGCAAATAGCAAGTTTACAGCTAAAGAAATCAAATACTTTGAATGCGTGGCAATAACATATATGTAGTATGACAGTTTTAAATGTTATATAATTAATATTTATAGGTCACCTAGCAATGATTATAATACATTTCTACTCAAATTAAGCGAGATAGTTCAATACTATAGTAATTTATCTAGAAATATTTACTTTGGTGGAGATTTCAACATAAATTTTTATAAAAATAATTTACAAAAATTATTATTAATGGATTTGTTATCAGTTTTTAATCTCTATTGCACATCTGTTGAACCAACTCGTATGTCTATTAATAACATTAATTAAATTTCCAAATCAAAAATAGATTATATTGCCACAAATGTTAGTTAGGTACTAGGTAATACTATGGAGGTGCAGCCCAACATAGGTGACCGCCTTGCATTATTATATGAAACGATAATTACTAACAACATAACTAAGTCAAATGAAAACTCTGACAATCCAAATCATAATCTTGATGCATTGTTTGCGTTTCTTAATCAATTAAATTTCGATACAGTACTTAACTTAAATGATGTAAATGAAGCGTTTAAGGAATTTGCATCCACACTAATATCATCGAATAAGAGACATACCAAAGAATAGATCACTAATGAAATAATAGTAGCAAGCAAAGAATTAAAAAATACATTTTGGTTGCACAAAAAAATTAAAAATGATAAGTTTCATAAATTATATTCTTATAAAAGGAGAGCCTACAAAGAAAAATATGTAAACTGATAACGTCATTCTTAGGCAACAGAGATTATGCGTCAAAGTCTCGAACAATTTTTACAACCTTGTGTTCGAAGTCCCTAAGGGATCAATTCTGTGACCTCTAATATTTTCTATTTTTATTAACGACATTGCTGATTTCGAATATAGCTATCCAATGGTGTTATATGCTGACGACATCTCAACTGTTGTCTCAGGGTCAACACAAAATGATTTAGAACAAAATATAAAAACTCTATCTTCAAAAGTGTATGAATATTGTAATAAAAATAATATCATCCTCAATGTCAACAAGATGGTATGCGTTTATTTTAAAAAATTGTAAATGAAAATATCATATATCCATTATAAGTAATAAAATGATACTTCAATCTCAAAATCATACAAAATTTTTAGGTGTAGATGTTGATTATATGTTGAGATGGGAAATCCACGCTGATAACCTGACCAAAAAAACGTATTAAAACGTACTATGCAATGTTCAAACTAAGAAATACAGTTTATCAGAATGTATTAAAAATATTATTATTATAATTTTATAGCCTAGCTTACTCTCATATCTGTTATAATATCACTCCATGTGTAAATACAACCTCAAATGTAAGAGTTTTTATTGTCCAGAAAAGGATATTACGGCTTATATTTCATATAATTTTAAAACCTGTGATTTTAACAGTTTCATCTATTTATATTTTAAAATTACTAAATTTAACTAAGAACCATGCTCACAAAATACAAGAAATGCAACATTTATTTAAACGCTTTCAACCTTAATTCAAAATAATTTAAATCAAAAGTCAAAGCATAATTGGTAGAAAAAATGTACTATTCTATGCATGAATATCTGAACGAAATAATTATATAATTTTTAAGGTGTTGTGCATTTGCGTTACATTTCAATCTATATGTGACTTATATTTATATTTATTATGATTTGTATATGCATTTTTAATGGCGTTAATAGCAAATATATTATTATTATTAATATTATGATTATAGTTACACAAATCTCTGTGTACAACAGACTTCCTTGTAATGATGTTGAGTATGGCCGATTTTTTTCTCATTTCCAGCAATTTAGTTAGTAGTTGCATTTTTAACCCTAAACATCGTGAGCACCTATTTTAATTAACGTAATTCTTTCAGTTTTCCTTTGTATTTCTGTATTTTTTCGTTTGTTACTCCAATATATTTTCTACTTTACTCTCTCGGAAGCTTTCTAAGCACATTTTCTCGAGACTTTTTAATTTTATTTAATATTTGTAAGAAATTTTTCTTTCAGTTTTCCAATTTTTCCAGCATTTTTTTGTCCTCTATTTTTTAAAATTTTTCCACTTCTAACATTGTTACTTTCAATTTTTTTTCTTGTTTTCTTACATTGTTTGAGAATTTTCTTGCTTTATCTTAATTTAATTTACTTTTTTATTTTTTCTTTCCAAATTACTTGAGTTTTCTTTAAAGCTTCAATTTTTCACGCAAATTGTCCAGCAATTGTTCTTTAGGATCTTCTAACAACGCCTGTTTTTGAGAATAGTCGTTCTAGAATCCTGGTGATATTTTTTTTATTTACACTTTTTGCCTCTGGTATTCAAAAATTTGGTCTCCCAGCTGCACATTTAAGTCTTGACAGTAATTCTAGTTCTATTGCAGTTTTCACATTCCACGTCTTTTGATTTGAACGTTTTTTCATGACTTGATTAACTGAAATTTTGGTTTAAATTTATTTTAGATTGTTTATTTATGCACTCACAAGTATTTACGTAACTGTCCATCTATATAGAGGCCCAACGTATTTACATTTCGTTGCATATTCTAGCGTGTTCAGGAGTTCTCTTTTGACTTCTATATGTATCTTTTGGAAAAGAACGTACGTCAAATAATTTTTTTTTTCAGAAATTAAAAAAAATGTCTCATAGCTCAGAATCGTCTAATGAATATCATCACTATCTTCCAAATGTATTAAATAGGTTGAAAGAAAGAAAACGAAAGAGCGTGAACTTTAAACTCCAGTTTTTTAGTATGCTTTGTGATTATTTTGCAACCGATTTTGTAAAGGAAATAATCTAAACAAAACTTAATATTCGCTTGTTAATCCTTTTTTCATATAATTTGCTAACTATACAAATGCAGTTCCTCTAATTACAATATGTTATAGTTATACTATTATAAAAGCTTGACGTAAATAATTACGCTTTTATAAAACCACACATTGCTTGGAACGATGTAGAAAAGAAGTCCAAGAAACCAGCATTAATCACCAAGAGCAGCATTGTGTTCGACGTGAAGCCTTAGGACGATGAGATGGTCATTAAAGAGATAGAGAAGTCTTTCTAATTGAGAAATGAGAGTAAGTCTGCACTAAGGTAACTAAAGTGCCTGTCAGAATCATATTCCGATCATCTGAAGGACACACTATAAAAAAGAGATTCGGCGAAGAGCTGACGGAAGAGAGGTGCAAATACAAGGCGCAGAGTGCGGCCATGGTGGGCCATCTCAGAGAAATGGAAGAAGGTTTAAAGGATAGAACTGATGGAGGTAAGTCGGCCCGTCAGGCCCAGTTGTTGTGCAGCACCTGACAAGTCTTATTTAAGTCCATAAAGACCAGCTTTCTTGGTTTTCCATGGATCGAGCAACTGAAACTTTTAAATAGCGAAATCAATGCCATCAGGAATGATGCATCCAGCCAGGACGAGTTAGTGCAGACGGTCATCGAGGGCATCCCTGGAAGCAAAGGAACGGGGTGTATTCCGCAAGGTAGATCAGGTGGCTCGATCGTTGGCTCTTCTTTCAGGCTGAACTCAATAACGAGAAGATCGACTTTTTTAAGTTGAGTACAAACGAAATACTACAGAGAGCAAGATATTGGTTGGATCGAAGAGATTTCGCCCAGATCCTGAAGTACATAAACCTGCTAAAGGAAGCACCCAGGTCGGTGGGGAAGCAGTAGATAAACGAGCCTAGAATATTGCCGCAGACGCAGCAGGCCGCCAATAGGCTGATGGCGTATACAGCCGACAGCGATCGTATTTGTAAGTTATTATCTGTTTTTGAAATAAGGCACTTGTTTAGTTTCATATTGGTATATTTAGTTTCTTGACACGTGTTTTGGACGACCATTCTCAAAGGAATTACAAAATTAACTCAGTTAATGTCAGTTTCCTGACACGTGGTTCGGTCAATGACGGCTATTCAGGAAACTTAATATACCAATAAGAAAACAAACAAATGACTTATTTCAAAATCAGACACTATTCTATTTTCGTTTCATCAAAACTGCAGTGAACGCGAAGACGACGACCAATCAAATGGCATTAATGAAACCTCTGAATAAGAGTGTCTACTACATGTGTAATTGAACACATCTAGTCGCATATTTCATCGCGTTTGGGAATATGTTTATTTGTTACTTATAAATTATGATAATGAATGTTATAATGGTATAAACAAATTTCAGATTATATTATGTTCGTCGTTCAAGACAAGAAGGTTTCCATCAATCTGTTGGTTGAGGAGATCAGAGCCTTCAATAAGATTTAAGATGTGTGTATGTTTGCTGCAAATAACGTATTAGGAGAAAAAGCTAGTTAGGTCTCTTTCTATGGTAAAAATACATTTATTTCAAAACAAAATAAATGATCAAAACGATCAATATGAGCAAAATGATCAAAATATTAACTAACATTGCCTACATTTTGGGCAATTTTGGCATTTTTGGCAAAACAATCTCATCCTTTGGGGCGATTTAAATTAAAAGCTAATTTTAAATTTCTGCGTAACTTAGCTCGTGCTCTAAAATATCCTACTTGGGCGTTTTTTAATATATTTTTACGATATTACGACGTGAGGCCGAGTATTGTTAACGTTGTCAATGGCGATAAAGAATCGTGCATAACGTACTAATTTTATTCTTAAGATTGTCCTAAAATACCCATTGCTTATCACTAGTCACTATTCGATGTAAAGAAGAGAACATTTCTTTGATAGCATTAATTAGGCAGAGCTAAATATTTTTTTTTACTTTAAGCGCTCTTCAATTTTAGTTAGTAAGACACTTAATTGCTTTTCTTTTAAATCATTAATGAATGAATCATTAAACAATGATTACAATCGTATGAAAATTTTATATAATAAGTAATTCCTTCGCTGCCACAAAATCTTATTTAAGTAGATAATTACATACTCTTATATATTCTGGATTAGTGAAGAAACAACATCAATAACTACATAACTGACAAAGATATCCAAAACGAAACTGCTTGTTGAGTAACTTCCAATGTTTATGCAAACTTTTTTGGCGTTAGATTTTTGTTGTGTAATGCTTCTTGAAGTTATTATCTGTAGAAGGATTGTCACGGAAACTTCCCTAAGAATTCAATATGCTTCAGCTTCCAATTAAAGGAAAAGAAAACTAAAACCTCTTAAAAATGCAATTTAGGTAACACCATATTCGACATATTCAACGTAAAAATAAAAACAGAATTTTTATTTATGAAACTTAGATGTCTTATTTCTCTAAAGCTACCAAAACCAACTCCCAATCTATAATTTATAACACTATAACACCTAAATATTCTTTTTAAAACAAACGGAACTAATTTGTACTCCAAATAATAAACGTTGCCACTTTTTCAGTCTAAATTTTAAAGGTTGAAAACATTGCTATTTTGTTTATGTTCTTCAGCTGAGTCTTCCAAATCACGTGTACTGCTGGTTTCTTTGTTGGGTGTACAAAAGAAAGATTAAGTGTTTTTGAGAAAAATTCTTTCATTCCTTACTCTATAAAATAAATCTCATAGGGAATGTTTTAACAAGCATTAAAATATTGTATAAAGCAGACAACTAAACGATAATCCAATTAGTGCAGCTAAGATGTAAAACTAAATGACATTACAATAAAATTAATTTAAAAGTAAACTAAAGCACTTGTTATGTTCCAATTTGAACATTTCGTTTCATCAAGAAAGTAGTGCAAAAAGTATTGAATATATCTAGAAGTTATAAACCATAAATTTAGTTCTATAGAATAAACATTTAATCAATATAAAAGTGGAGATTATAAAATACGAAATAACGTTTTCTAGACGTATTATTTATTGCACAAATTAATTATTACATTTTTTTGTATGAGCAAAATGTAAGCTTAGTTTAATTAAATTTTAATTGACACCAGTAATTTTTTTTCTGTCTGAAAGCAGTCCGTCATCTTTCCCTCGCCAGCTTAATTGCTCACTATTGTGTTCGCTTAAGGATTGAGTTAGTGAACTTCTTGATTTACTATTGATTGTTAATCCGCTCTACAACTTCTCAAGTCTGTGATTAACGTCTGTGGCTCTAATCCAGTAAATTTCGTGGAATCGGGGAGTTCGTGATTTGGGGTGGCGTGAACGTTTAATATCCACGGTATAATCGCTACTATCTACATAATCTTTATTGCACAAAGAATTGTGTACGATATTCATGACATTTCACCTGTACAATAGTCTATTAATATACATTAGTATTATCTTTTTATGGGGTTAACACTCTAATTTTTTTTATAAAATATAAAAGTTAATAATACAAATGTATTAAAGTCATTTACGTTGTAGAAAATTAAGTAGATAAAACTTAATAATAATATATATTTTATAATACTTTACTTTATTACAACTGTATTTATTATGCGTAAAATATCATTTTATAATGTTATTAATTTATTTATTCAACGTTAAAAATTACTAAAATTAATTTCAATTTGATTCTAAAATGTAATAAAGTAAGAAAACCAATTGATAACTCATTTAATATACTTACTTGAGTACGTGAAGGTTAATATTACTTAATTGAAAACTCAGTTATATCTAATAAATAGTGAAGAAAGGAATAAAACTATGTTTTCAATTAAGTAATAACTCATTGTTGTAGATTTACGAAATGTTTATTATTAAATTAATTTCAATTTGCTTAAAACTGGGTATTTTTAAATAATTTACTCGTAAAATATTGTAACAATAAATTAAGACAATACTTTATATTTAATTACAAATTGCAGACTAAAACAAAACTTGTACAAATCAATAAATACAACACAAATATTTTCCTTGTGCTTCAGAATCCCAATTTCATCAAAACCAGCCGTACAGTCAAAGTTTATTCTGTAAACCACTTCTACTTAATTTCGTACCAATAATATGGTCTATAAATTTCCCCTGGAAACCACCTTTCGAGCTACAGAGCCAATAATTGTACATCTCACCCTCGGTCACGTTGCGAAGGCGCGGTGTAAAAACGGTAATCAACTGGAGGCATTTTAAGGATGGAACGTGCCCCTTTCGGCAACATAATCGAATAGAACGACATCACATTGTGAGAAACATTCCAGTTATGATCTTTTAAAGATTCATCGTGCCGAATTATTCATTCGTGGAAATAATTTATGCGAATCAATATTGGAATTGCACATTAATCACGATTTCGCGCGGTCACATTGATCCGAAATGTAATTATAAAACTTACCTCCAACCCCCATGACAATCGGTCCGGCGTACGATAAATTATTTAAATGAAAGCCCCTCGATTCGTTTTTTATTTTAACCGTGTGATTCCCTCGGATTTCTTGCGCCACCGACAGCTGGTCTGCGTAATAACCTGGAACAATGGATTAGTGTAAATTTTGTACATCTGCTTAAACAAACAAATATTGATTTACAGGTTGACCCATTTTATTCGATAATCGTTAACGGCAGAGACAGAAATATTACATGAAAATTAATTCAGGTATTACGAGTGGTAAAAAAATACAGTGCTTTTAAACAAATTTAATTATAAAGTGGACCTATTGAGTAATATAAAATAAGTGTACCAGATAGTTTAAGCAACAAACACATAAAAATATATAACTTGCAATAAATATTCTTAAATGTGTTGTATAAAACATTTCAATGTGGGTTCAACAAGTCTGAATTATATTTATGATTTATTATTACAAACACTAAAACTAATTATTAACCAGAAATAATTATCTTATTTACATTAACTTAATATAACTGGCGCAGTCGGTAGGATCCTCTGGGCGGATATAAAGACCTACAAATTCTAGATTGAAGCACCCTAACGGGTTTTCCACGAACAGACAAGTATTTGGAGGACTCCAAAATACAAGTTTTAATCAGAATTTAATTAATGAGCAGCCTAGACTAAACCCTTCACGTTTGCGAAGCTTCACACTGATGTCAACCTAAAAATTGCAATTTTGTAAAGAGGCCTTGATGTCATGTTTATTGAATAATCGTACCATATATCCACTTTGATAACTGCTCTTATTCATCTTTATATTATAATTTCCACTTTTTAGATTGTTAACCCTTTGTATGTTAAAGATTTTTAATCTCCTTGTCTTTCTGTATCATTAAATTTCGGTTTGAGAAATGTTCTATATTATGATGAACGAAATAAAATTCCTTACATCACTTATTAGCTTCTTTAACGCAAATTACTACTAAATTTTAAAATTCCTAAAAAGAAGTCTGGAAGAACAATGTTGCAAAATTTAGAATAAATATGGAAAAATAGTTGCTGAAAACCTTAACAAAAAAGAAACGCGCAAAGAAAAACATTTCTTCTAAGAAACTCTTTCAATTTAGAACAGAAATTCCTGGAAAATTTTATAAATCTGGTACAAAAACTACTGTAAAATTCTAGCATCTAGAAAACAAATTCGTACATTTTCTTATAATAAAACATTTTTTTTATAAAATATGGTAGAAAAGTTTTATTAAATATTCTGACAAAATAAAGCAATAAGTGATAGAAAATTCCCGATAAAGGAAACAAAAATTTTGGAAATATGTAGAAATGTGTATAAGAAACTGCTGGATAATCCTAATTTTTTTTTCTAAAATTGTAGAAAATGTTTGGTATATGAAGATAATATCAATATTCTCGAAAACTGGAAGAGAAATTGCTGGACAAAACAAATTACTATAAATCTGAAAGAAAAAACGTCTTTCTTTTAAAAATCTGAGCATTTGTGTGAAATTCTATAAATTTTTAAGAGAAATTGCTGAGAACTTCTGAAATCCTCAAAACAAATTCTTACAATTAAAAAAAAAGTTCTTTGAAATATCCTTTCCAGATTGCTACAAAATTATCTTCAATTCAAAAACACGCGAAGAAAATCTTTAAAATTAAAAGAAATTATTGAGAAATTTAAAAAAACTAATAGAAAATATTCTTAAAAATTGCTGGAAAATTCTAGAAATCTAGAAGAAAAGTTCCTAAAACCATCTGATATAATAGAGATAAAGGAATGTTGGAAAGTTGTAAAAATCTGTAAAAGAAATTCCTTAAAAATTCTACAAAAATTCTCTAATTTTAAAGAAAAAAAAATGTTAATTTTGTTAGAATTGGGCTAAAAATGGTAGATAATGCACGAAAAATGCTCAATTATAAAAATTTAAAAAAAGTTCCTAAATCTAATGAAATAAAGAAATTTAAATAAAAACATTTTTAAAAATATTGGAAAGTTTCAGAAATCTGAAAGAGAAATTACTTAGAATGTACATCTAGCGAAATAAAAATTAATTATGAAGAAAGTGTTAGTGTTTTAATCAAGTTTTAATCATATCTTCACGTAACTCAACAACAAATTTCTATACTTAGAAGTTCCACAAGAATTCTAGAATTTTAAAGAGCTATTCGTAAACATTAGAATTAGAATAGCATTTTCTGGAAAATTCTAGAAATCTTTAAGAGGAATTTTCTGAAATCCTCAAAACAAATTCTCACAATTAAAAAAAAGTTCTTTAAATTGTCTCTTCCAGATTGCTGAAAAATTATCTTGAATTCAAAAACGCGCGAGTGTAATCCTTAAAATTCTAGATAATTCCTTATAAGAAATTCTTGAGAAATACTAAAAAACTAATAATAATGATAATAGAAAATATTCTTAGAAATTGCAGAAAAATGCTGGATAATTCTAGAAATGTAGAAGAAAACATTCTGACATCATAGAGCTACTAGTGGTAGAAATTTAATGAAAATAAGAAAAGTTTTGGAAATCTATAAAAGAATTGCTTCGAAATTTCACAAAAATTCTAGAATTTTATAGAACAATTCGTAAATATTGTTAGAATTAAGCAATAAAAGATTCACAATGCTCAATAAATTTAAATATTGCAAAAAAATTCTAGAAATCTAGATGACAAGTTGCTAAAATATTCGGATATGATAGAGCAATTAATGCTAGAAAATTATTATTTTATGTGCCAGTTTTAATCAAATAAGTTGTTGGTTGCTGATTTAATAATATTTTATCTAGAAAAAATGAAGAAAAAAAAACATTCTAAAAATCTTTAAATACATTACTAAATAACTTTAAAACCTTAAAAACGAAGTCTAAAAAAAATAATTTTTGAAAATAATTTAGAAGAAACTTTTCACAATTTGTGAAAGAAATTTTGGAATGCTCAAATAAAAAAGAAAGTCTTGCAAAATTTAAAAAGAACGAAAGAAACGTTTCTAGAAACTTCTAAAAATCTAGAATTAAACACGCTGAAAACTTTAGATTAATGTAATTTAAAAGAGAAATTCTCATAAATTTTAGAACTCATGTAATTTGGAAGAGAAATTTCCATAAAAATATCTTTATACTTCTAGAAATCTGGAAGTAAAATCGCTGTAAAGTTAAGAACTCTTTTAGCAAACTAATGTAATTTAGTAGATATAAATTGTTTGAATAATCTCATAAAAAAACTTCTGGTAAATTAAAACATTTTATTTTAATTTACCAGAAGTTTTTTATGAAAATTTTTTACTAAAATTTTAGAAATTTTTAATCCTTCTAAGGAAAAATTCAAAAGATTGAAAAATTTTCTAAAATATCGATGATAATTCTTGCAACAATGAAGAGATTTTGAAGAAAATTATATTAATTTAAAATGGAGATTACTTGGAAGAAACAGTTAATACTGTGAAGAAAATGAACTCTAACTTGTATTATTTAAGTCAAGAGATTTGTTTCTTCATTGTGACACATTTTCTTTCTTGTTGTATTTTATTATAATTTAAGAAAGATGTTGAAAATATATAAATATCTTGAAATTCTTGTAATTTGGAAAAGAAATTATTAATTATAAAAATGTATTAAATCCTTTACGTTGTGGAAAATTAATTAATAATTGTTTAGATAAAGTGAAGCCAGAAGAGTATCAATTGGGCAAAGAAAAAAATAGGGAATAATTTTCCAATTTAATTTTTTTTTTAATTCAAGAATTCTAGAAGAAATCTAGAGAAATCTACAACAAAAAAAAATACTGCAAATTCTAAAATACTATTTCAAATTTCACTGAAATGTTCAAGAAATTTAAACCTACAGTTGCTAAAAATACAAATATTTCTAAAAATAATAAAATTTAAAAAAATATTATCAATAATATCAAAGGAACTTTTCACAATCCGTAGAAGAAGAAAATATGAAAGAAGAAATAAAAGTTTCTAGAAACTTGTAAAAATTCTCACTTAACCCGTTATGTTAATTAGAAGACTAGACGTACAGAATCCTTTTAGAAAAGTAATGCAATTTGCAAGAAAGTTGGAAATTGTTAGAAAATTTGGTTATAAATTATCACAAAAATTTGATGAATACTAGAAAATTTAAAAGCCTTCTAAAAAATGTTTTAAATCTCGAAGACAATTCTTGGAATATTGTAGAGAAGTTGCCGAATAATTCTAGTAATTTAAGGAGGAGAATACTGGAATTTTTGAAGATCAGAAGAGACTTCATACCGTAAAAAAGTGAATTTGCATTATTTCAAGAAATAATAATCAAGAAATGTTTAAAAAATGATATTTTTGTAATTTAGAAACGAAATTGTTACACATTTTTTAAGAAAAATTCCAAGAAAATGAGGTACTGTACAATTATAGAAATCTAAAAGAAAAATAATATAGAAGGAACTTTTCACAATGTGTAAAAGAAAATTTATGAAAGAAGAAATAAAAATTTCTAGAAACTAGAACTAGAAAAATATTACTAAAATTACTATAAGATGAATTAAATTCTCACTTAACCCGTTATGTTAATTAGAAGACTAGAAGAAGTTTAGAACCCATTTAGAAAAGTTATGCAATTTGCAAGAAATTTGGAAAATTTTCATAAAAAATTTAGTGATATATCACAAAAATTTTAGAAATACTAGAAAATGTTAAAGTATTCTAAAGAAAATTTCAAAATCTTGAAGGTAATTCTTGGAACATTGAAGAGAAGTTTCTGAAAAATTCTAGTAATTTAAGGAGGAGAATACTGAAATTTTTAAAGATCAGAAGAGAGTTCATACCGTGAAAATTGAGTTAACTTGAACTTTATTCAAGAAATTTAAAAAAAAATTGATATTTTTGTAATTTAGAAAAGAAATTGTTACATGTTCAAATAATATAAATAAGAATTACAAAAGATTTTCAATTAAGTAAATAAAGAAATGATGAAAGATTCTCGAAATTGGAAGAGAACATGTTAAAAGATCAAGAGTTAAATAAAAAATTAATTCTAAAATACTATTTCAGAGGTTGTAGGTTTAATAGAAAATTACAGAACTGTTAAATAAAATTCCAGAAATCTGTTACTGCAAATTCTAAAATAATTTTTTTCTAAATTCTAAAATACTATTTTAGAGGTTGCTGAAATGTTCTAAAAATTCAAATCTACTGTTGTTAAATTAAAAATACAATCATTTTTTTTAAGAAAAAGTATAACAAAATAAGGTGCTGGATAATTGTTGAAATATTTCTGGAAATAATTTAGAAGAAACTTTATACAATCTGTAAAAGAAATTCTGTAAGCCTCAAATGAATGAGAAATTCTTGAAAAATTTACGAAAGAAAAAATAAAAGTCTCTAGACAATTTCTAGAAACCTACAACCCTCTTAGAAAATGTAATTTGTAGAAAATTGTTAGAAAATTCGCATAGAAAACTTTCGATAAGTTAAAATAAGATCTGGTAAAAATTTCTTAGAAAAATTTTAGAAATACTGGAAGATTTTCCTCCGAAAATAATTTTTAAAAGATTCGAAGGAAAATTCTAAAATTTTTAAAATGATTCTTGCAGATAATTGAAGAGAAGTTGCTGGGAAATTTTTAAGTTCTCCCTGCTATTTTTCAAGATAAGTTTATTTTAGGAGATCAGAATTTGAGAGAGCTTGTCTGTTCAAAGTTGTAACACTTAATAAATAGTTTTAGCTTGAGTTTTTCATTAATATTTGTTGTTTAGTGTTATTTTGGAAGTCCCTTGGCGTACAATTTTATTTTTAAAAGCCAGATTGTCAAATTTACCCCAAACTATATTTGCAATTACTCTAAAAAGATCTAGAAAATTCGTAAATGAAGATAAATCATCAAGATTGGGAAATGTACCACCAACTTTACTTTGAATTATTCTAGCTAGATCTAGAAATGTAGTAAATAAAAATAAAACATCAATAATGCAAAATTTACCCCGAACTTTACTTGCAGTTATTCTAGTTAAATATAGAAATTTCGTAAATGAAGATAAATCATCAAGAAGAATGTTTTGTCTTAATTCATAATGTAAGAAGCTACATATTTTCTGACAGTGCTAACAGTTAATTTTGATAATATTTTTCAACATTTATAAAGAAATGTATAATTTTTCATCTCAGCAAAAACTTCTCTGTAAACTCGATAAACATACTTGTTTTCTTTTTTAAATGACGAAATGGTTCTGAATACTCCGTTGAAAATCTGCTAAAAAAATTGGATAGTTGAAAGTATGGCAAAATGTTTTGATGTTGATTACTTTTAGAGTAGATCGTTAGAAAGAATTCGATGATGTAAAGAATTGAGGAAAAAGTTTGACAGTTAACTGGAGAAGAAAGAGTAAAAGATATAAAACTTAACTTAAAGTTTAAATGAATGTTCCAAATAATGCATCATTCCTTCATAATAATCGATGTTTGATTTGTTGGTTTGGTGAAGAAAGTGTGAAGAAAGGATCCAACTTTCCTAATAACCCTAATCATCTCTAATTACTTTTTACCATCAACAATATTAAAAACAGAATATACTTAAAAGAAATAAGGAAATCGGCTAATTGCTAAGGTCAATTGATGCCACAAATAAAATAAAAGTAATTGAAATGGAATCAAAATATGCAAATGAATATGTTTTAAATCTTATCATTAAGAAGAGACAACGTAGTTAGAGGAGAATAGAATTATGAGAGGTATGAAGATGAAAACATAGGAAAACCAAAATAACTCTTGTTGATTTTTCCAAAATATTTAGAAGATGAGATGTAATTAGAGCAGAAGAGAATGTGAAAGAAGGTAGGAAGATGAAAACATAGGAAAACGAAGATAACTGTTAGTGATTTCTCCAAAATATTTAAAAGGGGAGATGTAATTAGGGCAGAAGAGAATTTGTGAGAAGGTAGGAAGTCGAAAGCCTAGGAAAAGGAAGATTTCTCCAAAATATTCAATTCATCCTTAAATCTAAAGTTGTTTTAGCAGTATATACTTAAGAATGATTTGTTAAATCTGTAAAAGAAGCTTTCCAATCCAAAATACATAGACAAAAAAGGATTTTGTTAATTATTGTGAAAAAATATAATTGCAACTTTAATATAAAATATTTAAATACCTAAACAGTTATTGCTATGATCTATTAAATCTAAATTTGTTTCGATAATAATATATTTATCATTATTAGTTAAACAACAGAAAAAAAGATTAATTTAAAGGAATTACAAAACGACTGGTAGATATTATTAGAATCCATTTCTAAAGTCGCAAAGTTTTTTAAATTTCCTCGTAAAATTTTACTGATGCTAGTTGATTTATTAGATAATTTGGATGATGCTCTAATAGAGAATTGGTATTTCTCATTATTTGCAGGAAAGTGTTGATGCATTTAAGTATGTGTCAGCATTGATAAATTGCGATTCCAAAAGTTGCTCTCTCAAAGTTTGATTGATAATTTAAATCTATATAGAGTTTTCTAGAAATATATCTTTTAATAGCCTAATACTCCAATATATATTGAGCTATTAAGCTTCATAAAAATGTATGCTTAGACACATTTAAATATGTATGTAATTTTAATAAATATTTTTTATAAAACAATAAAAAATCTATTGTTGGCATTATATTTGAATTTAAATTATGAACATATAACTTGCACATAAAAATGGAGAAGAGCCCGAGAATCAATAACACTTCCCCAGTCACCGTAAAGATATTGAATTTCCATTTAGACAGTTTGCGCGAACTTTTTGCACACATTTGCTTTCGCAGATAAACAAAAAAGTAAGAGTGATAATAACGAAGAGATATGCGCTGCATAACATCAGAAAATTTATGAAAGTCTACGAAGAGACAACGAGTTAAATATTGTTGTTTGTCTGGTGAAAATGTTATTAATGAAGCCAGTTTAGGCAGACGACTGCAATTACTTATAATAAATATATTTTTCCATGTAATAAAATAATAAATGATATGAATCTACTTTTCAAATAAAAAGCGTCTCAGGGACTTTATTTTCTATATTATTTGTCTTATTTATATTGTCACATTCAATATATAAATTATAATTGTCTAATTGTGATACATCTTGAATATAATAATTCATTAAAAAATAATTGTTTTATATCTTTTAAATTAACCTCAGCAAGCGATTTGTCTCAATAATATAAACTGTATCCTTTAATTTTCACTATTATTATGGTATGTAAACTCTAAAATCCTCTGCTGGATGCTACATAGTTTACCCCCTGGTGCCTACCTTTATTGTAAAGTTAGTCATTCTGATTTTATTTTTATGCAGTTTATAAATCGTTCAGTAAATAGTTATGATATTAAGCCATCTATCAGTTAAAAATTGAGATAAAAATAGTAACGAAAACAATACTGTAGGTAACTAAACAATGAGGAAAATACTATTAGAAATATGCATAAATGTTCAGCTAAATCAATTAATTTAGTTCAAAAATAGTAACGAAAACAAGAACGTAGATAACTAAATGGTTTTCAGAAACAAAGTATTCAACCTTTAGAATTCTAATACTGGAATGAACGCAATGAACTTATAGATAGATGATGATAATTAGTTTAAGATAAAAACTTAGTAATAACTTTTATTTGCTTAAGTGTGGCTTGATCTACATTAGTATATTTAATGGTAAAATCTATGATAAAAAATGGTTTCGATTCCAGAAAATATTATATTAAGAAAATTTGTACGTCCATATGAAAGACAAACATGTCACGCGTGCAGAAGTATATTAGCTCTGGCAGCCGGACGCCCTAATTGATTTATCTCATTATCCCTCTTTGTTAAGCGCCCATCTTCCATTTTCCGTCTCCCGTCACGCGTCGGCCTTTGCCTTAGTAAATTATGCATGCCATTTGACATTTCCATTATTTGTTAAATTATTCGTGTAACATAGACAGTTCGCTGCTTTAACGAGAAATCGCGCCTCGGTATCATGTCGTGACATTAAATTGAGAATATTAATGCAATGTAATGTATATGCTCACAATAATTTATAATTTTCTATTTATATGAATTCTTGTAATTCAATATAATTAAAGCATTGTAGCAAGTTCTATAATATTTTAAGCTGGAGACATTTTTAAATGGCAGCAAATTTTCATTACGATATCCACCACAACATCATGATATAAGTAATTACCATTAAATCAATTTGGTTTTCCCCAAGGATCACTCTCGTTTCCGCTCCTTTAAAACATTTTTCTCTACGTTATTTACAAATACAATTCGAATCCTTTGGGCCTATCCATTATCACGCAACAGAGGCAAATCGATACAATACAAAATTGCGTTTCGAAGTAGATCACACAATCCTAAAACAAATTTCAGCTTTTTATTTCATTTCACCGTAGTCACATTTCACAAAACATAATAAGTATAAAAACGACCTTGGCATAAAGTATGAAACCTTCGACGTGCTGGAGCAGTTCTTCGCAAAGATGAAGGTCCATCCTCGTGATTTGAAAGCGACAGTGAAGGATTTCATCATTGTTTCGCAACCATATTTTTCTCACAGCCCACTTTAAGAATATATATTTTTTCTCGAAATTAAAACAGCTATTGCCCCCTCTACGCCATCTCAATGCCCCATAAATATCTCTGAGCGTAGACCAAATGTATATATTTAAGGTGCGTGGATGGTGTCTAACCCACCCCCCCAATTAGTAATATTTAGACAAAAGATAGAAAATTAGGAAAGTGATTAATTAAATTCCTAATTCACTTCTTCTAGCGTAAATTTTGGAATTGGAGGGTGGGATAGTGGCCACCCACGCACCCTACATATGCATAATAACCTCACCCACTGATCAGCGTTTAGTTTCCAGGGAAACAAATAGTGGAATCTTTGATTAACTTAGGAAAAAACATCAGCGGTGTTACAACTAAAATAAATAAGTATATGTAGGGTGGATGGGTGGCTTCTGACATACCTTACAATCAGTAAAACATACGTGAGTGTTTTGTAATTTTATTACTTAATATTTTTGGTAGTAATATCGATACAAATGTTGTCATGAGAATTACTTCATTTGTAAATTATTAAATTACAAAATTATCAAACGGATTAAATTAAATTCTTAATTCACTTCTTCTGGCGTAAGTTTTGCAATTAGAAGGTGAAATAGTGGCCTCCCACCCACCCTACATATGTATATTAACCTCACCCACTGATCAGAGTTTATTTTAAAGGGAAACAAACAGTGGAAACGTTGATTAACTCAGCAAAATCACAGCAGTGTTACCTGAAATTAATAGAAATATGTAGGGTGGGTGGGTGGCCTCGAACTCACCTTCCAATAACTGAAACATGCGTCAAGGTTTATCTGTCCAATTATTTAATTATTACAAAAGAATATTAATAAAAATATTTTTTGTGTGCATAATTTCATTTGTAATGGATATTTTTGTAATCTATTGAGTATATTGCATTAGTTGGAGGGTATATTAAAATACAATCACCCCCCTACATATACTATTCCATTCCCACCCTAAATATATTATTTTATTCAAGCTAAAACATTGCATTATATTTTTAACAGCATTAAAAGAAATAGTGTTTGTTAATAAATAGAGGCTTGAATAGTGGTTTAGAATCCACCCACGTAACTTAAATATTTACATTTAGCCTTCAAGCCTCTAATGCAATAGACTCAATAGTTTACAAAAATATCCATTACAAATGAAATTATGCATACAAAAAATATTTTTCAATTAATAATATTTTGGCAAAAACATGAAAAAGACACAGAATTAAGAAACTGATTCTATGAAATTTTTAATTCACATCTTCTCGCGTAAGTTGTGAAATTGGAGGGTGGAATAGTGGCCACCCACCCACCCTACATATGCACATTAAATCGAACCCCTGATCAGCGTTTAATTTTCAGAAAAACAAACTGTAAAAGCGTTGATTAAACTATAGAAAATTGTCAGCAGTGTTGTACCTAAAATGAATTGATATTTGTAGGGTGGGTGGGTGTCTTCGGACCTACCGTCCAATCAGTAAAACTTACGCGACCATTTTGCAATTTAATTAATTAATTACTACTAAGAAAATAGATATACATTTAATCAGATACCTAATTTCGTTAGTAATGTTATCTTTTTAACGTTAAATAAAATGTATTAATTGGAGGGTGGATTATAAGCTAAGCTCACACCCTACATATATATTATAAAAAATGTATATATTTATCATGCGTGGTTGGACTCTAATCCACCCTCCAATTAATAATATTTTGGCTAAACACGAAAAAGGTAGAAAATTATGAAACTGATTAAATTAAATTCTTAATTTACTTCTTTGGGCGTCAGTTTTAGGATTAGAGGGTGGTATAGTCGCCACTAACCCACCCTCTATATATATATATTAATCCCATATACTAATAATCGTTTAGTTTCTTTTTAGAAAACAAACAGTTAAAACGTTTATTGAATTGGCAAAAAATAATCAATATAATTTTACATAAAATTAATAGATATATGTAGGGTGGGTGGGAGGCTACTCTTACACCTTCCAATCAATAAAATATACGAGAGGGATTTATTGTTTATTTAATTAATTTTTACTAAAAAAATCAATTAGTTACTTCATTTGTAAATTATTAAGTTATAAAATCATCAAGCTGAGAGTATTAATTTTTTATTTCACTTATTCTCGCGTAAGTTTTGGAATTACAAATACAAAATAACCTCATCCACTGACCAGCATTTAGTTTCCAGGAAAACAAACAATAAAAGCGTTAATTAATTTAACAAAAATCATCAGCAGAGTTTTACTTAAAATAAAGACATATATGTAGGGTGGGCGGGTGGCCTCAGACACACCATCTAATCAGTAAAACATACGCGAGGGTTTTGCAGTTTAATTAATTAATTACTACAAAAAAAGGTAATAACAATTTGTCTTATCCCACATTTTAATTTGTTGTGAATCTTTTTACTTTCCTTGTATAGATTGTAAGAAAACTTTAAACTTAAGGTTTTATCGTTAAAAACTGGAACTGAAAAGGTTTTGTTAAACATTTATAAACCGGAAGTGGATGTTTACTCGAGACGTTTCTTCATAGTTTTCAAGAAAAATATAGGGAATGTATTATGATGACCACATCACCATTTTTTGGTTTGGTAAACTTTAACACTCAGGAAGAGATTCAGGACAGGATGGCCATGGAATTGTGCAACTTTAAGCCTGCCAAGATGAGAGGTATAGAATTTCAGGGAATGTTTTTGTGTGCTTCCGTTGAAGAACAAAAACAAGTGAAGACACTAATACCCCGAGATGGCGTAGTACCTGGTGAGCGTGTGGTAATCGAGAATTTCGAAGACGTTAACGCCAATGACTGCTGAATCCGAAGAAGAAGAAAATGTGGGTAAAAAATACATGTGAATTTTAAAATGAACTCGCAGTGTTTAGCACAGCAGCAGGGAAACAACATTTATGTATTTATTGTTTGCTTTGTTCCTCTTCATAAATTAATCAAAAATACATATCATTATAAATAATATTATTAAAATTTTAATTGAAGAGACATTACAATGAAGTTATAAAATCTAAATCCATGACGGAAGCTCCGATTAAGAAGAACAAATATTTTATATCAAATATATATGTAGTTTACTAGATGACTGTGATTTTCGTCATAGTAATACAATTTATATTGCTTTTATACAATGGAGGTAATTCTTTAATATAACAAGCTCACTGAGACACACTAAAAATAAAATAACACGGCAAAAGGACTACCTGGTCGGTAGCCTATCACTACTACTAATATCAAAAAGAAAATCATTAGCATTAAATAAGTTACTATTATCTTTTCCATTTTCAAATCACTAAAAATGAAGATAGGAAGAAAATTGTATTACAAAAAAATGTTAAATTGTTCATTTCTCTAGCGTAATACTAACCAATCCAAAATAAATTATTCATTGCTCTGAATATTTTTTTCATTACATAAGCAATTACCTATTCCAAAATATAAATTTTTTAATATCCTATCTTACTCTTCACCTATCCTAATAAGTATTTGATTATTATGAACTACTAAGAAATTATTTATTACGCCAGCGTATTATTAAACTAGTCCAATAACTTATTCAAAATCCTAACACGCATAGGCTAATAAGTTATACATTGCCTTGCATACTCTTCGTACATCCAAATATATTATGCATTGTCCTAGCGTACTCTTCTTTACCTTGGCTAATAGAATATGCATTGCCCTTATCTTGAGCTAATAAATTATTAATTGTTCTAACGTACTCTTGGCCTATTCCAAAAAAATATCCGTTGCTCTAACGTAATCTTGACCTAGGTTAATACAATATGCATTGTTCTTGCGTGTCTTTGACCTATCCCAATAAATTATTCATTGAACATATTCTTGACCTAGGTAATTTATTATGCTCTTGCATATTCCTGAAAAATCACAATAATGATTACTTTTCCTCGCTTACTCTTGACAAAATGAAAAAGAAATACTGGAAAACTCTAGCAATCTAGTGGAAAAAAATTCTAGAAATTTTTAGAAATCTAAATAAAATGTTGGGAAATCTAAAATTTTTGAAATTCAGAAGAGATATTCCTGGAGAATTCAATAATAAATAAAATGGAATTATTGAAGAGAAATCTAACAAAATAACAAAATAAAACTTAAAATATTAGAAAATCCTATGAGCTTAGAGAAGAAACTGTTTATTAAAATAATCTATAAACTTGAAAGAAAATGTTTTAATTGCATATGATTCGAAAACTTTCTAAAAATTTAAGCTGAAAAATTCTTAGACACTAGTACTTTTATGGTAATATCTTTATTTTATAATTTGTCGTTTAATGCTCGTTCATCGATTGCTATTCCGCATATCTGTTTCTCAGTTTGATCCAATTTTTTCAGACTATTATGATGATTTAATTATGTCATAGGCTAATAGTTCCTTTATGCTATTACCATAAAGGTGCCATCTATTGTCTACTGAGCCACGCTGATGTGACCCAAAATAGTTCGAAACCGGTCAGTGGCTATTGCTGACAGGGAACAATAATTAATAGTTCATTTATTTGTCGGTGATTTTATGCGTTTCTCTGTGTTCACTTTTCTGTTCTTACCTCTGCCCCATACAAAATCATGGAGTGGACTGCTAATCAGAGCAGCCTTCTTCATTTGTACTACTGAACTGAACAACCTACATACTCTTGATCTTCTGGAAGACAGTGTATGTGCTCCCTACCAGTTGCAATCAGATGTATTATTGATATTGATATTGATATTTATTTAATATAACTATTTCGAAAAACTCACATATAATTCAAGAAAATCTATTCAAAAATTTCAACTCCACATGGAAAGGTCCAAGTTCACGTCCACATTTACTAGTTCTTGAAGTTTATTAGCAGATTCTACAATATCGTCTGTGTCGTGAATATTAATCATAGTTTCTCCTCCTATTTCAATGTTTTAATGTTTTTGTATACATATTAAATAGTGTGAGGAGAAGGCCTTACCTTACGCTTCGTTTCATATTAATTTATTTAGAAGTATTAGGTGAAAAGTAACACTTGTTTTGTTCTATAATGTTTTGATTTTGAGTTTCGATCTTCACAGACCATTATCAAAGTTTAAACTAATTAAAATTAAGACATGCACAACTATATATAGTAGAGTAGGTAGTATTAATGAACGGATACAAAATGTTATTCCTCTTATCGATGGTTCTCCTAATCTCTAGTCCTTCCAGAAAGTTCCAGAAAGTGTGGGGTTGACTTCCTTGCTGTTTACGATATCTAACTTGCAATCCATTCTTCTCGTGGCGGGTTTGAGTTTGCTGCGGATGTAGGCCAAATCGGGTTCCTCGTTGGTCATGTGGTCTCTGTCATCATGTTTGTTGTTATTATTTATTGTGCTTCCCATCAGATTATGAAAAAGTGGTATTCCCCACGTCCCAAGTTCCAGCAGGAGAATTCGAATTCCAATATAAATTCATCAATCAATCGGATGTTTTTGTCATGTATCTATGTGTTATTTATTTGTCATTTTTTGCATCGTTGTAACTAACTTGGAGTGCTGGACCCAGTCAAAAGCTTTCTTGAGGTTAATAAAGTATATGTCCATCGGCCTTTCAACCCCTGGCATCGTTGGAGTAGCGTTACTTTGGTTTTACTATGCAATATATGCAGTCATAACTTGAAAGCATAGCTTGTTAAGATAATAAGTCTGTAACCTTCGTACTTTCGGAAAAGATAGAAAGGTTAACTTCTTCAAAAAGTTTATCCATGTATGTTTCCCACTTTGCCATTATTTCATCTGCCTAAGTTATTAACCGTTCTTATTTTTTTGCTAGAGTGGGTATGATGTGTCTTTTATATGTATATTGAATTCATCGTGTTTCCTTCGCAGTAGAACTATTTCATTACAGTTACTTCTCATCCACGTTTCCTTAGCATTTTTGATTTCCATTTAAATACTTCTGTGTCTCTTTTTGTACTCAGCTTCATTGGTGATCCTAGTTTCTCCATGAGTGTCATCTACTGATTTTTGGACAATCTGTTTACCTGTTTCTTTGGTGCCATCTCTTATGTTTACCCATATTTCTTCAATTGTGTGATAGTCATTATTTTACTATTTAGATATTGTTCAAAATGTAAACTGAAGGTTTCATCTTTAAGTCTTTGCATGCAATACGTTATTTTGGTGAAGCGTTTTGTGTTTTTTTAACTTTAGGTTAATTTTAACTGCGAGTAAATTATGTTCCGTAGCTGCATCGTCACTCAGATATGTTTTGGCGTCCTTAATTGCATTTTTGAACCGGTTTAATTGCTGATTACATGACCTTGGTTGTGATTTGGCGATAACCATGTGTATAATCATCTCTTAGGTTGCTTAAACCAGATGTTAGTCACCACGCATCTACCAGCTTGGCAGAACTCTATTAACATTTCTTTCGCCAAGTCTAAAGTCTCCCGATACTCTGGTGTTGCCTATTGACCTATTTTGGCATTGAAATTGCCAACCATGAGTTCTAAACCAAACTTAAACGAATGATATTCTTCCTGTTGTATATGTTGTATTCCTTTTGATGATATTAGACAAGAAAACAAAAGTAAATAATATAAAAGAACCTATACAAAAAGTACAAACTTGGGTGGAAGCTGAAGTAATAGCAAGACAAAAATAGAGAAATATTATACAAACATGTTAGAGGGGAAACAAAATCATTACAAGTTAAAGAAAATAAAAATACAAGTTGATCTTCAGGAATTCAGCAGATGATCTCAAGGAAATCTATAACATTAAGTTACCTCCTCATTCAATTAACTCTTTTAGAATAGGGCTATAGCTTAAAATGAAATATTTATAAGACCACTACTGAAAATGTACAATACTGTTTGATTTACTTTAGAGTCATTAAACTTTAGTTTCAATAAGAATTTATTTATCATTTAACCATCTTCTGACTTTACAACTTTGTGTTGCTTGCACGTCATCATTCTGCCATATTAAATTGCGCCTAATATCCAGTGATATATCCTCAAGTAAAACTGTTCTTATTTTAAATTATTCCCAGCCAAACATTCAGCGTAAATCGATGTTGGTGACCAAATGGTCGTTTGTTAAGCAGATTTTCATGTGCCTATACGTGTAAATATTAAATTATCCATTTCTAATAAATGTTATTTCATCCGTATACAGAATATTACTGAAGAAGTCGGGTTGATCTTGAATTCTTGCCAATAACCAATTACAAAAGTTTATTCTTTGTCCATAATCCTCATGTAACAAATGTTGTACTTTGTAGAACCTGTAAGGATATCGGTGATCAGCTTACAAAACTTGATGAACTGTTTTATTGCTGTTAATGTTAAGTAATCTTACAATTTCTCTAGTACTGCTGCAAGGATTTTCACTGACAGCATTTAGAATTGCTTGCTCTGGATTAGGTGTGATTAAGAAAACTTCTGGAATACTTAGCCGGACAAACGTTAGAGTTTCCCACTTATTTTTATTTGAAGAACAATACTATGTAAAGCTTGCATAACAATTTTGACACACGCTGCGTATAGATAAACAAATTTGTTGCAAAAAACGTACATACAATTTTCTCCGAAAGAAGGGGAGGTAGAGTACATTCGAAATATTATTTATTAACTTGTGAGCATAATTTGCTTTTAGGCGTGATGTTGTTGGCAGTTTATATGAGCATGACATTTATTGATGTAAATTTAATAATTAACGTTCAAAATGCCACCGCGTTGAATACCTTGTGTCTGACCTACATAAATTAAATTCATCTAGATCAAACGCCGAACAATTTAATTGACAAATATATTCGGTTATTTGCACCCCTTTGAACAATAATTAATTACGACAGTATTTTTCACACTTCGAAGCATCTTTTACAATTTTAATTAAAGCAAAATAACCGAGAATTTTCACATTAATCACTCGCTGAATGTTGATTTATTACCTTTATAACCAGAAGAAGGTAATTCAATTGTTTTATATTTTATTTTGAAGTTCATACCCGTATTAAAATAATGTACTAATAAATATTTATATTAAAAATTATTTAACATTTAATGTACAACAAGTTTTATTTTAATTATAATATCCCTTTAATTATAACAAAAAAAAACACTGGATAATTATTTCATTAAGTATACTAACTAATGATGAATTAAATTCTCACTTAACCCGTGGTGATTTAATTAATATATTAACTTATGTGGAATAATTTAAATATAATTAACTTAATGAAATAAATTTTACACAATTAAATTACAATAGTATAGTTAATTCCACGGAGGTTACAGTGCAACTTCTTAATGAATAATTACCATTAACCTCATTGCAATTCACCCATGTATAATAAATCACAAAGTTTTGGACATCGACCAACTCTGCTCAATTTCCGCTCGGCCATAAATTATTGTAACCTTTTAATCTAGTGATTTAATTAAACGATGATTTCATAATTAACGGCACGCCCTCCGGTGACAACAATAAATGTCACTCGTGCTCGCGACTAATTTTAAAATGTAATTTGCAACGTTTTATTAAATCGACAGAACTCGCAGTTAACATTCGAAAAATCCTATAATTAAAATTTGTTAGGATTCACCAACCCCATTGCGGGTGGCACAGATGTACGCCGTGTAAATAAAAGGGCAAAATGAATGGCACACATGTATAAAATTGCGACGAAAAAAAAATATATGTCCTGAGCTTTCAGTCGTTAACTTTGAACCGAATGCAACGTAACGCGGTGGTTATTTCAACACTTATTAGTGAAGCCATTCATCAGCAATGTCATAACATATCTGACCCTTTCATATCTTAAATTACAGACTCATCGAGCGTATATATTACCCCATCATTTCATATTATATAAGAAATTCCTAATTTGTCTTCTAAGTCTCAACTAATATTTTTCTACCACACTCTTGAGTGATAATTACGAATTATATTTGAGATTTTTGGTATTCAACAACAATAAAATTAAACTTAATTTCAATTAAAACCTTAATTTCTATATTATTCTGTAAATTTTCACTTTTAAGAGTAACAAAATTATTATTACTGCTTCCTCAAGAAATATTCATTTGTAAAATTTCTTCTCCGTAAGAAGTCACAACTGCTGCGAAATTTTAAAATAGATGTTGCTTGAAATATTAGTAATTAACATGTGATAATTATTTTTATCAATTAACAACCAAAAATTTTATCAATTAACAACCAAAAATTTTACGTAGTTATTAAATAATTTGTTTTTATGTGTATTATTAAAGAAAGAAGGCCAAAAATAAATAAATAAACTCGTATAGGTATAATCAATCAGTCAATTTTACATTGTTAATGGAAAGACTTGTTAGACAAATATATTAATGATTAGAACTATAATAAAAATAATCCACATTATTAATAAACTTCACTACGAGTAATTAAGTTATGACGTTGAATATCTCTGATTTAGTTGGAGTGTAGTGATTTAGAAACAAAACGGCGCGCATATTTAGCAGCAATTAATCTGGCCTCGTAAAATATAAGGAGCCTTGTCTCCTTTGAGAGCGGAGTTATTCAAGAAAGACTTGAATTGTTGCCTGCTTTCACTGCCAGCCGCAGACATATTGAAGTCTATCTTGATGTTTAGAACAAAACCGCACTCAAAAGCACTTAATTATTCGCCTGCTATCACTGCGCGGAGATTTCTCGTTTCTTATATATTCGTCCGAAGCTTTTATGTGGATATAAGAATCGGTGATATTTCGAATACCGAACGTTAATGTAAAAAAAAAACGTTAATTAAAATCGTTTGTAAATATTGTGTGTCATAAACAAGTATTTATAAAGCGTTGTTTTTTTTTTCATTCCATTCGTAACGCGCATTTCGAAGATAAAATATAGGACTCCTTCTGGAAGTAAGTGGTTTAATTAAATTTAAATTTGATTGAGTTTATAAAAGATAGATGGATATAATGGGCAGATGCATTAAATGATGAAGAAGTTTTAATGGCTTAAACAATAAAAAATAATTTTATTGTTAATTAAACTTTAAAATTGATTGGTATAGCAGTATAGTAGTAAACCTCTACTGGAATAATTACTTATTAGGATTATTTAAGAATCTATATTATTAAGCAGAGCTTCAGTTAACCAATTCTAGTGATAAATACGCGTTTGAATCATTCAGCACAGTCCCTTCTAATAAAAAACGATAAGAGAATTCACGTATTCTAATTGAAACAAATTCAAGCGCAAGCGATTCAATCACTTCATACAAATTTTAATTACAGAACTTCTAATTAAGTGTAATGTAACGTTAAATTATTTCTAGTCATACCAAATGAATTTTATTTACTAGTACTGAGTTCAAATGTTGGCATATTATAACTAATTTTCATGATTTAATATTAGAGTCTTATTTTGATACTTTACTGGATTCATCAAAATTACTCAAAAAGAATCCATCGCTTGTCCACCATTAATACAATAAAATTTCAAAGATGTCAGATTTGACCGTTTTACCAAATCTACTAGTCGATAACTTGTCAAAATGTTAGAGATTAGAGAACTAAGCTATTTGATTTCTATACTTCCACTTTAGCTAATGATCATGATGGTAATTATGACATTCAGAGGGTAATACTAGTTTTACTCTGTGTAAAACAGAATATCCAATTCAACTTTAGACGTCAACAAATATTATTGCGATTTTCACCTGAACAATTGGAGGAATATTATCAGCTCTAAATTATTAAAGGCACAATCATGCATGTTGTATCAGAGTCTCTACATAGTAAAACCAAACAAACAAAATTATTTCTGGAACTAAATTATATGCGGCTTCAGGCGTGCCTCAAGGTTCACGCCTGTGTTTACTTTTCTTTCTCATTTTCGTCAAAGATATTGTTTCTAATATTTCAAATTTCTTACCATAAACTGATGAAACAGTAGTATTAAATGGCTTCTTTAGAAAAACTGCACAAATATCTAGACCATCTTATGATTTGGTGTTGTCACAATGATCTATATATTCAGAAAATGGGCCAATTTTTGTCTTCTACAAATTGAGTAATATATTTATTTTATTTATTTATTTATTATTATCAACGGTACACCTTTTTAAACAAAATATAATATATGAGTAAATACAAACAAATCAGAATTAATACTAAATAAATACATACTACCTATAAACAAAACAAAAAAATTAAAAAATATTATATAAATTAGGCTAACTTAATATTATACAAACATGTTTTAAATAAACTAAAGGTTATACTAAATACATCTAAACTACAATTTTTGTTCAATCTAACAACATTATTAAATGACCGCATCATCCTATTCACGGGTTCATTTCTGCCGTAGTTGGATCGATGAAAGTTTTCACGAAACGGAACTTGACCACGCGTACTGTTAAATACATTAAAATTAATACGACCAAGTATATCATCGCACTTAATTTTATAGTTCAAGATTTTGTAAAGGAAGCATAAGTCCATTATAATACGTCTATCCTTTAATGATCTTAGATTAAGATAAATAAGCATATTACTGCGACTATAGGATACACCAATTGCTCCTGTACGATAAAACATACACATTAAAAACTTATTTTGAATTCGCTCAATTTCGTTGACAGAATTTTCATAGTATGGAAACCAAACGCTAGAAGCGTACTCCAGTTGGGACCTCACTAATGAGCAGTATAAAATTTTTAAAATGTCCCCTGAAAAATCTTTTCCAAATCTAATAATAAATCCTAATATTTGTAATGCTTTACAACATATAGTCTCTCTATGCTTGTTAAATGCGAGTTGGCAATCAAAAATGACTCCAAGATCACGAATACAATCTACTTGTGATAGTTTATGGCCATTCATAAAATAGTTAGAAGGCAAACATTTACTTTTATAAAATTGAATGTAAGAGCACTTTTTAATATTCATGAATAAATTATTGTCATCACACCACTTACTTAAACTACAAAGATCTTCTTGAATCAATAATTGATCTGATGGACTAGATACCTTACGAAATAATTTCAAATCGTCGGCAAATAATAAAACCTTGCAGTGAGAAATATATGTTTTAATATCATTAACAAACAACAAAAACAAAATAGGGCCACAATGTGACCCTTGAGGGACCCCAGATAATACTTTAACTGGTTTAGAAATGCAATTATTAACTTTTACATATTGTTGTCTCCCATTCAAATAGCTGTGAAGCCAGTTTGTAACAGCTGGCCCAAACCCAAGACGACAAAGTTTATTAATTAAGTTACAGTGGTTGACACGATCAAAGGCTTTTGCAAAGTCCGTGTATATTGCATCAACTTGGCAGCCACTTCCCCAGGCATTTAAGATATAGGATTGAAAACACAATAGATTAGTCACAGTAGACTTACCCTCAATAAACCCATGTTGTTCGTCACAAATTAAAGATTTGCTTGACCATATAAGTTGCTCAGCAATCAACTTATCAAACAATTTTGGGATTACAGATTGCAAGCAAACACCACGGTAGTTCTTAACATCTTCTCTCGAGCCATTTTTAAAATATGGAACAATGAAACTATGCTTCCAACAATCTGGGAAAACGCCAGTGCTTATGGATTTTGAAAACATTATATACAATGGAGTACACAGCGAATATATGCACCTTTTCATAAAATACTGACACAATCCATCATACCCAGGTTTGCAAGAATCACTTAAATTAGCAATGGCATTGAAAATATCTGATTTACTTACTTTAAATGTATTCAAATCCACAGAATTACCAACAAGATTAGACATATCAGTGACGGGAGTATCCACGTACACCTCGGAAAAGTAATCAGCAAATAAATTGGCACAGTCGTTGCCATCATTGCTCACTCTATCATTAAAATACATTGATTTAGGAAAACCATCAGTTTTACGCGATTCCTTGACAAAACTCCAAAATGATTTTGAATTATATCTGATGTTAGATTCAACATTTTTTACATAGCAATTATATAAATTTTCACTAAGAATGCGACACCTACATCTTAAATTTTGAAATTTTTCGTAATCTACATTTGAACCACTGACTTTGTAATCATAATGTGCCTTTTTTTTCGCTTTGGTTAATCTGATTAGGTCCGCATTAAACCATTTTGGATATACTGATGATTTAACATATTTGGTTGGTACAAATTCAGACAAAATAAATGCACACACCTCCTGAAATTTCACAGCTAATATATTAACATCATCTTCATGTAAATATTGGTCCCAGTTAATAGATGATAAATAGTTATTTATTGTGTGATAATTAGCAGCTTTAAAATCAAGAACAGGATGATAAAATGCTAAATTATTGCCAAAACTGGAATATGGTACAGTAATAGAATATGGCGTGTGATGAATAGTGGGTTTAAACAAATCATCCGATATGGAGACAAGTAAATCCTCAACACTTGAAAAAATGAGATCCAAATAAGTTCCCCTACTATTAGCAATTGAATTACATTGTCTAAAATTATGAAAGCACATAGTATCAGTCACAGTTTTAACATTTGCACAATTATTATAAATAATATTGGATTCATTAGTAGTCCAAGTTGCGGACGGCAAGTTATAATCGCCTAGGATAATACATTTGTGCTCCTTAAAATTATTGACAATATTATCAATTGAATTACAATGTGTAATATATGCGTCGGTTCCAGCATTAGGTGGAATATAAACAGCTGAGATAATATAACTTGATTGAATTTTTATATACAACTCTTCTATATTGGACTGTATATCAATTTTAGAACAGTTAATGTTAGATTTAACAGCAATCATAACTCCGCCACCACGCTGTTTATTACTGGTATCAGATGATCTATCTTTTCTAAAAATATTGTAACCTAATAAACCTAATTCACTGTCTTTTACCGATTCGTCGAGCCACGTTTCAATTATGACAACTACATCATATTCACAAATATTTAAATTCAGTTTTAACACATTAATTTTTGTACGTATACCTCCCGCATTATAATAATAAATATTCAGTTTTTTGCATTCCTTGCAGAAGGTGATGATACAATTGAGGGAAAACCATGTGTGTATTTAATAGACAGCTCTTCTCCGTTGCCTTTACGCCTCGTAACTTCTTGTTTTAAATCCTTCAAATAGTCGCGTTGCTGTTTAGTTTTATCATCGGAAAATCTCACGGGACCTGTGTCTACATTACGAATATCCTTAAGGAAACTTATCGCCGACTTTCGATCGTTAAATACTAATATAGATCATATTAGCTTAATTACAGTAAAATTCATGCCATCATTTAGGAGTACGTACTTGATAAAAATTCAAAACGCCTAGCTTATTCTACCTAAGTTCCACCGTCTGGAATTATGACATCATCTTCAAGGAAAAGCAAGTCTTTACTATATCCTCTATCAGGGGCATTGTGCTTCACGCTGAAACTCTTCATCACCATCCAAATAGCATACGCAATGCACGAAATTCCCAAACTGTATTTCCAAAGGACCAAGAGAGAAGAGTTCTTCTCAAAGAAATCGCATTACCTGGCCCCAAATGTTAATATCTCCATTCCGTACTTCCTGAACTTCCTAATTTGCCTCTTGGTACAACACTACACCTCAGAGCTTGTAATCCATATTACACAACTCATCCAGACCATGAACAAGCATGACAAATTGATTAATGCCGATCAGATTTGATTTTGTATCGCGCTTTGAAGTGCTTTTTTTGATGATGGCCTGAACCGAATCAAAAAATTAAAATATATCTCTCTAATCTGGTATACAGATGCATCAAAAAAAGCGGACTCCGGCATTGGCTTATATGGACCTAAATACAGGAAATCAGTTTCTCGTTAGTCTTAAAGGCTGAGAAAATAGCTAAATAGGTATGACCTTTGTACGAAAAAGGGGTATCCATTTGCCTGATCAAAGCGTACAGGTTCAATTCTAAAACAACTTGGAACTGTAAACAAACTTTGAACCGATTAACTAGATTAACTAAGGGCAAAAAGCACACTCTAATGTGGGTACCAGGCCATGCAAGTATAATAAGCAACGAACATGTCGATGTATTTGCTAGGGAAGGAGATGCGACTACAATAATCAAACCAACGAAGGGCGCGAGAAAAGAGGTACAAAAAACAGGCACTGGATAAACACACTAGATCAAAATGTTTATTGATCTCTCGCCAAGCAGATCTAAACAGCTCCTTAGCCTCACCAAAAGCGAGATAATACTGATCACGATCCTCCTTTCTGAACATTGCTCAGTGAAGTATCATCTTCATAAGATAGGTAAAGTGGACTACACCACTTGGTAGTAGATATTAGGTATTATTTATTTTATCCAACATCCTAATATTATAGATTATAATTTTCACAGAAATTTTGATCGCATTTGAAAAGACTTGAAATAACAAAATATGTGTTCTTTCACGTATTCTCATCCTTTATTCTTCTGGTGACAGTTGCTCCATGAAGACTCTCTCTCATCAATTTTTTTTTCCAAATATGTCGTTTTTGTCCTAAAAATAGATATTTATTTGACATTTAAAAAAATAGACTATGTGAATCGGCAGGGGAAACGGCCATACTAGTCCTAACTTTAATTCCTGGGAATATACTAGTAGTAGGATACTAGTACAAAAGATTTAACTAGGTCTCAATGCTGTAAGTCTATCTATAGCTAAACGACCTCATCTAATATAATCTAAAATACTTCAAAATGCTTAAGTACCAGTAATATTTAAATATTGAATTGCTCATACCTTTAAAACAATTATTTGTATACATTGTACATGCAACCTGACAATTACAATTGACCAATTTTACCCTTCAAGTGCACATTTCTGTATACCTAAAATACTTTAAACTGCTTAAATCAGTATCACAAAAATTGAATTGCTCATACATTTAAAAACAAATGTTTGTATTCATTGGACACGAGAACTAATGGACAATAGACAGAGTATTATGGAAACCTGATAATCAGAATGGGCATAGTTCTGTATCATATGGGACTTGGCGGAGCTTTTCTGAGGAGGAGTATTCAAGAATCCCATGAAAATTGCACCTTGTTATCGATTAATAGTAATCATTAAAAAACGCCACAATTCTTTAACGCTATTGATGAACACACATTCAATACAATCCGATACTTTTTATGATTATCATCGGTGAACTGCAAAATTCTTCTAAGAAGATGTGAAGTACAGCTCTCTAAACTTTCTATGTACGATGTTTTCCTGAGATTATTTTTAATACCGTTTTTTGGGAAAATTATTGATATTACTATTTCCACAAAAGAAAAATAGTGCTTAAGGGTGGGGTTTTAGAAAGTAGTGGGGATAAAGTCGAAGTGCAGTGGCGAGAGGTAGCACAAAGACTTTGAAAAGTGGATATCAGGAAAAGATGTGGTTGGGGTTAACGGAAACGTGGATGATGAAGAATAAGTAGGAAAATGTGAGAGATTCACTTCCAGGAGGGCTTATGTGATCGGTGCAAGAGACAACGAAGGATGCCACTAAAGAGAGGACGAAGGGGGGTATAATAGTGGAAACGAAGTGGTTTATGAAAAATAGAGAGGTGGAATTTATAGAAGAGGAATATTTGCTTATAAATATTTAAAGAAACTTCTAAAATGGCAAAAGTGTACCATCTGCAACGGAAGAACGTGGGTTTGGTTTAAGACCATTGCGTCTGAACTCCGCCCGTGATTCCTGTGTCCTAAATTATTTGTGTAATTTATGTAAATTGTTGAAGTACGGAAAGTGCTGTATAAGAAAAATAATGAAGGAATGGGATGTGTTATTAATACAAGAATGGAGAAGCGGGGGGGGAGGAGTAAGTGATCAGGGTGAAATGAATAGTAAGAACGTCTCAGGAAAATTGATAAACAAGAACGATAGAAGCATGGGGGATTGGTTAAAAGACGAGAATGGAAGATGTTAAACGGGTGCACTGAAGGTAATTGGGAAGCGAAGAAAATGTATGTTGGACAACATAGAGGTGGAGGAAGTCTTAGGGTCTGACTATTTGCCCTTTAATGGTAGAGATACGGATAGAAAAAGTTAATGGAAATGAACAAGAACAGGAATAATAAAAGCTAGAGGACACTGCGAGAGCTGTCAAGATTATCGAAAAGCGCTTAGTAAAGATTGACTGGAATGAAGTAAAAACTATGGAAGAGATAGAAGAGGTTATGCAGGATGCGAAAGAGATTCACGTAGTTTGATAATGACTATCGAGACATAACGAGGAAATGAAGAAAGACAATGAGAGAGTATACGCAATAAAGAAGAAACAAACAACCAATGAAATGGGATTATATATAAATAAAAAGGAGATATAAATATTTTAAAAAGAGGTGAAAGAAGGGGCCATATAAGAGTGTCTTTACAAGACTTAACAGAGAAATGTAGTAGAATGAGGTAAGAGCCAAGTCGTATAAGGGAGCAAGAATTGGCGGGGGAAGTTACGGGGGAGGAAATAGAAAAAGCGTTTGATGAGGTGAAGGCTGGAAAAGCTGCTGAGCTAGATAGGTTAAAGGAAGAAATGTGGCAAAAAAGTAAAACAAAAGTTTAAAGAGTTGCTGGACTAAATGTGGAGAGAAGAATTAGGATTTTCAAAGGCGTGGCGAGTCGGGATTATGTGCCCGGTACACAAAGGTGGATTAGATTAGAGAGGATTACATTATTCGTAGAAAATTATAAAGGAATATTGATAATGTGTACAGGGTACAAAATTACCATGATGATGGTAAAAAATAGGCGGGAAGAGAAGGTGATGACGAAAGGAATGCTATCGGAGACGCAAGAGGGTTTTAGAAAAGAGAGGGTAACAAGGGATCATATCTTTACACTAGCAAAAATTGTGGAGAGAGTGTTGGAAGAAAATGACAGTATGTAAGCTGTTTCTCTGTATTTGGAAGCAGCGTTTGATACTGTACCGAGGAAAAGATTAGTGAAGTGTTTGAGAGGAAGAGGAGTGTGTGTAGTTATGGTGGAATTGAGTAAAAAGGTGTATAAAGAAACGTGGGTGAGTGCGAAAGTGAGAGTGAATATGCCTGAATATTTAAAAGTCCATTTTGCTGTATTGTGTAGAAACATGGGAAGGAAGTATAAATGCATTAAGATATAGCAGTGGTTGTTCCTGAAGTAGATTCTGGGGATTGAAAGATCAACGCCTGGGTACATTCTGCTTGAGGGAATAAATATAATGAGTTTTCAAGGAATGACAATGGAAAGAGTGGTGAAGTATTAAATGAAGTACGGATTGGATAATGAGAGATTAGTAAAAGATGTGTGTATGAATAAGATTGAGTGAGTGCAGGATAGAACGCAGAAAGATGTATGAAAGGGCAGGAGTTTCCGAGAATATTGTGAATGGAATGGTCGGAGAATAAGATAAATTAGCTGGCATGGATAAAAGAGAAATGGAAGGAGGTTGAGATACAGGAGAAGTAAGGGTGTATCGAGAAGAGTAGATACAATCGAGATAAGAAAGGTGTCAGGTGTATGGGATGGTGGTTCTCAAATGAAGACAAGATTATCTTGGCGGGAGGTTTATGCGGGAGAAGAGTGAAAGAAGTGGTTGGAGGGAAACAGAAAGGTAACAGAATAAATAATAGAGGGTGAAGCTTGTGTAATCATGGCGAGACTGGGATGGGAGAGAGATGTAAAGTGACTGTTTTTAAATGTTAAATAGAAGTGAATGATGTTTTCCTATGTTGAAGTTTTAATGCGTACAAAGGTATTTTTTCATTATCTTTACGAGATGTATGCTAATGGTGTAAAGCCTGAAGTAGGTATCCAAAAAGCATATCCCGAAACTTTCTCTTTTCGAATTAAAAATATATTTTATTCTCCTGGTGTTGCAATTTTCGTTATTACTAAATTCAAAATTACCTGATTTTTATTTACGTATGTAGCTATAAATTAATGGAAAGATCTGCTATTTTCCACGAAGACTGAAGAAGTGCAATGATAGTCCAGGGCGTAATCTAATAATATTTTATTTATCAATATAAAACCAAGATGACTTCTGAAACTTATTATGGTAGAGGACATCTTCAGGTCAATTATAAGTAATAACAAACTTAATTTTCAATTTTGATGTAATAAAATATGTGAAAGGTCAAATTTAATCAGTCATAAGATCTATAGCATATTAAAATGGCGATTAATTTAACCTCCTAAGCCTGAATATTTTAGCTTCATTTCAAAAGATCATTTACGCAAAATATTACAACGTTTACAAATTAATGTGACTATCTAAAGTGAAAATGTTTTTCTTTTGTTGTTATCCATACATAGATTAAGTATATCACCTGACAAATAAACCGAAATGAATTTTTAAGCAAAACTTGCCTCCAAGGAAATTGTAACTATAATCTAGTTCTATCTAACCAATTGTAGTTTTAACCCAAGCTATTTTTAGGTATAAGTGGTACAAAAAGAGTTTTGCAACAGATCTGGCGGTAATGTTGATATATATTCTATTCAAAATTAGCATTATTTCAGATTTTATCCCTCTAAGAAAAGGAGTGCACTGAGCAAAATTGATTTAAAAAAAACCTTATGAAACAATCTACTAATATTAACAGTAATCTGCCTAGTCGATAATTAAATTCCTTAACTATTTGATAGTAGAGGCGTTTACTTCGTGGTACATCTTAAATATTTTGTAAATGAGACACAATAGATTTGTTTCCAAAATTCCTTAACCTTGACCTTGGCGTAAGTGATTATCAATAATTTTCTTTCTCCTATATTTATAATTAAAACAATGATTTAAGAAGATACATGTTACTGTGTTCAGAATTTACAATGAGTTATAAAGATTTAAAAATTTAATCAATTATGCTTCCGTTAATAAACATAATCATTAAATCTTATACAGAAAAACTGCACTTTTCACATAAATATAATTTTGAGATTTGTAAAGTGCAGAAAGTTGGCTTCAAGAATAGTGCCCTTATTAACAATCTGAATATACGCAAGAATACATTATATTCTTGGCATAGTTCCATGTTTTTTTTTTTTCTGTTAATTTCTATGTGCAATAAAGTTTTCTCACGCATCAACTAACTGAATGTAAATCGTGTGAAGCATTTATCACTGGCATTTATTGATTCGTTTTCCATCAACAGTAAAAACCTTTATTATCTAATAATAAAACACGTGCTTCTTTCGTCCAAAATTTGATGTATGTTTTTTTTTTATTTGATTGATTTAAAATATTTGTAATTATCAAAAAAAGAGCCAAAGATAATAAATAAATAAATAAATACTGCTCCAGTAATCCAGCAATATATTATAGCAAGAAAACACACAAACATATTATTATTTCGTTTCGAATGATTGCTAACAAATGAACACCCGTTTCATTACGTTCATTTCATCCCACGTCTTAGATTTGCTCTATGCACGTTTGTATTAGGGTTGCGGGACCAGTAAAGAAATTTCCCAGCGGATCGGGAAATTTAGTTTAAGCTAACAAAGTTGATTTGGGTGGGAATGAAAGGGGCCGCACCAATAGGTCGTTTTATGGTTTATTCAATATGTGGCGAGAGAGGAAGAATTGGATAAAAGTTTTGTTGCTCCTGATACCCCGGGTCCGTGCTCGGGAATGTCAAAAACGATTTTATTATAGCATTGAGCCGCGAATATAATACGATATTTGGGGCGTGGGATGTGCATTCATGTCACCTAGCTTTCAAATGTTGAAAAAAACCGTTTTGCATAAAGAACGAAAAATATATTGTAAAAATATAATATAATAACTTATGTACATCAAAAAATTTTAATTCATCGATTATAAATAGAATAAATAGACTACAATAATAGACTATTGTGGTAAAATAAAGTGAAAAGTGTATTTATTTTTAATCAAAATGTACCACCAAGTAAACGCCGACAATATTCAAGAATTAGAAATAGAATAGATTAAAATCTATTAGTAAACGACGTTTTATATATTTTAAAATAGATTTTGTTTTAAATTAAATCATTAATGTTCAGGTTTGCGTAAACGTGTGCTGGCAAAACTGTACTAACGAGCTGTAATATACAGAAACACGTGACCACAAATTTCCAATACAATATAATTCAATAATGCTTTCAGTATAAAGAGTGTAATTTTATTCCATATCAAAAGAACTATATTGTATACATATTTATATTTAAAAACACTAAAGTTCAGGGTATTATTACATAGGGATGCCGTTAATATTGATTAATACACAACATACCACAACGAGAATCTACATTTAACATCGGTTAGCTCTCACAAACGTTGTTCAGATGTTACACCACCGCAACGATGATACTTAGCACTAATTGTATGAACTGGAAATACATATCAAATCTAAATATTCAAACAGTGTTACCAACGTTTAGATAGATGTCCTAAATTACTAGTATTGTATTCGTTTTGGCACTTCGCCAGGTAATTCTCGCCAACACAATGTGTAATGGAGAGGCGTTAAAGCCATAATTTATGATACCACTTTGCTCGCTAATGTCCCTTATTAAAATTAAATAATTCTTAATGTATGATTGAAAACAGATTAGTAAAATGGGGCTAAAATTTATAAATATTTATGTTACAAGGTCGTAAAATGATACAAATTCAATGTTTTCATTGTATATATTTCAAATACATAAATAATCTTTATGTTGTGGCTAAATTTACATATTAATAATATCATTTAAACATTTTAGTGATTCAATTTGTTACACATTATTGTAATAATCCCGAACCATACGTAAATAGTAATTGTGATTCGTGTAATATTTAAATAATATATGTTTTTCAATTTTACGAACTTTTATTTTTTCGTCGGAAGTTTAAAGTGAAGTTTATATCGGAGAATGGAGTATGTTGCGCGGAAAAGTATAATATCTAAAGTATCGAACGTAAAGAACACCACGAAATAGGGCGACGAACGTGTGAATTTCAACACTGTTTCACAGAGGCAACTTTTATTTCCATCAACTCCGGTGTGTGCTGAATCGCACCATAAAACGGTGTAAAATATTTTATTTGAAAGCCTAAATTGAATTATACTAGACGCGAAATTAATTGATTGTCCCTAAGGCATGCTTCATCAGTGGTGAACAACCGATTTACATTTAAAATTCATTTGGATTATTTTTTCATCAGTATTTGCACATATTTGACATTTTGTTATCAAATAAAGTGGTAAAACAAGGTCATCGTGTCTCTTTCATTATATTCAAGATGCCTTTACAATTAAACGTTTTGTTATCAATTTTAAAAAGTTTCTTAATGATGTGGAAGATGTAATTGGCTCTGATCATACAATAAAAAATATCAATTTAATAGGATTATTTAAATTTAAACCGAATTGTTATATATTTCTACATTAACGTCATTTATTGTGATGTTAAGTGCCATTGGGATTCATTTCAACCCAAATGAGACAAGGGAAAAGTTTATATTCCACAAATATTCCGCCCTGGTAGACGATACGCTCTAGAGCCCATATTAAATTTAAATATTTGTACATATTTCAGATAAAACGTCACGATAAAAGCCATTTATGCAAGAGTACTTAGATGCAAAGTCGACCCCACTTATCTGCAGCACTGCGATATTAGGCGGAAAATAAATGTTCCTGTCAGTTGTTTCGAGCTTAAATTAATACGATTTTGAAATAAATGTTCACAAAGCATTTTTTATTATTATTAATATTCTACTTTCACTTAATATACTTAAGTTAAAGGCACTTATACACTATAAACACACAGTATTAAAGTTCAAAAATTAAAGTCTAACTTTTATCTTTTACTTATTATTGAGTGCTTAAGTAAATATATTTATATTATAAATAATTACAGGGATGTATTTGTAAATTAAAGACTTGAATTAATTTTCTGACATATGTTTCGAAACTGATAAATTAATTATGTAACAAAAGTAGTCTTTAATTTACAAATCCACCCCTGTGTTATACATGTTCCATCACAAATGTAGTAATTTTATACAAGCAATTGTTATTATGCACGTAGTCTCTTATTCAATATTTCGCCTTACATAAACAGCGTTTATTTCATGGTAATCTATTATGATGTGTTATTTATAAACATGTATGCAACAGTATAATCAACCGAATTTTTAGAGTACATTATCCCGGCCGGTAAATCTTATTTAAGTTGAGAAACGTTTGCCCCTGCACTCTCGGCAGCTATCGAATCGATAAAAACTTCAGTTAAGAACTTTTTTAAATTACAGGTACTTTTTACCCTCGGAACTTTCCCATTAAAATCTTTCATTAGGATTAAAGTTACTTACTTGTAAAATCTATATAATAAATTTATAGACGTTTGCAAAGAGAAACTAACTTTGGAAATAAAAATAAATCACGTACATCGAAACTATGATACAAGGAAACTATGATAGTCGAAAAAATGCATTCTCACAAAGTAAACACTTTCCATAACAATGTAAACTCCTATCCTTATTAAATATTTTCGACATGGTAAAAAAGTTACATACATATTAAAAATGTAAATTGTTTTAGATAAATATTGGACAATCTCCATAGTGAGCTTTTAGTTTTTCAGTAAGACTTATCAAGATTTCACATTCTTGTTATAATGAAAACAAGCACCTAAGTGTTGTTGTCCATCGGTATGTGACCTACTGATTTTTGGGACTGCATCGTAAATTTAAAATCCAGTTAAAAACTTTATGAGCAATAACAGTTTTCTTTATTGTGAGGGAAAAATAAGGCCTATACCGATGAGGCAAAATAAGTAGTTCCTGTAGAATGGAACATTTCCTTTGAAAACATCATACTATCAACTAATGCTTTAACTTTTTTTTTAGCAAAACAACGTGATGCTAAAGAAGTACAGACTTTCTCCATAAAACTTCTTCAAGCGGGATATCGAAAAATACTTATTTGATTTTCTTTAAATCAACACAAGTAGATAAAACAGACACCAATCGCCAACAAGGGAAATCTTAAAGGCGGGTCTATCATCGTGGGAAACTTCACACTCACCGGGAACATCTACGACCCTATGTCCACCTGAGGTCGCAATCCCATCGAGCGAAGATGCAACACCACCGCGGAAATTCGAATTCGCCGGGAGTATCTAATCCGGAATACGACACCTGGTCCACCTGTCAAACATTGAAGCGATTCAACCGATCCTTCGTAATCATCTCTTTAATAACCTTTATAATTAAATACTTTATTGAGTCACAATAAAATACTGAAAATTAATAAAACGCGCTGTTTAAATAATATTGTATAATAAAAGATACTCTTTTAATAATTAATTATTTCATAGATACTTAAAAACAGTTCTTACAACAATATTATGCTCTTATGGAAGAATTAGAATTAATCGTAGGAGATAAGCCAGGATATGAAGGTGATATAATAAGGCAAATAATGGGTTTTTAGACACACTTAATACTCAATCTAGTACTGAATCTTGTAAAGTTAAATTAATTTAATTTAGCGGTTTGTATGAAAAATGGGCAGCGTTTAACGAAACAATTACTTCATTGAATGTTTAATTGTTTAGGCGTTTACACTTATAAAAGTGGTAAAACAAAGTGATCCTGTGTTCTTTCTCCAATTACTTCATTATTTGATGCAAACTCATATCTAAATACAACAGAGAAATTCCATTATTTGAGATCTTTGACTTTGAGGTTAAAGCATTAGAAATAGTGGCAGATAATTACGATTTAATTAACTTTAAAAAAAGAGGTTCATAATACTAAAATCGCCATAAATAAACTCAAAAGCTCTATTTGAAATTGATTTAAATAAATCAAAACAGTAAAGGGTTTCACATTTATTGTTTAACACCAAACTATTTCACCACACAGTGGCTTTGTGAGGCAGATGAATATCTAACCTAACCTAACGTTAACGACGTCATTTCAAACAATATTACTCAATTAAAGCTCTTAGAAGAATCGTATAGCATTGGAATACAATAATTTATCTAATGGAAAGTAAATTTATCAGTAAAAATTCAGATTGAGAAACATATTCGATTAATATTAAGTCTTGTACATTAGACGATTTACTAACAAAAATATGTGACATACTAACTAGTACAAATAAAATTTTTACAGCCGTCTAAATCAAACACAATCGAATTAAAGAAACCTAAGTAAGGTTTGTCCATTTATCTTTGTCTGTGTCTTTAGAGAAATTGTTTAAAATCTACTACGCGAAAAAAAGGTTGTCACAATTCAGAAATTTGTAAATTTGTAAGAAAAGTTAGAATAGAATAGATTCAATATGTGCATAATATGCCTTTGATAAAGAATTGTTTCTATTTTATGAAGCAGTAGTTTGCTTGGTAGCTCTTTATATTCACTAGGCAATTTATTATAAAAGTTTAGTGCTAAGAAATTTATTGCGTTTTGACTCTTACGCAATCGACATTTTTCGTCATAACGTTATTTTTATTTCTTGTACAATATTTGTGATTATCAGAGTTATTGTTATTATCATGCTCATCAAAAGATCATTCATGGAACTGTCTTTGTTTAGAACCGTCGTATTATCAGCTAACAATACACATTTTGATAGCATGAAGGTATGCCATTCATATATACAAGGAATAATAAATTACCCAAAGATGACCCTTGTGGAACACCACACACTACATTTTTCATCGAAGAGTTTTCGATTTTCAAAACTTGTTAGGTGTTTCCTCTCAGATAAACATGACCATATTAGAGTACAACTTAATTTATCAACTCCATATTTGGATAATTTACTAACTAGAATAGTTCAATTGTATTCATTCTTTTCAAAACCGTCATTTGTAAAAACTAATACTTCATTAATTGCTTTTATAATTGAGCCTTCTTTACGAAAACCATTCTGACAGTTGTTAAAGATGTTATTTGTTTCAAAGAATTATATAATTGGTCATAGATAACCGCTTCATAGATTTTCGAAATTATTGGAATAAGAGATATTGGTGGATAATTTTCTGCTTGTTCAATATCGCCATTTTTCAGTATTGGTACTATTTTCAAACATTTTGGATATAAACTCTTCTTTAAACTTGCATTTATTAGTTTGTTCAAAGGTTAATAATAATATATTTTTTAGCAATTTAATGAAATTTACATTCATCTCATATACGTCTGGACTTATTTTTAAGTTTATTAATTACATCTCTAAGTTCATTATATGATATTTCCCTAACTTTGAATACGTTGGACTGTTGTTTATTAGTAACGTACTCTATTGGGTCAGTGTTGCTATGAGGAATATTTTGAATAATTTGTTCAGCCACTGTAACAAAGAATGAATTGACATCATTTACACTTAGTGATTCTGGTGTATTTATATTATTTATTGATTCTAGCAAAAAAGAGGCAATTTTATAATAAGAAAAAGTTAACACATGTCATTCATCGTTGGACATCCAAGTCTCACATACGACTGTGTTCTTATTCATTCGAGTCTTTTTTTAGTACTAGATCGAGCTCATACACTTTATTTCCTATACTTTGTATATTTAGATGAAATATTGGAAGATTCTCATTTTTTAGCATTTGATTGATTATTCCTAAATAAGTAATTAAATACATTTGCAGTTAAGGAAAATCAATCAAGTAACCAAAATATTGCTGCCCAAGTTTTATCCAAGCAAACAATCAAATGATCTTCAGTTCACACTGAAACTATGAAACGTTATTAACGCAGGGTTATTAGATAAATTTGTTTTATAACTTATAACAACTTAAGAGTTTAGGATTACATATTTCTATTAGGTTGATGCATAATTATTACGATTTTTTTCTCGTCGTTTCTTCGATGGAAAAATTGGTGTTTCTTGAGATTTTTTAAAAATAATTTTCTCTACTTATTGCAGTTATTAAAAATGCGTTTTATAAATCATAGACTTATTTGTCATATTATGCTGTACCACTTTGACAAAGGTTGAAAAGAAAAAAGAACGAAGTCATTTCAAGATCTCAATAAGCTATTCGGCGAGGGAAACTAAAACCAAGTTGAAAGATGATTTATGAGGTTCAAAACGGGACGATCATCGAATTTCGAGCCCAGATCATTTTAACAGATATAAAAGATGACAAAAGCCCAAAAACACAATTGTTTGTCCACAACTTCAATATCAACCAATCCACAATCATTCTCAAAAAGCTCGTAAAGGTGTAGAAATTGGCTAGATGAGATCCAAAGGAAACAACATCACTGAAATTTTATCGATTTGTTACAAAAAAAAAATGAGCTGACAAATGATGAATCATCAAGGTTTGTATGTCACTAAAGGTTTTTCTAAGACATGTATACTGCAAAAAAGACTGTATGGTTTGATATTGATTGTTATGTTAATCAGAGCTAAGCTATTTTAAGAATATGTTTAATTAGGTAAATATATCAACTAAATCTAAGTTGAAAATGGTTTAAAAGATTCAAAATAACATAAATATTGTAAATGAAGAAAGAAGTGGAAGACCATCGATTTTCGCGATTCGCGATTCTAGAAGCTGTGGAAAAAGAAAAGGACAAAATGGCTACTCTTTAAAAACGTGAAAAGAATGAAGGATTGCTTGTTGCTAGATGTTTTTTCAAAAGGGAAACAAAAATATATCTACTGTAAAAAGGCTTTATGATTTGATATTGATTGATATGTTAATCAGAGCTAATCTATTTTATATCCTAGTTTAATTAGATAGATACATCTCATCACAATATCAACTAAATCCAAGTTGAAAGATGGTTTAAAAGAATCAAATCAGGTTTATGTCACCTGTTTTGATTCATGTAAATATGAATGAAGAAGGAAGAGGACGACCATCGCATCTCGCGACCAGGTTTTTATAGCAGCTGTGGAGGATGAAGAGGACAAAAGCTTGACAACACAATTGCTAGCCTACAATTTCATTATCAACCAATCTACAATCGTTCTTCATCTAAAAAGCTCGTCAAGGTATAGAATGAAATGAGGTGAATAAACTCCCCCCAGGTGATGAATCATGGCTACTCTTAAAAAACGTGAAAAGAACGAAGGTTTACTTGTTGCTAGGTGTTTCTCCAAAATGAATACAAAAAAAATGTCTACTGTATGAAGGCTTTATAATTAGATATTGATTGATATGTTAATCAGAGCTAACCTATTTTGGGACCTAGTTTAATTATTGTTTATTGTGTATTATTTGCTTTGTTTCTCTTCTTAAATAAATCTAAAATACATACTACTAATATAAAAAAATATTTTTACTATAATTTAAATTGACCAGGGCGGAGTTTATTTCTTTGAAAAGTTCTTCCACTCTGACCCATTCGGCCTATTCTCATCGTTGATGTTCTTCCGGCGGCTATTATTCAGCTTTTAAGCTCATTTGTTATTTTAATGAAATACTATTTCCATTAAATTAATGAATATTTCAATTTGTATAAATAATGTGTAGATGCATATCATCACAATTAACTAAATCCAAGTTGAATGATGGTTTAAGAGATTCAGAACGGGCGACATAAGTAGAGGACGACCATCGAATTTTGCGATCAAGTTTCTATAGCAGCTGTGGAAGATGAAGAGGACAAAAGCCCAACAAGACAATTGCTAGCCCACGACATCAATATCAACCAATCTATAAACGTTCTTCCTCTAAAAAGGCTCGTAAAGGTGTAATAGGAGTAGAAATTGGCTGGAGGAGTTTCACACAAACAATCGACAACATCTCCGCATTTTTACCGATTTGTTGCAAAGAAATTAACTGGAGAAACTCACCACAGGTGATGAATCATGGCTACTCTTTAAAAACACAAAAATAATGAAGGTTTGTTTGTTGCTAGCTGTTTCTTCAAAAGGAGTATATAATATATCTACTGTAAGAAGGCTTTATGTTTTGATATTGAGTGACATGTTAATCAGTTAACCTATTTTGGGACCCAGTTTAATTAGGTAGATACACCTCATCACAACCAACTAAATCGAAGTTGAAAGATGTTTAAGAGATTCAAAACGGGCGATAAATTAAATTATTATTAAAGAAGGAAGTGGACGACCATCGAATTTCTCCTCCAGGTTTTTTAGCAGCTATAAGAAGAAGAACTGGACAAAAGCCTAATAACACAATTGCTAATCCACGACTTCAGTATTAACTAATCTACAATCGTTCATCTTCTACGTTGAGGTGTAGAAATTCGATGGATGAGTTCCACACGAACAACCGCCTTTTTACCGATTTGTTACAAAAGAAATGAGCTTTAAAAAACGTGAAAATAATGAATGTTTGCAAACCCGCTAAGGGTTTCTCCAAAAGGAATACAAAAACATGTCTACTGTAAAAAGACTTTATGGTGTAATATTGATTGCTATTTTAATCAGAGCTAAACTATTTTGGGACCAAGTTTAATTAGGTGCATCTCATCACAATCAACTGCATCTAAGGTAATATTTATTTTATCCAACATGCTAACAAAATGTTTCTAATATTCTTACATAATAATTTTGATCGCATTTGTAAAGGCTTGAATTTAAAATGATCGACATAAATATTGTTAATAAAGAAGGAAGCGGACGATCATCGAAATTCGCCACCAGTTCTGTTTACAAGCTGTGGAAGAAGAGGATATAAGCCTAACAACATAATTGCTAGCCTACGACTTCAATATCAACCAATCTACAATCGTTCTTCGTCTAAAAAAGTTCGTAAAGATGTAGAATTTGGCTGAAAACAACGTTTTCGAATTTTTATCGAAAGAAATAAACTGGAGATACGCACCCCAGGTGATGAATTATGGCTACTCTTAAAAAACGTGAAAATAATGAAGGTTTTCTTGATGCTAGGTGTTTCTTCAAAAGGAATACCAAAACATGTCTAGTGTATGAAGGCTTTATGATATGATATTGATTGATATATTAATCGGAGCTAACCTATTTTTGGGACTTTGTATTGATCAAGTTTATTTAACCTAATTTAATTTTTTGTAGTAGTGGGAGGTATACTACAAAAAAAAAACAAATTAGCTGAAAATATCTTCGCATATAACCCAGCAAATTATATTTTCAGTATGCTGGCGCACAAAATCTAACTTACAATACAAAAAAACTATTTTAGCTTATTAAGTCCCTCAATAATAATCTGGCGAGTTGTCGATAAGTCTATATTTTCTTTATTTATTGCGATAACACATTTTATAAAAGTATAAACAGCACACGTTCCGCGAGACGGAGTCGAGTTGATGGACGAGCTGAGTGAAAATAAAGATCTGTTGATTCAGTGCGAAATTGCAAAACGATTTATTTTCTCATGAACGACCAGCACAAACATAAAATAAAATAAAATAAAAATCGCCTAAACATATTGAAGACTATGCAATAATAACGTATTTCTTACAAAAATAAATATTGTTAAGGTAAAAGTCTAGATTAAGATAACGACACTGTCTGAATTTCAAATTTGGTTTATTTTAAACACTGCACATGTTTCGCCACACTGTGGCTTCTTCAGGTGAAGAAAATATATTCACAATGTGGCGAAACATATGTAATGTGTAAAATAAACCAAAATTGAAAATCAGATACTGTCGTTATTGAAAATAGATTTTCAACGCCTAAGTTCCTCAACAATCAATAAAGTAAAACTCTATGTCCCGTTGATCGACACACAATCGAAATCTGTTTATTTAGAGCAAATTTACAAGTAACTATTTAATTAATATTTTTAATTTAATTTGACTCATGAAATCACTTTAATGAATCAATTCATTGAATCGGTTCACTAAAGAGTTATCCATTTCAATTAAAATGACTTATAAAAATGATAATAATCCTCGTATAGGGTTAATGCTTGGTTCTAGTAAACTTGCACATTTTTTGTCACTAATTAGTATTGCAATATTTAATTAATTCTTATTTTTTTGGTATTTCACGAAAAAAATCATCTGCAAATTGTGTAATTGGTATTTCACCTGTTTAAACTTCTAGCTAGCAATTTCATTAGTAATGTAATTTTTTATTTATCATAAATAAAAGCAAACTGATGTATAGAAGCTATTTTGGTGGTTTAATTCAAAACGCATTGTATTTTTTGTGTAATAATTAAATTATACTCTGATGTATTGTACATACAAAAATATCACATTATAATAAAAGAGTAAAACATTATTAATGGGACATGTAATAATCTGTGCTTGTTAATTAATTAATAATTTTTTAGTTTATTAATATTTTTGTTAGTATTTTTTCTAATTTTTAAAACTTTTCAAAAATAAAATATTTTCAATTAACATTTATATTCATATACGAACATTTTAAACATATATCCATTCTTTAAGGTGGAGGGTTAATAGGACAATCAAACCCCTGACGATTGGTTAGATATACGTGTACAGATACAATTCAGCTTCGAACTAGAGTTATAATTACAGGTCGTTAAACTTTAGTGACCTTAGCCACCGAATAATAATATGCAGAAACATGAAGCTTTAATAACTTCCGTAACACGCACAAAATTCTAGGACATTTCCTCTAAATAAATTGAATTCCGTGTTTATAGAATCTTAAGAAATTCCTTAATTTATTCAAAACCTCGCACTTGATTACATGCAATTTTTTCTAAAATTAAAACTCAAATATAGTTAATGTTTAAATTAAAAAAAAAAACAATATTTCTAATAATATAAAGAAACCAGTTTTTTTCAGGAACTTTATCAGACGATAAATAAAACTTTAATTTTGATTTTGTTAATATCACACACGGTTCTTTTGACAAATATTTCCGAATAATTAAGCATAATAAAAATAGAAATTAGTTTATAAAAAAAACATATATATCCCAAAACAAACATTTTAATTATTGCTCCACCTACTATCAACATTGATTATTACAACGTTGTTATAATGTTATAAAAATAAAATGATCATCATAAATCTACAAAAAAGTATTATATATTATTCTTTATGGGTCGTTATATTGTAATATTAAATATCTAAAGAAAATTACTTTCGATGGAGGAGGATTAAAGTCTTAAGACTCACCAATGGTTGCCATGGCTCCTCCGAGTATCATAAGAAGCAAGCCCACGCTTAAGGCTTTGCATGCATTCCAAAGACATTTTCCGTTCACCTTCCCACGCACAACTTGCACGTTCCACTGAGCACCTGATGCTGGATGAGCTCTTCTAACTACACCTGACCCAGCTACTCCACCGCGGGCCCAATTACACCCCAATATAGTACGCTGATGCATGTCTAAACCAAATGTAAAACAAGTTAAAACTTTAACAGCTACGTAATGTAAATTCGCACTTACCTAAAATGGCGATCGGTTTTAAGAAGTTTATACGAAAACACGACACCACGGCATCATTTCAGTTTTGTTTATGTATCGTAGTAGATATCACGAGAGCTCGATGGCATCGATAGTACGTCTGAACATCCGAACAACAAAGCTGATCTCGGCATAGTACACGACGGAGCACAGCATCCCGAACTGAAGTTGCAACAGGTGAAACATGCGCGCATAGATTCAAATTTATCGATTACATCTCCGTCTCGTACGCCGATTTTATTGCAAAAAAATATATATGTGTACACATTAATAAGAGTAATTGAAGTGAAATTTATGGCGAATTCTCGGTCTGGGCATTTTAAGTTCAACGGTGGCCGTTATTGATTTGTTTTGTGTGTGCCTTAATTGTGCGTTGGCTCTACCCGGGTGTGGAAACAACACGTTCATATTTTCCAATTAGTTTGTCGTATACATAAATACATTAATATCGAAACAAACAGTGTCATGCCTTCCATTTTCATCAAGCCAATATACTAACTCCCTATCTATACGCCTGTATACCGGGTGTTAAAGAGCATAAGACATAAGAGTATAAGCCAAACTAAGTAAGAAATATGCAAGAGCCAATAATAATAATTTTTGAAAATGTAGATATATATGTTAGCAAATATATATTATGTACAAGCAAAAGAAGATTTCAGCTAAAAGCTATAATAAAAAACAGAGTTATGGAAAATAACCCTTCGATGGCTATAGACAGCCTTAGAGCAGTGCGACCAGGAATTCTATTTCTTAAGGAAAGTCAAAAAACTTCCTAGGAGTGCCAGTGCCCTGTTTTGTACTTTTTACCCACCTTTGGGCCATACTTTTCCTATGTGTGTCAAGTTGTTTTGGAATTGAAGTTGTGCGCTTTGAGGTTCTTATGGTCAGCCTGGTTGTTTGAGATGAAACAGATGGGTGTCCTTTGTAGCGCTTTTTCGTACAAACTTGAGCACATCTTTCCAAAGCTATTGTTTCAGCTGATAGGTCTTATCCGAGAGAAACTGATTCCCTGAATTTAAGCTCGTTCAGGCTATCTTGGCGATTGTCAATCACTTTAACGCTCTGTTTAACTTTCTGTTTTGATCCCGTTCAGTGCCCAATCTTTTTGAGAAGAAGATCCTCCAGGTTTGGCAGAGGAAATTCTTGAACTTCGATGTAATACTGAAGCACGTATTCAATTTGAGAGCAAAGCAAATCTGTCGTGTTTTTGGTTGTCAAAAGCTGCAAAGGCCTTCAAAATTGCACATGATGAGGCGGTAAAAAAGTTGCTGCCATTTGCAACAACCTACCTTTGTGAACAAAGCTTTTCCACTCTAATGAACATAAAAATGAAGAACAGAAATCGATTAAACGCCGAAGACTATCCAAATTGCTCTTAAATAAAAAGGTCCCAATTTTGAAGTTATTGTATCAAACATGATGCAACATCATTTCTCCAAAACATGAAAGGGGAAAGTTTTCAATTAATTTTACACACTTACTATTTTCATGTAACATTTTTTATTTGCCGTGTAAATTAATTCAATAAATAAAGTTTAATTTAAATTTATATTGATTTTCTTCTTTTAAAAATGAGGGGGTAATATTAACTTACGCAAAAATATTTTGGATTTATGATTAATAAAGTTCCCCGACCGCTGCTATAGAGTTAAGCGAAGACAGGCCATTCTCAGAAGGATTTAAAGCTTCTTTTGTGCCATTGATTCTTTAGTCTTGACCTACCACAATAGTAACCCATATGTAGTAGTTTTATTATCATAAAGTATAGCCGATGTCTCATTTTAGGTTTCAGTCTCCATGATCTGTCAAAGAGCCTGTGGCATATCCAACTAGCTGAAGAAATGAGGTAAAGCTAATTAGACGGTAGGATTTGGCCTCATCCGGTTACTATCTGCCCTCTTTAGGATAAATATTACGCTAACCTCTTTTCATTCCTAGCATAAAGCTAACTTTGTAAATTGCCTGCAGGTAGAGGGCTACTATATCTGGCCCCTACTGCAGCAATGCAGGAAAATGCCATCTGGGCCTGGTGCTTAGAAGGGTTTAAAGCTATTAATTGCTCATTCATTTTTTTTTCGGTAATCAATTTAGATAAACTTTCACACACACATGTAAGTTTTTGCAGGCATACCCATTAGGCAAAAAAAATACATATAGAATGATTCTGTTTTTGAATAACCAACCATAGCAAACAAAAAATGTTCAATTGAAATGTTCAAAGAATTAAGCCAACTATGACACTAAAAGCTAAAGAAGGAGGCAAAAGAATAACTTGTAATAATATCTTGTGATTTTATTTGCCGGAAATGCACGTCCCTGGTGACAACCGACATTCCTAATGTAAATTCAGTGTGACATTAACATTTTGCTATCAAAATAAAATTTCGCGTTGGATCATAATTAATTTAACAATTACCCAAAAAACTAGTTAAATAGTTACTTATTTTATTATTGGCAAAAAAATGAAACATCGCACACAATATTTGGTTAATTATTTCAGCTCATTAAAAACTTGTTAATTACATCTGGTACTAACATTTAAGCATTTTAAGTAACTAATCTTTCTTGTCAGGGACTTTATATGAAAATACACTTCGTTGATATCACACACAGTGTGAAGTGTATTTTCATCAGTTCCTGATTCAAGTTGTATCACCAAGTGATGGCTTAAAGCATTAAACATATCTTTTTTGCCGACTTTCTTTGCCTTATCAATATCTTTCTCTCTACCTTTTGCAGGTCCACTACTGGCCTCATTGGCTTTCTCTAGAGCTTTCACGAACATATTTTCCTAATTAGCGTCAGCTACGGCATCAGGATTGGAGACCAATTGAGAAACCGCAGGACCTAATTGCCAAAATGCTCAAAAAGTACAATTTCGGTGCTTTGAAACACATCTATTATAACGTAACAAGTAACTAAAAATGGATGTATGCGGGCTCATTGGATTTAAACAGAAGTAGACGTTGTGATCTTTCCAAATCTAACAAAGTTGCTCACGCATGAAGCAAATGGTCACCTGTAAAAATGAAACATTGTAACTGTACCTTTAGTGCAATGTTAGATGATCAATTTTGAATAGTATTTAACTATTTGTTGGCAAACGTTTTAGAAAATAAGGTAACTACCTCCGAAGACGTATTATTCTCCACTAGCACAATGCGGGCTTTCACACATCGGCTCAAACTGAGACTTTTTGAGCACTGGAAAATCCATTTTTTTTTTCATACATAAGGAATCGATTGATGCATTCAATTCAAAATTCATCACCTCAATCGTAGTGGAAAAACTACTTCCAAAATTGGTTAAAGCGCACTTAAAAATATATTAATCTTCATAGAGAATATTTTGAGAAACAATAAACTCTTGCAGGATGATTATTATCTTTATTTCTGTATTCCCGAATTGCAAAAAGCAACCTTCATAGGTCGTGACTTTTTTGCTCTATTTATTTTCATTCATACTACTTCTTACCACCTTTTATTACATTATCGTCTTGGGAAACGATATACCAGATTCAAACTTAATGTATTGCAAGTAATGAGGTAAATAATACTTATAAAAATATACACTCACGAACAAATATTGCTTCAAAATGAGAAAGGAAACATAAACTGGAAATAAATACTGTTTAAGAAAATATTGGAAATTATCTAAATACTTCAATATGACATATAGATTCCATGAATCTAGGTGAAGAAATTCTGGAAAATTTTAGAAACAGTGAAGAAAATTTGCTGGAAGGATCTAGAATATTTGAAGAAAATTATTGGAATATAATTAATATAATTGTGTATCAATTATATTTTTACAATTGTTAAAAGGAAGATTTCTGTAATAAATAAATAAATAGATTGCTGTAAAATTTGTAGAACATTCAAGAAATATGAAGAAAATTTTCTAGAAAAATCCAATATGTTAAAAGAAGTAATCATAGAAAATTCTAGACAGAAAGAAGATAATTTGTTAGAATCCCTTACATTCTAGAACGATAAAACATAAATTAGTGAAAAATTCTCGAAAGAAAATTAGGGCAAGTCGCTGCTAAAAAACTCAAAAACCTGGAAGAAAAAATTCTCTATCTGACAATTTTGTGAGCACATAAAGGCTTTTATTATTATTATTATTATTTTTATTAAGAATAGGACCACACACGGTAGAAAATTTTATCAAGAAAAAGTATTTAGCAAATTTTAACCAAAAACTATACGAGGCAATCTAACAAAAAATCACATTAATGCAAATTGAGGTTATAAAAATTAATTAAATATAAATAAATAAGTGCCTAATCAGTTAATCCCGTGAATATAGATAAAAATACAATTGTTAAGATGGCCATCGATCAATTAAAGCAATTAAAGGCTGCTGATAGATTAAATATAGATATAATACAAGCTTCAGCACTAAGTAGAAATGCAACAAGTGTTTTACAAAAAAAAATCCGAAAGCAAAATTAACTACATTACATAGTCTTAGTATCTGGAAACGAGCTATGATTAAACGAAACTTGAACATGATTATCATATAAATACACACTGGCCAAGCAAGTTAATAACCAAATTAATTATTGAACGAGCCAGATGCTTGAGGTTAAAGCCGCCAAAACTATAGTTCGAAGTCAAAGACCGTGTCTGAAAATTGTAATGGTACTCGAGAAAAAATACAATGGTTACGAGACATATAGGAAAATGTAGAAGGCCAAAAGTCCATCGACATAACTCTTCTAAACACTAATGAGAGTTAGAATAATTAATACTAACTATTTTGAGACAAGAAATACTTCTATATTGTTCGCCTTCTTGATCGATATTGGGAAAGATCGCAGCAGAATTAAAGCACGTATTTGATTGTAGTACTTACGAACATTGTACAATTCAAAATTAATACGAAAACACTTCAATTAGATTAGCATTAAAACGACTACCTCTATAGAAAATAGAGGAGGTTGTTAGTCTTCAACATTATTGGTAACTCTCTTGTAGACCATAATATCACTTAAGATATATTTCCGGAAACTACCATTTTATTCATGCTTAATTTAAAAAAAACTATATTGGCAAATGGAAAAATTGAAATTGAATCAAGTTTCTCACAAAATCATTGAATCCTGAATCTTCTGATTAAATTGAAGAAGAGAATTACAAGCCAACGCAAAAAGAATTAGCAAAATATTTGCCAAAATTGAAAGGGTACTAGTCTCTATGAGATTTTCTTTTATTGAATAACAAACTGTTGCAACATATTTAAAAAAAAAATAACGAGACAGAATTGAGATACATTCCTATGCTAAGGGAAAAATATCGGATCTAATGGAAGAGATACACAATGGATTTTCTAACCGACATTTGAAAATATTAAGGACATTATACAAATTACTAGAAAGATTCTATTAGATAAACTGTAGAAGTAGTAAAAGAATTGTTGTTTGGTGAGAAGTAACGATTCATCATTTAACAATTTACCATTCCTAAAATTTTATTAAGGAAATAAATACATCATTATAGAAATGGATTACTGAAGAAGCATTAATAATACTGGCGGGAACTGATTTCGGCCGCGGATGAAACTTAAAATATAACTTACCCCAAAAGGTATGCATAATCCTCAGACCCACAATCAGATGGTATGCTGAACTCAAAATCAAATTAATTAAGCAGAAACAACAACCGGACTTTGTTTTATTTTGCAGCCCACTTCAAGAAGAAATAGAGACAACAAACGGACAAAATCCATGACCAAGTACGCATTAAAATTAAACCCTCTAGCTATTAACGTAAGAAAAATGATAGAGGTTATCAAGATAAAAATTTGTTTTTTTTTTTAATCCACAACGGCCTGAAAACATCCTTCATACTTGCAATCAACATGTAAACTAAATTGGAGAAAGGGTCAACGATATTGTACACTACATTGAAAAATTACGCCAGGTTAATTAAATCTTCATTTAAATCTTCTAATCCCTGCCTTGATGAAGTAAAATAATTAATTTATAGCTCAGCAAGAATCGAAATAGTGTAACTTGAGAAGAACAACAGGTCCTTTTTCAAATACCCTCTTTTTATTGTTCGGCCCATTGTGTAGCAAAATTTGAAAATATAACGGGAAATTTTCTGTTTCTGTCTTCAGAAAAAAATTTAAGTTGTTTACCCAAAGCTCTGCTATAGGAAATCAAATCCAACAAGATATTATAACTGACGAATTAAAGGATGATTCTCTTTAACTTGTAACGAAGATGTGCTACCATTAAAAGATTCTTAAAATCCAACCTACAGGAATCAAGAAGTTAGCTATTCGTAAACTATTTTGGGATTTGGACAAACTGAACTGAAGAATATTCAAAAGTATTGTTGTTATCACCAACGCTAATTCTCATTTGCAGTTATAAGCCAAGTGGTATTTCGAAAAAAAAATGCTAATATACTACATTTTCTCTAACCTCACAATGTATTAAAGGTTTTAGTGTAGATATCGGAATAGGCTACCTCATTTCAGGACGAAATACCTTCAAGGAGGCGAAACGCTAAATGTAAGTACAAATATGAACACTCGGCGCTGGGGTAAAATCATGCCACACTAACTAGAAAACGGGAAATGGCAAAATAACAAAAAATGTTACATAGCATGAGAAGCAAAGGGGAAGAAATTATGTGCACATAGAATGAAGTATATCATATTAATAATAAAAGCTGGTGTAATATAAATACTACAAAATAGATTAAATAGCGAAGATGATCGCGACCGTTATAAATAAAAGAGTTTAGCTTTTAGGATACAAAACAGGGGTTTAGGAGTATATGTAAGAAAATAATAGCAATGCAGTTACGAGGGCGAATCAAATATAAACAGGAGTTTAGTAAAAAGATGTATGTACAAGGTGGCGCAAAAGTAATGTCATAGTTTGAATTGGCCGCCATTTTTGCAGATGGCGTCAAATGTCAGTGTGCTGCGACAATTATGATGTAGATATATAGTGAATTAGTTCTCAACAAGCCATGGAGCGATACATACCTCAAGATCGTGGATTTATTTGTTACTGCTTATTTGGCAAATTTTAAGTCTGTTGTTTTAACGTAACTTGAATTTCGTCGTCGTTTTTTTTGAGTTTCTGGGGCACAGAGAATCTACATGTAATGCAAGAAGATTTCATCCTCTCAATGTGACTGTTTAGTACAGCATTTGCAGTGAAAAAGTGATTGGTCCTCATTTTTTTTAAGACGCCGATGGCGTCGTCATAACCGTAAATGGCGAGCGTTACAGGCAGATGTTAAACGAGTTTTTTGGCGCAAGTTGCTGCATTGGGTCTCGTTCATTGTTGGTTTCAACAGGACGAAGCAACCGTTCACACAGCTCGGGTAACTATGGAGATTTTGAGACACCAATTTCCAGGTCGAATGATCTCCCGTTTTGGAGATTTGAACTGGACGCCCAGATCGCCAGATCTAACTGCACCAGACTTCTTCCTTTGGGGCTTTTTAAAATCTCGCGTTTACCACAACAAACCAAGAACCTTGCAAGACTTGAAAGCTAACATTGAAGAAGAAATCGCCAATTTGGAGCCAGATGTGTTGCGAACAACAATTCAAAATTCCGCAAAACGACCGCAATTATACATCAACTCGGGAGGTGGCCATTTGAGCGATATATTTTTTCCAAGTAATGTAACCAATAATACACTTTTAAATAAAGTTTTGATGAAAACAGAGCTCTTTTTTTCATTTATAACAAAATGGCAGCCAATTCAAACTATGACATTACTTTTGCGCCACCTTGTATATATTATTATCATAAAAAAATATATGTTTTACTTTTCTACATAGTCTCAGCATTTTTCCAGCGAGGTGTTAGTTTTTTTATGTCATTATCGAAGAATGTAGTCGGTCGTGTCTTCAGCCAATTACTCACAAACAATTCCACAACTTCATTGTGAAATCAGCGTCTTCCCAAGTCGTCTTTGAGTAGACAAACATATGAAAGTCACGGACACTATAGGTCAGGTGTTTCAATATTTCCCAATGAATTTTCTCTAATTTTTCTCGGGTCCAAGCAGATGTGTGTGGTCGTCCGTTGTCATGAAGAAGAAGCCCACTTCGGATGACCATGCCTCGACTTTTCTATCGATAAGCCAGTTTGGCTTCATCAAGACACTTGCAATAACATTCAGCATTGACTGCACGTCGCTCATAAAGGAAATCAACCAACATCAAACAATGCCTTTTCTATCCCCCAAAGAAATAAACAGTTGCAAGAACATTTCGCGCAGATAGATGGATATTGGCTTTTCGAGGTGGAACTTCTCCAAGTTGTCTCCACTCTATACTTGCTTGTTTAGATTCTGGGGTGTAATGTTGCGCTCAGGTCTCATCTCAAGTGAAAATTTAATAATCATCACCTCCTAATTATTATCGCACAATAAGCCTTCCTCAGACAACAAGACGGTTCGTTTAGAGCCTACAATTTTCTGTTACCCAACTCATTCGAAATCAATCATCTCACGTATAGCACAAATTTTTGCCTCAGTAATGCTTATTCGCAGTCGGCGAGCAAGACTCGCGTTTTCTACCGTTCTAGCGCCACTTAAAATGTTTTTATGCCATTCATAGAATTATCGAAAGCGTATTATCAGCGAACTGTGCAGTCAGTCGACGAAAAATTTCTGAAGGTTTTATGCCTTCCCTCGCCAAAATTTAACGATGATGAGACAGACATATGCATCTCCGATATGGGGCTACTGGCAACAACAAGCATTAGTGAACCAAATCGGCGTTCTTCCCTCCCCATGATAATCACCTCCAACACATTCAGCGGTAACGCCCACAACACTTCACTTAGCGACCGATAAATAATAAGCTTCGGTTTATATTTGAACCACCCTCGTATATATGACGATAAAATCAAAACGATTCACAGCGCTTACGAGACAAGGATATGCACTCAGTCCAGGACCGTTTATACTCTTCATGGATGATATAATAAAGGAATACACGAGGGAATGCGAAAAATACACGATAGGACAAACAAGAATAGAAATGATAAACATAATCGAGGGAGTATTTTTGGATGATATAATTTTATACGCATATAATAAAGAGGCACTAGAGAGAAAGCCGGATAAATGAAAGTGGACATTAGAATAGAATGAGATTCAAAACTAAGATAATGATATTATATCAAACACATATATAATTTCTAGGGAATTAAGTAATAAGAGAAGAAGAAAAAAAAACTATTTAGTTTGATAAAAATGGAGGTCTATTATGCAATGTATAAGAAATGTATTAGCAAAAGAATAGAATTATGCATTGAATTGATGAAATTCGATAATATATTGAAATGAAACAACACAGTTGGGAGGGTTTCACATTTATTGTTGATCACTACAATATGTTTCACCATACAGTAACATCATCAGGTAGATAAATATTTTTAACACAAATAACGCATAACTAGTATGAATTTCTAAATTTACCCTTTATTAAAAGAAATAAGCTTTTATCGCTTTAATATATGTAACTGAAGCCGACTTCATTTATGATGACACAGTGAAGGAGAGGACCTACAGGTTAGAGTAAAAGAAAATTCTTTAAGAGTGAACTCCGCCTTTTAGTGTACTGATGAAATTATTTGTATAGTTTTGGTTTAGGTTGGTTATAAGGTATACTAACTCACGCTTTTAAAATCCTTTGCTAAAGGAAATCTACATTGTTTGATAGCGGTTGTAGATCATTCATTCTTCATCCTACAATATCCAATACATGTACGATTGAGAATTAAGGTGGTGGAAGCAGGTCAACATTAGCAATATTTAGAAACTCCTTGCGGTATATAGCCACGCATTATTTTTCTGATATTAGATTTACTATTTCTTGTAAATATGGTAGTTATACTTAAATATGCTAATGTCGAACTTATTGTAATGCTTTTCGCTTCTAGAACGATTACCTCCTATATAGCTGTATCTGAGAAGTCTGAAAACCCTTTTCGCAGCAGACAAAATCGAGTAGATAGTGTAAAGCATAGATTTTCTAGAAATTAATTTGAGAACATTGAGCAATTGATCGTTTTGCAAGATCTTTTCATAAAATAAACTGACTGATGGAGAAAACCTGAATGTACTTTATTTATAAGATACATGTCTGGGTCCCTTTAAAAGTACTCTTCTTGTTTTATAATTATGTTATAGCTCGGAAAATGTCTCCAATCTTCTTTTCAAGGATCTGTTAAGAAAAAAGTCCCAATGGGGTAGGGTTTAGTCTATAAAAGAGGTTCGGTACAAATGTGGTCAATCAAAAAGGAATTCTGGGGGCTAAATAAACAGCACGAGGATGTAAATTGTCAGTAGGCGTAAAATTACATAACTTTTAGTGGTAAAAGCAAAGTGTTTTAGTTTAGTGTTTAACACTTAAATCGTTTCATACGTTTTACAGCAATATTGCCCTAAGCCGTTTTGTACAAAATTTTAGCCGCAGATTGTTACAGTTTTACACAGCCCTTGCTTTTTAGGTTAGATAAAAGCCATCACCATCAAAGATTAGAAAATAGATGAAGTGGATTTTGTAGAGAAAATCGTTAATCGATGCTTCCAACAAGGTTTTAAGAGGTAGTAGTTACATATCGGTCTTAGACTTCCTCCCTTGGCCATTGATATGAGAGATACGGTAAAGTAATAGCATTAATAAAAAGTTATGTAAAAATGATGTCTTGATTAAAGGTTTAGTTTTTGCAATCCTGTTTGATAGAGAGCGACTGATTTAGTTTGAAGAATGACGATATGAATTTATCACGAAAAGGGGAAGTAAGTTGCGCCTTGAATCTTGCCTTAGATTACTTATTTTAATATCAACTTCTTTATAGTGCATATTTGTTACTCACTATTTTATTTAATCACTAAGTGTACATTTCTAACATTAGGTGTTCATTATCAATAGTTAACTGGTTAACCAGTGTTCGAAATGTACATTTAGTGATTAAATAAAATAATGAAGGAAGAAATATAAAAATATAACTGTGTTTAATTAATTAGAGAGTTTAATTAATTAGAGAGTGAACTCACAAATACATATTAATCGGAACTAGAACTTTTGAATTTTGAACATATAGTTGAAAGATGAATAACATTGGGTCCTCGGAAATCTAAAATTCTTTTGCGTTTCTTTTAAAGCCCATACTAACACGTAGGCAGACTAAATGATTCGCTTTAAGAAAATGAAAATGGATTCGGGAATCATATATTGATCGATAAAGAAACACCAGTAATCGAAAAGCAACAATTCTGGCTCAGTAGTCTTTTCTCGTCCAACGTGAGACGTGACGTTCTCATGAATTTGACTTTGTGGAGCTCTTTACAGAAGATAATTCGCCAAAATGTGTTATTACTGTAACTGCTCTTTCTAATAGATCTTATACTAAAAAGATGAAAATCCTTCTAACCAGCCCGGCAAGATACAAACATTTCTACCTGATGTTGGAAAATTTATTAATATATAATACGCAGGAACATATTCTAATTTTAAGGTCAAGCCCTCTATGACGTGGGTGTCTGGAAGAAGAGGAAAATCCCCAACACCTAATGTGTACATGCGAAGCATACAGACGACAACGCATGGAAAAATTCGGGAAGCCTTCCTGAAGAACAGTTCAAGAGCATCCCCTGTACTTCATAGAAGACACTGGAGTACACAGAGAGTAAAACATCCAAAGGCGCACAAAAGAACGCTAAGCGACACCACCTCATGAGGGAAAAAAGGTCAATCTCTTTACAGTGCTCAAGTTTGAAGGCTGACAAGCTATCACATGCAGTTGAAAAAGAAACATCATGGCGTGATATCCTGAATATTCATTTTAATTAAATAACCTCCAGTCTGCCAGACACTAGAGTTTATTTAATTAAAATTCCAACATATTATGAGTCTAGAAGTGTTCCTACTAATTTTATTTATTCATATTCGAGGTTACCTTCTTCGCACTTAGTACGAAGGGTAAGGCTTAACTTAATGTTTAAGTAGTTTTCGGACACTTTTCCACTTAATAACATATCAATTAATTTACTTGTTTTGAGCTTAACTACCTCATATTTTAAGTGATGCCAGCTACCTTCAAATTGGAGTATATATCTAAAAAGTATTAAAGTTAGAGAATAGCTAGTTTCAAATGATTCACATTAGCTCCAAACTTTTCTTTTTTTCTTATGCACCCATTGCCAAAATTACATGATTTTCTATATCATTTCTAGATCATTAATCCACTTTGAGGAAAAGAAACAAAAATTTAGGTGGATCTAGAAATGTCAGGATACAAAAAAACTGAAGAACGCCATTAACAGAACAAAAATTCATCAAATTGGATGCCACTTCAAGTACGGCAGGAATAGACTACTTTAATGAGATTATTGCGTTATAAAAGAAGTAATACTTTATTTATTTATTTATTTATTACATCTTTGCTCTCCTTTCTAATACAATATGACAACAGTATATACAAAATTTGAAAAAATACTTAAAATTTTAACCGAAGGGAGAACGGGCGTAGTTCACTTCTTCAAATGACCTTCCACTCAAACCCATGAATAGACTTTATCAATACTGCTTCTACGAACATTTGTTCAGTTACTTTGTCTCTTTTTTGCAGAGAATATTACTTGCAGTAATAAGGTAATTGCAACATTCCTTAAAACTTCTACATGAAAGAAAATTCTTATAAGAACCAATAATTCTGATCTTAAATAGCCCCTTCAATACAATAATCTAGAACGATTCAGAAACGGTGGTTAGTCTCAAGTGAAAGTGTTTACTTTGCATGATTTCCTGATTTCCACCTTGTGGAAAAGAATTTTGGGTGAATCAAGAAATGTCAGAAGGCAACAACTGATCGAAAAGTTGTCAAATAGGATGCCGATTAGAGTATAGTAGGAATAGGACTGTTTAATAAGAGCTTGACAAAACCTGTGCAAGATTATTAGATGATAAGAGAAGAAATACTTAACATTTCTTACAACTTCTACATAAACCAATATTTCTAATCTTAAATATATCCTACAGTTCAATAATCTAGAAGGATTAAAAGACGATGCTTAGGAACGATCAGAACATTTATTTTGATACTGTACACTCAGCATGGATGATTTACAAATAAGCGGATGCTTTATGGTGGAAGCTATTCTCAAATCATTTTAAAAACTATAACAACATAGATGATGCAGAAGGTAGCGAAGGGTTTTATAATAAAACTTACCTTAAAATTGAAGGAGATACATTCCAAACGAGCATGAAAGAAATTCTAAAACATTTTAAATGAAATTGTTCTGTGCAATTCTTTTTTTAACAAGGAATTTTTTACATAGCCATTTAAAATTAAAAGAGACAAAATATTCATAATTATGAGAGACAAGAAGAACAATGGATCTTTCAGTGGATATTTAATAATGTTAAAAAAACTTTAATAAACTACGCGAGAGTTTACACTAGATAAACTGCAAAACAGATGTGAAGCAGTAATACAAGAAATGTATAGTTTTTTTGTCTCCTTTCTCGAAAAATGCATTCAAGAGCAAATTAATTTAATAAAAACATTTGATAATTTAATACTCAAACATTTCCTTTGCCATGATGACAATAGGTGTCCTCTATCACGTCCAAAATTGTATTCTATATTAGCTCAACTGGTCTTTCTTAATAATGTTTAACCTACTGTCAATTTTGAAATCAGGTTTGCCAATCGCTTAATAGATGTTCAGAATATATTTTAGAACCTTTTACCAAAAATAATACTGCAATGTTAAGGCAGAAATATATGCCATTATTTAAGAAAGAAATAGAAAAAAAAGTATTATTAATATGTAAAATACTCTAATCATACCTTTTGTCTAACTTACCTGTAACAATTTTATCCAATGAACATACAAATTTAGTAAAGTGGAAATGGAATAAAACACTCACATTTTATAAACAAACCACTATAATTGTTATTGTAAAACGTATATCTTTGATCCCAGAATTATAATACTATGTAATGTAACTTTGATGATATCAATTATTATGAGTATACTCTGAGTAAATTAGTAAGTACATACGTGTTATCGGCAATAATGAAGAGTACACATCTCACAGGTTTATTGTTTAAATTGCGGAAAAGTCGTGTCAAAATATACTCACAATAAGTTCCGTACTAATTTCAAAAGCAGTTCATCATCCAACTACGTAAAATGCAAATGTATTATTAACTAATAAATAAAATCAAAGTATAAACTGCTATTGAAACCTGAACTGTGCTGAAATACTTTAAAATAACGTTTATCATAAATGGACGGTCCGGATACAATCGTTATTATGCATATGTCTGCATTCATAAAATACTGAAACCTTTAACAAGTATTATTTATATTAAACTTACATAACAAATTAAACAATTACAAATAAAAAGTTCAAACTCAAAAATTTTTATGGAATGTAATACAAGCAGTCTCCAAGTTCATATATCTACATCCATATATATGTACATAACGTTACGTATACATATATCTGTATGTGAGTGTGTATATATATTGTGTTAAATATTGAAATATCATTTTCTAATGAATATGTATATATATTACAATCTAACTATACTATATTTACACAATCTACATTTATGGAAGGGTCGGTTGCATAATAGAAATCTCTCAGCGCGTCATTTTCTTTATATCAGCATGGATTTGAAATTCAGATTTGAATGGCACTTTGGTTAATGTCACATTATACCAAAACGGAAAAACTTCACAAAATGCTGATTTCAATTCACATCAATTATTCACATCATGCACATCGATTTCGGTAAAAAAATATTTTTAATCCTCTTTCTTTATTACTAATTCCTGCTTTTTTTTAAAGAGCCGCAGTCCTCTGATATATAGTATTACAGTATTTCAATAAATTACAAAAAGATATTTTTTACTTATCAAATTCCTCCACAAATAGCGTCAACATTTTGGTACATATATATATTTATAAACTCAAATGTACATAAATAACAATATTTTTTACGTAATCCTAGGTTCTTTTGCCACCAAACGAATGATTTTACTTTCGGTTTGATTCTCCTCTGATATTCTAAGACTTAGTAAATGTGTATAATTTTTCGATCAATCACTTTTTAATGTATTTTAGTACTAACCAGTATAAATATCTTAACGAGAGTTTAGGTATATATCAGCAGTCTTCTTCAACCAATTTCTGAGTATCCTTGCCGGTATCTGCAGATGGATCTAGTTCACGGTGTCTTATATTTATTTGTGGTGATGATCTGTGGATCACACTAGAGGGCGCCAAAATTGCACTGGGCGGTTCGGTAAAGGTGTCGCTCTTTGATTTCGACACATCAACAGGAACTTCATAAAGAGCTATATAAACAAAAAAAATCCATATTATTTAACAAGGTCACAAATTATATCAAAAACTAGATTTGTTGAGAAAGATAAGTATTTTCTAGTCTTTTGTATACTAGTGCTTTTTATATTTAATTATACTGACGATTATTTCTTTTTGTACATGCCAATGACACCTTGAAATAAAGATGTATATCTAAAATATCTTTATCTCTCAAATTGACAACAAAATAGTTTTACACTTAATTTTCTAATATACTGTGTCATTTATACCTGAACTTCCATTTCCAGTAGTATCTGGATTATTCTGCACTGCATCATACATGGGATTATGGAAATCTCGACTCTTCTTGTTAACGGGATCTAACGTATATGCCACGTCTAGTGGTTCAACTCCACCTGTTCCATTTCCACTAAACGTGTTAGGGCCAAATTCTACATTTGTGCCCTGCCTGAATGACACAGTTTGGCTGCTGGATAAACTACCCAAACCTGATCCTTTTCCACTACAAAAAGAAACAAATTAAAAATCTAAAATATTCTTATTGCCAGAACTAATTAAAATGTATCATCGATTTTGTTTCTTTGGTTTCGGGAAGAGTATAATCAATATGACTATAGTATCCTTTTTTCACACTTAAAAAAGTGTTATTTATATTTAAATGTATCAATTAAGCAATAGAATTTTAAAAATATATACTTACAATGGTCGTTTCCTAATAAAGAACCAAACACCAGCAGCAGCCCCGACCACCAATAAGATCACAATAATTGGAATGATAATAGTAGTTGCGTTGGATCCGCCGTTATATCTGCTGTGTGCCGTATGAACTTCACAGTACTGACCATGGAAGTCGTCAGCGCATTCACAAACTAGATCGCCAGTGTCAGATTCCCGGCATATTCCACCATTTTGACACGAGCAAATTCTTGGGGAAGGTCTCGGGCGCTCAGCAGCTGCATCACAGATGATCTCCGCTTTGCTTCTATGCGACGTCATTGATTGGGTATCAGGACATGAACAACGATGCCCTCCAGGTATGAGAAGACACAGATGTGAGCATTCATTGTTAAGGCATGGGTTATTTATTGATGTGTTGTACCTCATCTTATGGAATACTGAAAGATCATAATTTCAATATAGGAAATAATAATACTATTTAGAAAATGTAAAACCATTTCATATCAAATATTTGATGTACTTACCTTTTACACCAGATGGATTAACCAAATCTCTCTGAATAATAACGGGAACGCCTCTACCAAATTTATCTTGTCTTAATAATTCCCCAGTATCCCTAGTAACCCAGTATAAACTAGATTCAAACACATCCAGTGAAATAGGGTGTTTCAATATTTCACCCTTCAAAATCGTCTTTCTGTTAGAACCATCATAATTCATCGTCTCGATAGTGTTTAACTTAGTATCCACCCAGTATAAAGTGTGATCCATTGTGTAATCAATCGACAATCCAGTTGGGTGCCTAATATTTTCAGTAATCAAAGGTCTTCTCTTAGAGCCATCAAGCCATGACACTTCAATTTTCGGTGCGGATCCCGAATCAGACCAGAACATACGTCCTAATTGTGGATCTACTACTAAAGATGATGGACTTTCTAATCCGACACTAACCACGGCTCTTCTGTAACGACCATCAGTTTTAGCCACCATGACACGACCCTTTGGTTTGGATCCCGCTCTATCTATTTCCGTCCAGTATAAATTATCTCCGACCCAATCAATAGCAACAGCCGTTGGTTTTGAATTGCCTTTCATGTTAAGATCTTGCGCGTATCCAGTTTTCACCTCACCGTTCAAGGCATTGACCATGTAAGAACGCTTTATTGTTTTATCGTAACTGTCGGCCCAGAAAATGATTTGTGAATCCACGTTGTAATCGAGAGCTTCGATTCGTTTCTCTTCACTAATTACATCAACTTCTTCTAATTTTTCAAGAGAATAAGCTCGAATTTCCGGACCGTTTGCAAATAGTAAAGTTATATCGTTTTCAACAGCCTTACAAACTCCCGATAAGCTATCTGATAGTTTGAAGCCTTCGTGGCAGGAACAACTATATGTGCCATTCAAATTGGTACACAGGTGTGAGCAGTGATGAGTTCCAGTTGCACATTCATCAACATCTTGACATTTCTTTCTGTTTTCTTTTGATATTATATAACCAGAATAACACGCGCATATATATCCTCCATCAGTCAAATTCATACAATGATGTTCACATCCTCCCTTGTTACTATCCAAACAAGCGCTATTGTGGTGGCATCCTAACTCATCAGACCCATCACCACAATCATCGGCGAAGTCACAAACCTGCGCTTTATCAATGCACTTCTTATTGGCGCACTGATACTCTGTGTACACATTGCAAGGTTTAAGTTTTGTAGCACACAAAGTCATATTGTTTTCATCTGAACCATCTCCACAGTTGTCTACTCCATCGCATAATTGGTATCTAGCTACGCATCTATGGTTGGCACATTGGAATCTCCTTAAAGTATCACAATTGAAGTTGGTACAAAGTGAGGTGGCCTCGTCAGAACCATCACCACAATCGTCCGCACCGTCACATAAATCAGCTTGGCTAATGCATAGTCGGTTTTCGCATTGGAATCTCGATTCAGGACAGTATCTTCCACCTTAAATAAGTGATAAAAATTGTTATAGTAGATAAAGAATTATATGATAAAATAATAATGTATACCTGGATATCTAGGAGGGCAATTCATTTCATCAGACATATCCCTACAATCCCGATCTCCATCACACCTAAAGTAGGAAGCAATGCAGTGACCGGAAGCACACTGGAATGTACCGTTCTTGCATTGGAATCCACTGCAGCCCATTTCATCGGAATTGTCACCACAATCGTCTTCGTGATCGCACCTCCAACGTGTCGAAATACATTTTCCATTATTGCACCTGAATTCTGATTCTGAGCATTCTCTGTAGCTTCCTTTGCAAAGAGCCTCCGTTTCGTCACTGCCGTCACCGCAGTCATCCGCGAAGTCGCAGGTCCATTGTTTCGGTACGCATCTGTTGTTGTTGCACTTGAAGTCGGTGTCAGAATTGCAGGATGGGCAGTTTTGTGGTAGTTCATCAGAGTTGTCTCTGCAATCATCTTTGCCGTCACAGAATAACCATTTTGGAATACACCTGAAATAATAATTAGGAAATAAAACAAACAATAATAATAGAATTTATAACGTTATGCATTTGAGTTAAAAATTGATATTTTTAATTTTACCTGTAATTCGATTTTCCTGGGCACCTCTGCCATCCAGTCGTGCAGTTCTTCTGCCTACACATGTAAGCAGGTTCATCAGAATCATCACCGCAATCGTTATCGAAATCGCACATCCACAACTTCGGTATGCAGCGACCGTTTCTGCACGAGAACTCTGTCTCTGGATCACAGGCTCGTTTATGGCAAATGTTGGGATCTTCATCGGAGCCATCTTTACAATCGGCATCACCATCACATTTCCAACTATCCAAAATACATCTTCCGTTGGATTTACACTTGAACTCCAATTCTGGGCAGGGCATGTTGCAGTTTTGCTCATCAGATCCGTCTCCGCAGTCATCGGTACCATCGCATATCGTTGCAGACGGAGTACAGTTGCCGTTTTTGCATTGGAATGTCCCAGCACGGCACTGCCTCGACGGACAAGTTGAAGGCTCGTCCGATCCGTCTTTGCAGTCACGTTCACCATCACATCTAAAAAAGAAACGAGATTATAAAATCACATTTTTATGAGATAAATATGTTATATAGGAACAAATTCTGTTAGTATTTTTTCAGCTGTTTTAAATTATGGTATCTTGATAAAGTTGTGTTTAAGATTATAGATAAATTTAAAATCTAAAATAATCTTGATCATTAGTGATTTGAATTTATACTTACTGCCAGAACCAAGGAATACATTTTTCATCATTTCCTCCACATCTCCATTGTCCTGTAGTACAATTGGCAATGCAAGTTTTCTTATCATTTGAAAGGTAGAATTGGTTTGGACAAGCACACTTATAACTGGTAGCTCCTTCTTCACCATAACCTTCGATATTTAAGTAACTGGATGCAATCGGTGGCGCGATTAGGCAAAGATGAGAACAGCCTCCATTATTTGTACCACAAGGATTTGGGTAAGGCAGTTGTCTTAAAGGATGGTATATGTGAACATCATAAGGCCTATGTGTGGTGTTTCTAATAGCTGTATTATCTTTTCCAGTAAATTTATTCGCGCGACTTATTGCCTTCAAGTTCCAGTCTGTCCAGTACACGTAATCATCAAAAAGACTTAGTGCAAAAACGTGTGGTACTGCAGAACCTGACAACACAACATGCCTGTGTCTGCCTTCCAAATCGGCGAAAGCTATGTAATCTAAATGAGCATCAGCCCAGTAAATTCGGTCAGTGAAGTAATCAATAGTTAGTGCGTTTGGCCATGCAATATCATCCTCCCAAGTTAAGATCCTTGTGAAATTAGATCCATCCATACCGACCTTTCCAATATAAGCTTGTAAATGCCAAGATGTAAAGTATAAATAACCAGTTCCAGGATGCACAACTAAAGCTCTTGGATCGGCGATAGCAGTTTTTAAAGTTTTCCGTCTGGTACCATCCAACTCGGCCACATCCAAATTCTTTGAATGCCTGTCCAACCAATACAATTTTCTACCAATCCAATCAATAGCTATACCCTCCAATCCGTGTGAATCATGCCTTATCACAGGCTCCTTCTCACCATTACCTCCAATCGTTGATCTAAATATTGTTTTGGCTGTTACATCACAGAAATATAATTTTTGATCAGCATAATCATAATCCACAGCAACTACATTCATCAGATCTTGATGCACTAGGTTGTAGACGTGCGCATCCACAGACATATTACGTACGTAGTATTTGTTGGTGAAGATTACCCAAGGTTGGGTTTTATCTTTACGTTTACAGGTGTGCTCATCATTTTGTCTTTCATAGTATTGGTCATTGCATTTGCAGTAGTAACCGCCTGGGGTGTTTGAACAGTACTGGGAACATACACCAGGTGTTTCTATGCATTCGTCAATATCAGTGCAAGCTTTTCCATCAGATAATAATCTAAAATAGAAATTCAATGAAATATATAAATCATATCACCAGAATAAAATTATTATTTCTATATATAACATTTAAAATTATCTCATTTTCCATTACAATGAACTATCACATAGTAATGTTTGACATTATCATTAAAATTTCTTATTATAGAATCTTTAATAATGAAAAGGTAAGCAGGAGGATTTTGACAAAAGTTTATTAATGAATTATAAATGTTATTAATTTATTTCAAGTTGGTTTAAACCTCTGTATTTAAGAATAGAAAATAAAACACTTACTTATAACCTTGATTACATTCACAATAAAATCCAGTTGGTGTATCGATACATTTATGTCCACATTGATGAATTTCTACCTTAGCACACTCATCCACGTTACAATGGAGCGGTTCATCAGATTCATCAGCACAGTCTGGCACCTTATTACATACAAGATGATAATCAATGCATTGTCCATTATTGCAGGTAAATTGTCCAGGAGACACACAGGTGCTGTTGTCTTTTTCTATGGAGATAAAAGAAATTACTCAAAAAATATGTAAAGGTTGAATTTTAATAACTCACTGCATCCAACTTCGTCTGAGTGATCTCCACAATCATCTTCACCATCGCATCTATACTGATTCCTGATACACTTAAAGTTCTGGCAAGTGAATTCTTGGGCCGAACAGGTCTTGTATTTTGAGTTGCAATCTTTTCCTTCATCTGTTCCATCACCACAGTCATTGTCATGATCACATAACCAACCCTAAAAAGTATTATAAATTAAGAAAATGGTAATAGAAAAATTTTATATGGAACATTAAATGATAATTTAAGAACTCCCTTGAGCACAATTAATTTTATCATAAAATTTATATACCTTATTAATACATCTTCCATTATCACAAGTGTACTGATCATCAGAACAAGGTTGTGGTGTAGCACAGTTATGCAGCGTTGCATTTTCATCGGCTCCATCAACACAGTCTGGATCACCATCACACAACCACTTCCTCGATATGCACTGCGTACGTCCCCAGGCTTTGTTTGCTTCACAGGTAAATTCAGTCTCGTCATCACATCTTCTGTCATCTAAAAAAGGTTAATAATGTAAACCTACATGTACAAAAAGTCTACAAGATATAATTAGTTTGAGTTTATGTGAAGTGTTTTAAAAATGAGTTTATTAAATCTGTAAAGTAACTCAGTTTTAATTTATTGAGTAATAGGTTTTTAATGAATTTCATTGTTTACTTTATAAAAATACCAAACTGAAAAATATACATACTGAGTTCAAAAGATTCAAATTACAATTCTGACATTTAGTTCAAAATGGCATTTGAATTGTAATGTTTAAATGGTCAAAATTATTTTTATATGTTGTTTAAAAAATACCCATTATGAGCAAATTAATTAATTTGTTAATTTCATTAATTTTCAACTTACTGATTGATTATTAACATGTACAAAAAGTAATATAAATATTGATTTCTAAAAATTAATTGGGAAATTTATATACTAGTGCCCTCTAGTATTTAATAGACTAATCATTTTTCGTAACATTTTAATGAAGAATCAATGTAATATACTTTTCATTTTATCATTTTAAACAAGAACAATTTGTTAACTTACTACATTGATGTCTACTATCTTCATCACTGTTATCCAAGCAGTCGTTATCACCATCACAAATATATATTCTAGGAATGCAGTTTCCATTATCACACGTGAAGAGATCACCAAAGCATGTTCTACCTTCACTCTTGCAATATTCTGGCGGTTCATCAGCGGCATCACCACAATCATCATCTCCATCACAATACCTAAAAAATTAATTATTGTTGGTAATAAAAGAATAAAATTAATCATAAGAATTGCTTTTTAGTGGTAAAAACACCCTAGTGTTTAGTAATAAAATAATAATCAGATATAAAAGTTTGAATACTTACCAAGTAGCAGGAATGCATCTATGGTTTGGACATCTGAAACTGTTCTGTGGGCAAGTCCTCTGGGAGCAATGGATCGGATTTTCATCAGAGTTATCACCACAATCATTATCACCATCGCAGAGCCAATAAGGTTCAACACAAATATTAGTCTTCTCACACTTCAAGTGATTGTGTGGACAAGTGGTATTCTTCGGGCATCTCTCATGAGTTTCATCTGATGTGACATTGTCTTTGCAATCATTGATACCATTACATACCTAGAGGAAAGAAATAATATAATCATTAAATTATCTGATTCCCTGAATCCATTTTTAACAAACTAGACTAAATTAAAAAGACAAAGTAGTCACCTGAGACATTGGTATACATCTGTGGTTGGCACATGTGAATTCCCCAGCTGCGCACGGAGGGTATTGACAGTCGATTTCATCTGATCCATCCTTACAATCGTTTTCATGATCACACTTCCATGATTTAAAGATACAACGTCCATTAGCGCAGCGGAACTCATTTGCAGAACAGGAATGGAAAGCTATAATTAAAGAAAAATTAAATCAACCTAAGTATTTTTTTCAATTTTAGTATATATGAAGATTGATATAAGAAATATCTTATATATAAAAAAAGCCTAAGATGAATTACAAAAATTATGATTTAATTTATAAATATCAATACTCACAGCAATAATTAGTATCTTCATCACTATTATCCCCACAATCATCTTCACCATCACATGACCACATCCTCGAAATGCATTTACCATTAGCACAGTAGAATTTAGTAGAATCACACGTCAAATTCTTGGATACACACATTCTTCCCTCGTTAACCAGTTTAGTCTTGTCATCACATTTACATTCTGCTACTCCGTTCGGTCCTGGATGACAACTCTGTGCACAGCCACCATTATTGATATGACAGGGATTAACCGTACAGGTTTGTCTATCAGATGAGAATACTTGAATATCCCTTGGACTATCCTCCAACCTCTTTACCATTTCCATCATATTAGCGCCTGTGTACTTCTCCGCTCTATACACTCCTCGTAATTGAAGATCTGTCCAGTAGATATACTTTCCAAATACAGTTATTGAAAATGGATAAATGGTGGCGGATATTAATACTTCGCGGTTTTGACCGTCTAAATTGGATCTTTCGATTTTTTCACGGACAGCGTCCGTCCAGTATAGCATTTGGTCATCATAATCAATAGCCAATCCAGAGGGTTGAGCCAGGTTCTTATCAATAATTACCTTCTTTAACGATCCAGCCATTGTTGTTCTGAATATTTTTCCTGATGTGCCAAACTTGCCCCAATCAGTGAAGAATAAAGTTCCATTGCAAGGATCGATAACTATAGCTCTAGGCCTCTCAACTCTAGCAATCATTACTAGATCAGAACCATCTAAATTCATCGCATAGATACTGTGATTCGAAGAATCTGTCCAATAGATTTTCTTTTGTGTCCAATCATATGCTATTCCTTCAGGATTAATTCCTTTGTTGATAATATTACTTATAGAGTCAGATGCTGGATTATTAGCTGGCATCCATCCTATTCTAGCCCATGGTCTTATTTGTGTGAACAGTAATTTTCGGTCAGCATAGTCAAAATCTATTCCAACAACATTAGTCAGATTTGAGATTGGTTTGAATGGAAGAGCCGTCATCTTAGGATCTAAATTAATCGCGCGAATTTCTGTTCTTGTTGAGAATACCAAATATTGATCAACAAATTCACATTTCTTTCCATCTGCTGCTAGTTTTCCAGTTGCACAATCGCACTTATAATTGAGCCTGCTAGAGAATTTACCATCCTGTGGAAATGAGAAGCAAAGTTGGTCACAGCCTCCATTTCCTAATTTCAAGCAAGGATTTGTTTCATCAAGTGGTTGAGTACTTATATCAAAAATAGCAATATCTCTTAATTTTTGCAAATTCGTGCGTACTTTAGTGGGTAAAGAAGTATCTCCTAGTAATTTAGAAGCCTTAAAGACTGTTTGCAAATTTCTATCAACCCAATAAACATCTCCCATGTGAACGGCTATACCCATTGGGTTAGGCAAGTTACGCCGAATGATTTGTCTGTTTCCACCAGTATAAGAAATCTTTTGGATCATATCTAGTTTTGAGTCTACCCAATATACATCATATGTTAACATATCAATGGTTAAATCTCTGGGATTGCTAATTCCTGAAGTTACAATTGGGGTCCAGTCTGAACCATCCAAATTAGCCTTTCCAATTCTTGGATATTGCCCATAGTCAATCCAGTATAAAATGCGCTTCAATGGATTCACAGCAAGTTCTCTAGGAGCATCAGATGTGGTTTTTGTCAGTACTTTACGATTGCTTCCATCCAACCAGCATACTTCTAAATAGTTTTCGTGTGGGAATACGTTCGTGAAATAAAGATTTCCAGCTATCCAGTCAATGGCAATACCACGAATACCGTTACTGCCAATACCATCACGTATAATCGGTTGCAGTTCAGTGCCATTGGGTCGAATTCTAAATATACCATTCCAGGTTCCTCTGTTAAATTCCACCCAGTAAATCCAGTTTTCTGAATAATGGATATCAACGTGTAATATGTGATGGCCAGGACCTGCAATTGGTACCATTGCTTCTGAGCTATCTTTCAAGCTATAACCTCTAATCATATCTAATTGAGCAACTACTGGGTATGTTTTGTATGGCACACAATTAATTTCATTTTCCTTTTTAAAGCCTACACTACAAGTACACACTCTAGTCCTGCCTTCTCCTGGTAAACAGATGTGGTCACAACCACCGTTATTCAATAAGCAAGGATGTTCTATGAGTTGGCGTTTTTTAAATATGGTAAATGTCTTTAGGTCACTTTCATTTTCTAGTATAACTCTAGGGTTGTTACCTTGAGGTAAATCTACCCTCACAAGTTTCTCATAAGAGGGATCTAAATAGTACAGCCTGCTATCCATAACAGCTAAAGCTTTAGGTCTGGCTATGTCATTATGTTCAGCAAGCACATTCCTTCTATCTCTTCCATTAACGTCCATTGCAATCACTAAAGGTGGCATTTGTGTGCTGAAGTATAGCATTTTCCTTTCAATATCTATGACTATAGCCTCTGGCCTCTCAACATCTTCAACCAATACTTCAGGTTTTGATCCGTCCATATTTACTTTGCCAATTTTTTGCGGAACTCCGTAACCACCGGCGTCTACCCAGTAGATCTTTCCTTCGGTAGGATCTAAGCAAATGGATTTTGGTTGGGCTACTGAAGTTTTATTGCCGTCGTTAGCTAGGATGACAGTACGGTGTTTTATTTTACCATCGACACGAATTACTTCTAGATTACTGGCAATTCTATTACCAATGAACATGTTTCTGCCCAACCAATCGAACGCCATTGTTGATGGTGAACCGACTATACCAGTATTTATTCCCAGGAACTGTGTTTTGTTACCTCCGCCATAAGGTGTTGACCAAATAGTACCCTAGAAAAATAATCATTATTAATTATTCTCAATAAAATATTAGTATTTTATAAGAGTTACATTTAGATCATCATCATCTTGTTTTCCTTCTAGCCAGAATATTGTATCAGTCTTCCTGTCATAATCTATCTTCATTCCATTCTCAATGCCTACAATGGCTGTAAGATAACCAGCTGTATTATCTCCTGGAGTAAGAGGAACATCAACAATTTGTGCACCCTTCAGGACCATCAAGAACGATGTTTCTTCTTCAGTACAGCGACCATCATTGCTTAGTATAAAGCCTGCTTTGCATTTGCAAGTAAATCCAGTTGAAGAACTTGGTGATAACAGGCAAATGTGTTGGCATGGAGAGTTTTCACAAGAATTAGGTGAAATTGGTTGCAAGGATGGATGATGCACGTGAATGCTTAAAGGCTGTGATATTAAGTGGGATACCACTGTTTGATTATTTCCTGCAAAGATAATATAAATAATAATAGTTATTGTTAAATGTAAGTATAATGTTACCTTTAAATTTATGAGCAGATAGGACACGATTCAATTGTCGATCTGTCCAGTACAATGTGTCTTCAAATAGGGTTAATGAATGGGGATGGAGCAAGTAATGACTACCAGCTAAGACCTGCTGCCTTCCAGTTCCATTATAATAGCAGAAGTCAATGAAGTCAAGTTTTGAGTCGGCGAAATAAACTCTCTGGTTTGCTGTATCTAAGGTTAATCCGTTTGGCCAGTAAATCTTTGTGTTGATTATAACAGATCTGTTTGTTCCATCCATACCGATACGTTCAATTCTTGGATTTTCTCCCCAGTCAGTCCAGAATAACCAACGAGTACTAAAAACATGATTCATTAATTTTGGTTTTTTAAAATTAAAAAAATAAAATATTATTTTTTTGACTAGTTTAAATTACACGTAAAATTATTACTCTTATTATTACATACCCTGGACTTGGATCCAAACACATGCCTCTAGGTTGCGTAATATTTTCCTTCACTAAAACAATTCTATTTGATCCATTCTCCCTAGCCACTTCAATAGTATTCAATTTAGAGTCTAGCCAGTAGATGTTTCCAGAAACCCAGTCATATGCCAATCCTTCCACCAAGTCCAAACCAGTGTTAATAACTTCAACAGGCTCGCTTCCTCTGTCCAACCTGGAGATCTTCTTAAGTTTCATATCAGACCAAAATATGGTACCTGTATGCATGTTTGAGGCAGTGGCAACCACATTTTCTACAATTATAGGAACCCTTTCAAGACCCTGTTCATTTAAGTCGGCTACCAAGATCGAGTGTCTGTTGGATATTATTAGGAATGCTGCACTATGATCTGTGAAGTAAAAATGTAAAATTAATTAATAAAAATAATTTATAACATCTAGTTTTTGTATAAATGATACTTACTGAATGCTTTACAAGAATGTTTATTAGGTTCCAGGATGTATCCAGGTATGCAGCCACAGTAATATGATCCTTTGATATTCGTGCATTTTTGAGAGCAAAGACCTGGAGGTTCACACTCATTCAAATCTTCACAAGTAACACCATCTTTGCCCAAGACCTCTCCTTTAGGACATAAACATAGTGGACCCTGTGAATGAGATTAGGAAAGTATTTCATTGTTAATTCATATCTAGTATTAATTTCAAAAGTTATATCTTGTCTTACCATAGGAGTCTGCTTGCATCCATTAGAGCACAGTCCTCCTTGATGTTCACATTCTGCTAATTCACAATCTTCTCCTTCATCGGCTCCATTTGGACAATGAGGTGTTCCATCACAAACATTAGTTAAGTTTACACATTTTTCGGTAACATTAGGGCATTGCCACTGTCCATCAGGACACCTAAACGGTGGCCTGCCACAAGCATGTTGATAACCTTCATCAGATCCATCACCACAGTCATCATTTCCATCACAAATATATGCCTGAAAATATTAATACATTAATAACGAATTAATTAGCAAATATATTTGTTTTTAAATTTTTACCTTAAATATACATTTTGAATTATTACACTTGTAGTAATTATTGGGGCAATTGATCTCTCCACAAGATGATGGTTCATCTGAACGGTCATCACAATCAGGAGTACCATCACAATACCAAGACTTCGGAATACATATCCCTGAGGATTGGCACTGGAATTGTTTCTCGATATTGCACTGATCTGGGGCGATTGAAGCTAAAAAATATATGCATGTTTATTTTGTAAATAAAATAGCTAATACAACTTACGACATCCCAATTCATCACTGCCATCATTACAATCAGGGATGCCATCACACTTATAACTTTCTTGGACACATTGTCGTAAATCTGCGCATTTGAACTGGCTTGGAAGACAAGTGATTGGCGGGCAGTCTTTTTCATCTTGTTTGTCAAAGCAATCATCATCACCATCGCATACCCAACTCTAAAAATGTATTTATATACCTATGGACTTTTTAAAACATGACAACAGTTAACACAATAGGTCATTGGTTAATCAATAAACATAGCAACAAGTTTTTTTATAAATCGAAGTTATATTGTTTTATAATCTTGATTGATGAATTACGTAAAGTTGATATTATATTGTATTATAATATGGTTATGTAAACTTACTTGAGGAATACAATGACCTGTTCTTGGACACGTGAATTGATAATACGCGCACGTTTTCTCTGCACAAGAATCTCCTTCATCTGATCCATCTCCACAATCATTTTCAGAATCACATTTCCATGTATTAGGAATACATCTACCGTTATCACATTGAAATTGTGTTGAACTGCAAGTCACGTTGACGCACCCATTCTCGTCACTGTAATCCCCACAATCGTTTTCAGCATCACATTTAAACGTCATTGGAATGCAACGTCCCGATTTACATTGGAATTCGTTGCTACCACAAGTTGGTTCTATAACAATCAAATATATGATAGTAATTATTAAATATTATGTATTAAATTTTTAGCTTACTTGTACAATTTTGTTCTTCATCACTATTATCCAAACAATCATTATCTCCGTCACAAACCCAAGATTTTGGAATACATCTTTGATTGTTGCAGGTGAAATCCCAACTATTAGGACATGCCTGTTCTGGTGGCTCATGATTAGGGTCTAATTGACATGTCTTTTGATCGGATGTTAGTGTTTCTCCATACGGACATCCACATTGTAATGTCAATCGTTTAGAATCATTCCTAGGCATTGCAAAACATAGCTTTTGACATCCGCCATTATTATTCCAGCACGGTTGCGTGGTCTCAATTCTTTGCTCATGTTCACTGTATATCTTTAATCAAATTAATTAATATGATATTGTATATTAATAATACTTGACTTACCTTAACTCCATACAATCTATTATTAGCAGAATGTGGATCCCTAACCAAAGTCTCTTCATGTTCCCCAGTAAATTTATGCAATTTGATAATAGCATCTAACCTCCAATCAGTTATATACATGAACTCTTTATGTATAACAATACTAAACGGATGCCTAATTAGTCTTGAATTTACAGTTTTAACATCAGTACCATCTAAATTGGAGTATTGTACGTGATCAAGAAGAGCATCACACCAATATAATTTATCTTGATCAAAATCAATAGCTAAACCATTAGGCCAGCCCAGTGTAACATTTTTGAATACTATTAAATTGGTTCCATCACTGTATGTCCTTGATATATTTGCAGGTCTGTCCCATTCTGAGAAAAAGATGAAGCCTTTGTTAGGATGAACTACAATAGCTCTGGGACGTTTTAAATTTCTCAATAATGTTCTCCTGTACGTAACATTTCTGGTAGATAATACATTGAGAGTCCCTTTCCGACTATCGATGTAATACAGGTTTTTGGAGACCCAATCTACAGCTAATCCTTCTACACCTTCATTTTGTGATGCTAAAACTATTTCCCTTGCCGTTCCGTTTCGGTGTACTCGGTAAATGACGTCTTGTAACACGTCGGAATAATAAACTTGTTGGTCTCTAGCATCAAAATCTAAACCCACGAATCTAGCCCTTCTCGAGACTACCGGCATCATAGCATCGCTAAAGCCCTCGATAACAGGGTCTAATACTCTACCCTTGATGAATCTTTGTTGTGAGTACATCAAGAATTCGTTTACTAGGTTGCAATTGCGTTGATCCGACGCTAATCTCCAGCCGATATTGCAAGCGCATCTATAACCCAATCCCGACATTGTTTTTGTTAATATACACATGTGCTGACACAGACCATTGTTATTACCACAAGGGTTAGTCGTTTTTTGCTGGATCAAACTATGAACAGCTTTTATTGATCTGGGATCGCGAACATCCCTCATTTTGTAGATCGGTTGAATACTTGATGTACTTTCGTATTTATCTATAGACATTATTCCTTGTTTCGTGCTATCCGTCCAATAGATTCGATTTTCAAAAATGGTAAGTCTTGATGGGTTGGGCACAGCTTGGCCTCTAATAATTTGGAACCTCTTCTGTCCATTATAATCAACAGTGTCTATATAATCTAAAACGGATTCACACCAGAAGATCCTTTTCGCAATGATATCAACGGAAACTCCGGAGGCTTTGTAGGCCGCTTCTGAGACTATAGTGTGAAGATCTGTACCATCCATGTTAGCTCTTAATATTTGGGTGTTATCAGCAACGAAAAGGTAGCCTACTAGTGGATCAAGGCCGATGTCAACAGGGCTGCTTAGATTAGATCCTAGTACTATAGCATGCCAACGTGCTGTAAGCTCAAACACGTCAATTTTCTGACCGACTGTGTCTGCGACGTAGAGTTTATCACCGATCCAATCGACGGCAATGGCTGTCGGCAGCCATGTACCTGGTAATGTGATATCTAGCTCATGCACCATAGGGATTCTGTTTGGTGATGATTTCAATGGTTGTGCGTGAATCTTTAAAAGGAAAAAGACATTAAAATGTTGGTCTTAATAGAAAACAAAATTCCCAAGGCAAAAATGTTTTATATTAATTATCTTAAATATGATTTCTAGCATTGAAAGTAAAATATAACAAGGTTTTTATTAATTTATTTCTTGAACATCATTTATTTTCTCAAAACAGCTTCGTTTGCTTCAATAATAATTATTATTGACTAATTTGAATATATTTAGAAATTATATTACAATTTAACATACCTTCTTTGTTTTAACATCGGACCAAAACAGCAAGTTCTTGTCGAAATGGTAATCCAAACCACTGGCTCCGGTCGTGTTCGCAATAATTTTGATATCCTCGCCCCGTGAGTTCATTTTGTACACGGCCTTATCGTAGGCGAAGAAGAGCATTAATTCATTAGCGTCGAATGCCGAACATTTGGTTTTGTCTTGTTTAAGATAACCGGGCGCGCAGTCGCATGCAAAACCTCCGTCTGTGTTTCTGCACCATTGGTCGCAGAAACCCCATTCGTCACACTCGTTCCTATCGATGCACGTCTTATTATCTGAATTGAGTTTCCTGCCATCTGGACAATAGCAGGCTCCCCCTGTTAAGGACGCCTGACACTTGTATTCACAGCCGAGAGCGGGACATGATAATTTGGCTGAAAGATAATTACGTTTTATTGATTATTAGTATATTAAAGCAAAATAATACATTTTGTGTTTATGGATTTTGAAGCAAGATAATGATAAGTAAGTAAGTAAAGTGTAAAGTAGTGGGTGCTTTGTTGTGATCTATTAAATTAATTTAAGTTGTATATTTAATACATCATACAGACCTTCATTAGCAAAAAAGTCGTTGATTTTATGTATATTATTTATTAAGCAGACTGGTGTGTACTTACAACAAGCGGTTTCTTCATCGGCGCCGTCTTCACAGTCTCTCTTTCCATCACATAATTGGCTTTTGGCGATACATTTCGGTTTCCCTTCTGGTCCACCGCGGGGACACAGGAATTTGTTATCTCTGCAGGGTATTGCAGTACAGTTGAGTTCGTCTGAGCCGTCCGAACAATCCTGGTAACCGTCACAATGATATCCATTCGGTATACACAAAGCGTTGGCACATCTGAATTGACCAAGGTGACACGGTGGGAAGTCTGTAAAATAGTAAATGTACTTGTCTATATATTTGTTTAAATTATTGCAAAACATTTCTCTTATTAACATTTTTTGATAGAATCGAAGCACTTTTAAGGATTGTGGAAAAATGTTGCTCTAGAAACTCTACTGTAGTGGAATATTGGAGAAATCCAAAGATCGTTTGATCAAATAAAGTATTATTTATATTTCATACTTACTGCAACCCAACTCGTCGGAATTATCCCCGCAATCGTTTCGGTGGTCACATTTCTGATTAGACTCTATGCATTTTTGGCCGTTGGAGCATCTGAATTGGTCCAGTCTGCAAGCAACACCGGGACACCCTTGTTCGTCCTTTCCGCTTCTGCAGTCCAGGTAACCATCGCACCGTTTCTCTTTTGGTATGCACGGCAGAACGGTATCGTTTACGCAGCGAAAATCGTCTGGCTGGCATTTCCTATATGCTGTAAGAATAAATAATATTAGGAAAAACATAGTCTGGATGTAAGAAATACATTTCAAGAATTAATCACTAATGTCAACTGTTACTCATGTAAAATAAGTCAACCAATTATCAAAAATCATCCTAATATAACTTCCTTAATTTCTGGCAGCATAAAAACTTTCAACGAGAAGGAATAGTATATAATATATTTTTATGATCATTTCTATAATGTAGATTTTATTTGCAATGCAAATGACCTTTAGATAAACTGGTTGCATACTTTCCTAGTAAAGGTTCTAAAATAAAGCAGCTTGAGGTAAATAGTCTTTGGTAAGCACACAAAAGAGTATTAATCCCAAAACTACAGGACAAAACAATTTAGTAATAATACACATACAATTTTTTTACAGGAGTGGAATATTCAATCCAAATTATAATCAGCATCATCACAAATAAGTGTGCTAAATGTATAATTCAAACAATAAATAGGCTAATAAAGAAAACAACTTAAATTAAAGATGGTATTCAGGTGACATGCTTAACTTTTAGAAACTAATTTGTCTAAATCATGCACACACCCTCACAAAATGTATTTTTTAGATTACTTAACATAGATTTTAAATAAAAAAACATAAGATCTAACTTCATATAATAATTCAAAGAGAAATTAATTTAGCATTAAGAAAATAATTTTTCTAATTAATTTTCTACAACATGAAGGATTTTAATACATTTTTATTAATAAGAAAATAACTAAGAAAAACAGGGGCCTAGAGAAATAATAATTTGTTAAAGATATTTTATAACAAGATAACCCGAATGGTGTTTCGGGTTGATACATAGAATCCTCGAAATAGAAAATGTATAAGGAAAATAAAAATAGTTAAGAAACAAAATGAAGCTACAAAAAAAGAAGAATTAACCTTTCATTATACCACCTACATTACGTAATGAAATCTTCAATTTAAATTGTAATCGAACTGAAATAGAGTTTATAAGCCGTTTAATAAAATTAATTTAATAAGTGAATGGATAATGAAAAAATAAAACGGGTAGTAAAGTAAGTGAACATAAAAGAAAAGAATTTACTTACTATGAGAGCCTTATCAATTCAAAGAGTTTACTTAAATTGCATTTTAAATTTATTTTAAACTTGTATAAACATTATATTTGTACCAATATACCAGTATATTCTATTGTACCATTCTTTTAAGAAATATTATAACTTGCAAAACATTTGTGACCAAGTACAGCAAAATATATACCATCTATTTTGCTGTATTTGGTCATGCGAAACTTCACTATTGATGGTTTGAGTTTACATAAAGTGTTTTGAAAATGAAAATACACTCAGTTTATTCCTTACTTCACTTGACTACATTGAACTAGGGAATAAACTGAGTGTTATTTTCATAGACGTGTAATTTAGCAGCATTTTTTGTAGGTAAGTATTTGTAAGTCGACAGAATTAGAGATTACAGTTTTAAATTATCTTCAGTCCCCTTGTCTATTGGGTTACAATTTATCAAGCGTTAAGAGATGAGGGTCATTCTTCAGAGCAACGAGCTTATTTTCACAAACATAAATATTCAAAACACAAGGGGAGGAATAGCAAAACACTTCTACTTCTTCTATGACACTGTAGCTTGACTCGGACACTGGCCTCCTGAATGCTTTGCCTCCAACGTTTACAGTCATTAGCTGACCTGTCACAATTCCTTATTTTTAGTAATTCTTGGCTGTCTTTGGATGTGTTATTTGTTCATCTTGCTTTTGGTCTAACTGCTGTTCGCTTTCCTCCTGGTTGTCTTAGGAGTACCTTTAATGCAGCTCGTGCATGAGTTTTACATGCCCAATCCACCTGTGAGCCGCATAAGTCAAACATTTCTACTATTATTATTATTTTCAAGGAGTTACATGTATAGGTGAGGGTAGGAGTTATGTGACGGATATCATAAAACAGAGTTACAGATAAAAAAAAGATATAGCACGTAGCAACTGAGGTAATAATTTTTGCCTGTTCGTGGCTGTTGTTTGAAGAGAATAATAAAGAAAAGAATATGACTATTGAATATTTAAAAAAAACACATTGGATACAGGTTAAAAATGTGTTTTTAACTCTTATATATTAGTTTTATAAGTATACATTCAATACTATTATTTATTATGATGTATTCCATGTATATGCTGTACTCTCTGTATGTTTATGTATTTTTACAGTACTTACACCAGAAATAAATTCTACTATCCACTATGTATGTATGTAATACATGAGTAGTCTAGTGAAGATATTTGGTCAATTCTGCAGTGGCAGGGATGGCAGCAATTTTGATTATGTGTTTTGTCTGGCAATATATCTTCTTCAGAGGGCTAATTAAACACGAGTGGAAAGGAATAAAGGGACGTGTTTGGAAATTCTTGCGAAGATCTTGAGAAAAACAAGAATTTAGCCCTTTAAGTCGGAGGATGGGGTTTTGTATACTAATATAATCACGAAATTAAGAGTACATCTTTCGCTAATTTATCATTGTCTTGAAAGCTTCGTGGTTTGGGATTCAGCTGAATTGTAAAACATTTATTTAATTATAAAATAAATTAAAGTTCGTTACGTGGTTATAGAAAATTATCTACTAATTTTGGATATATTTTATGATCATTGTGATAATGTAGGTATTATATGCAATGGAAATGATCTTCAGTAAATTCGGTTGCATATCTTCCTAGTAAAGTTTGGAAAATAAAATATTTTGAAATATATAGTCTATGAGAAATAAGCATACAACAGTGTATTAATTCAAAAATCAAAATAAAATAAGGAAACTATTAAGTAACGCATCAAACAGGTAAGTCTTAATTATCGGTGTAATCAAATTATTGTACAACTATACCATAGTTTAGTTTAGTTTTAAATGTTTTTGAATGTATCCTTACATGGATTACATATTTTTTTAAGGTTTATAGCTTCGCTGTGAGTAAAGCTTAGAGAAGTTTTAAGTTTTTGCTAAAAATTGTGGTAATTATTTTCGTAAAAATTCAACCATAGACAATTTAGTTGTGATTTTCTGTTTACATATTATTTAATTTATTTGACTACTATTTTATAGAAATGCCTTTTCTACTTTTCAAATTTTTAATAGGATGGAAATATTAATCTATAAACAAATTATATATTGTGGGTACAAAATAACATTTCATAAATATTAAAACATAACCATTGATTTGTTTTTTTCTTTGTCGGAAATTAATACTACAACTAAAATAAAACATAATATCACAGTTTTAAAAATATAACACATACATCTATTTTACTAGATAGGTACGTATATGAATCATTTTTGGTTTAATTAAAACTATAGTAATAATTGTAATTTTTTTAAAGATTTAAAAATAGTAATAAAAAATTAATTGTAACAATTTAAAAGAAAAATACAAACGCACAAATAATTTAATCGAATTTAGTTGTAGAAATGCTCTCAAAAGGATTAAAGTAAAGTTCTATAAACAGTTTTCTATGGTTGAGTGAAAATCCATAAAACTTGTAGAAATATATTTCTTAAGTTACGTGAAGATTATTATTATAGTAAATTGTATTCAAAACATTAACACTTTTTTCACAAATTTGAGAAGAAAGTGTTAATGTTTTAAATACAATTTTCCATAAAACTTATTTATATACATTTTAATTTTTTACCTCCCACTCATTTCAAGCATTTAATATATTTATCATTACTATTATATAATCTATAATTAAAAACAAACAATCTTTATTCTTTTATATTTATAAAAATATTTTTAGTTATCAAATTATCAGATTGCAATAGTAATACTGGCGACATCTATCGGAAAAGAGTTAAAGTTCTAAAAATCAAAATAGCATCGAATAAACAACTGCTCCAATTTGTGACGGAGTTCATTCAGGGGATGTTAGATGGAAGGTTTGGCGTTTGCGGTATGAAGATGGTAATATTAAACTAGACGGATATATTCATTTTAAATCGCTCACCAATCCTCTGAAAAGGTATGTATTCATTTTTCTTACTTTGTATGAAACTCTATTGTGTTTCTTTTAATTATAGTTATTTTGTGGTTACCTAAAATATTTGAAATAAAGGTTATAGATACTTTCTAATGTTAAAAAAACAAAACTGCATTGTGTATTAGAAACAAAAAATGGTGCATACATTAAATAATAAAAATAACTGTCTTTAAGACATTAACACTCATATACAACTTAAAGTAGCAAAATTATATAAAAATACGCAGATTTTATTACTTAAATTAATAAAACACGGATTAAGTAAACAAAACAGTTGTTAGAATTTAATTACTTAACAGTTGTTAAGTCGTAACTCAATATCCAACAATTAATTGATACATGTATTCCTGTGGTTTATTTGTTGAGTTACGTGAAGAGATTTAAACGATACAAGTTAGATCTCCAAATATCCAAAAATTAATTAATACATATGTGGTTAATTTGTTAAGTTACGTGAAGAGATTTAAACAATACAAGTTAGATCTTCATTCTGTGAAGAACGTAAAATCTAACTTGTATTAAACATGTATGTTTACAACTCATTAACATCCGTGTTTTTTAATTAATTTATGTGCTTAATGGAGTTTCGCCAAATAACAACTTTATAAACACATTTTTTTTAACGCTATAACAAGTGATGTTTGGAATAAACTGTGTTATTATTCACTTTCAAAACACTTCACGTAAACTCAAACCATCAATAGTCTTTAAATACTGGATTGATGAGGCTGTTTCTTGTTGAAACTTAATAAAATACTGATTTTGAAACTATATACTGTGTCAGTATTTTATTAAGTAATAGTCTCTAACTCTATTCCACTTAAACCAATAAATCAATAAGAAAATAATGACCATTAATGAATTATTTTTATTGGCGTAATTTTACTATCGCATTTACATTTTAATTAAATGTTTGTACATCTCTTCATATTTATGAACCGATGTACATTAACGCTTACACTACGTCATGCCATTTTGGTGTATTAAGGCTTGTATTTGGTTTGCGTAATATAAACACGATTAGGGGCGGATAATACGTATTAATAATGGCATTGAATGAATCGCAGTAAAATAGTTTAAATCGAGTCGATTGCATTCAATAATAGATTTCGAATTCCTAATCGCGTAATGAATTTAATTAAAATTGTTTTGCATGTCCGCTTGCGTTTAATGTGCCATTACCACGATTATTCGCATATCTACGTTTCGTTTCAATAATTCTAGTTATTAAAATTAAATAAATAAATAAATGGGATGAAAGCGAAAAATAAATCTATCGAATGGGGCCATAGCCAATTATTGTTAAATGTAAATTTGCGTCATATCTCGGAAAATAATGGCGATAAAAATATTTTGAATATGTTTTATTAATCTGCACAAAATTATCTACAACTTTGTTTTTTACAGTTTTTCTCCTATTTGTCATAACCGAGATATATTGATTAAAAAAAATTGACACTTTTTATTTTTTAAATATCTTGACTTTTGTGAAAACTTTGAACGTGGAATTTTATTCGTCACTTCTTTCCCCATTTAATCGTTTTTTTATCACTTATAGTTTCGGAGATCCCCATAGAGAACATTTAAAAAAATCTCACCCTGTGTGTAACTTCTTATTGCTTAAATTTGCTATTTGTTACATTTTAATTGCAAGTGTAGCTTCTGTTTATTGTTTTGGCAAACAGGCTTATCTTTTTATTATTCGATTATATTCTCTCGAAGTGCAATATGCAGTGTTCTCTCAGGCTAATCACATTAAGTACGAATTCTGGAAAATATAAGGCGGTGTCTACTTACAGCATTCTGTTTCATCGGATCCATCTATACAGTCTACTGTCATATCACAGCGGTAATGAGGTGGAAAACAATAGGTTTTATTCCATATATACTGCCTACACGTTAGCTGCCCGGACTCACAATCGGGTGGCGCTGAAAAAGAGATAGTAAAACTGAATTACAAAACGTGTTCAATAAAAAGAAATGTATAATATAGTGTAAGTAAATAATATTCCAAATAATTAATTCATAATATGTATATTTATTTACAAAATGAGGATTACATCATTGATATTAAAAATAACAATAGAGAATATAATTTTACGATTTAAATTTGTTTTTTAAGTTGGTATAACATGAAACGTTTTGCGAGCACGGATTTCAATCCATAAAACTACATTTCAATTAAGACGTGGCATCGACAACTCCCAATAATTCGCTGGTACTTATACCAGAAATAGATGGTATTATCTGTTAATTGCTAATAAGAGATCCTTTCGACGAGAAGAGGCTAAGAACGGAGATGCTAGGATTAAAAACAAGAGTAATCGCTACCAAAAGTTTTAGCCTCTTTTTATTTCGAGACAAAACATTTCTGTTTAGAATTAGAAGAGGAACTAACCGAAGAGAAATTAATAAACTCCGGAAAAAGTGCTTAAAGTAAATAATACTAAATTAGGAAAACAAATTTTGGAACCAACATTTAAAGTTTCTCAGGAATACAACATAATGATGGAATTGTTACAAATTCCTTGAAGAAGGTATTTTCTGTAGAAAATACATTTGAGGATTACGCAAAGAACTTAGAAGAGGTGATCTTTAAGAAGTTACGAATTGATCCCAAGGACACATCACTATTTCAAGAAGGAAATTCAGCACATAGAACACGAGTTAAGGTGTTTCAGTTAAATTGCAAAAGTTTGGTTTACATGAAACTGTCAGAAGGCGTTCAAAAATGGAACATTGCCCTTACAACTGCACCAGCATTTCATTAATGCAATGAATTACCACACATGTCTTATAACAAATCCAGCATGAACAAGAACTATTTTAATTAGACTTTGTTACAACCTCCGCGTAATTGCTGCTTGTTAAAGGAAAGATTAATGTCAGTAGTGAAATAAAAATGTCTTTCCCAATTTCTTATATTAAAGATATAACTGATATAACAGCAACTTTGGAATTCTGAAGTTGATTAGAATAATTGTATAATTGGTATTATAATTTTAAAATATAGAAAAGTTTTCAGTAATGAAGATATTGATTGATAACAAGATGCATACTTACGACCAATATAAAAATCATAAAAGAATTACGAGCTCCCAATAAACTAATTTAAATTTAAAGTGGCCAATTATATTCCCTCTTTTATGCGAAGAGCACTGCTGCACCTGCGTTTCGTATTCTAATATATTCAAGGGGAAATAATGTGGAAGTTTTAATAATGAAGCAATAAATAATGTAGACAATAAAAATTAAAACTCTATATTTTTTATGCTATAACCGGCACAAAAAAATCTGTGTAAATATGCTTAGGCTATTGGAAAGAAATAGTACAATGTAAGCAATTCCCCTGATTAATAAGGGCGAATGATTTCATTTATGTTTTTCAAAAGGAGGATGGGTGGTGTAATTAGAATTATCGATCCAGTCGCGAAATATTCAAAACACGCGAAATTATGATTTCACGCCACATTAAAAATGTAAAGTAGTTATTAATGGCGTTCTCGTGGAGGGATTTAAATGTCTTTTCGCCGTTTCGCCGAAGGCGTAAATTTGATACACTTATATAACTTTCTTTTTACATTTCATTTCTAAAATTTTAATCGTGGAACGTATTTTAATTCAATTATACTTGTGAAAATATATTAGGAATTAATTTAAAACAGATGTATTCCAATTTATTAAAAAAATAACATTATTTGTAGGGGAATATTTACAGACAAATAAACATTTGCGCGATTGAATATTGTCTTCAAAACTTTGTGTTTTGATAGTGGATGAGGTGCATTTATGATTTAATAAACATTAATAGATACTATATCCTCATCAAAATTTAATAATAATATAGAATAAAGACAAAAATTTCTAAACCAGTTGAGAAAATTGTAAATTTCTGGAAATGAATAGATCTACAAGTAAATTTTCAGAAATAAAATCTGTACGAATTAAAAACATAAAAAAACTTTTATAAAAACGAATCCAAGATCGAACTATTATCACTAAATAGGGACACCCTATAACCAATCAGATCAAAATTATTGCTTGTGTCATTTGGAAAACTTCTCCGGTTAAAATCAAACATTGTTGATTAGTTTTATAGAGGAATATACATAAATATATCGAATCCAATAGTATTCGTTAACAGCAAATTAACCTAATTAATCTGGATAACAAATTAAGTTGAAACTCTCACATTGGATTGTGTGTTACCCTCAAGAGCAAAATGGTGTTGTTGCTATCTGCAGAATTCTGAGAAAAAGATTGTGGCTACAACTGACGAAAATTGGTAGATGCGGTGAAACCCAAATTAGCAAATTGCTCTTTAAAGTTCGAGTTATTTGCTATAGCGAATAGTACTGATGACAATGCTATTCTTGGAAACTGGTATGACTAAAAACTATGGTGACTTAAACAACCCATAAAAAATATTCTAAGGTGAATTTGTTGAAGAAAAACACTTGATCGAAACACGTGTCAGGCGACTGAAAATGAAAATATCATGGAACATAATAAGTGTTTTTCTTCACCATTTATATATCTGGTTCCATCAAGAGTGTAGCTCAACAAGTATAAATTATATTCTGAAGTATTCTGCAATAATAAACAAATCTAGTCTATGTAATCTGCAATTCTCAAATAAAACCAAAATAGATGTTGAAATTTCCAGAATTCTTATAAAATTGCGAGATTTAAAACCAAATATAGTCATAACAAAGTATGTAAAAATAGTCCTACATAACAATTTAAACAGAAGCCGTACAAACTGGATAGTCAAACACAATGGTGATGATGATTTTTAAAATTCTTAGAAGAATCAAGGGGCTGAAATCGATGAAGCTTGATGGCACATAACAGTAGTATTGTGGCCCCTAGCTACCGACTAGCGAATAATTCTTTAAATTGAAGTGATTGCCACAATGAATGTCTTTTCTTTTTTTTGGCATCGGATACGAGTTCATATGAATGTATTTTCTAAATAGTTCACCTAATAAAATACACATAATAACGGAAATGAGGATAACCGTGCATAGACCAATATATAACATATTTGAAAGAAATACAGAAGAGAATATTCAATGCACATATTTTCTTGGTTATTCCATACTTATTTTGTAATTACATATATTCCAAAAGAAAATTAAAAAAACGTAAAATCAAAAACGTTATTACGAAAAGTAGAAATCTGAGGAATGAGGGAAGTAATTGCCGCAACAAAAGCAAAGTAGAGGATGTGTCAGTCTGCAGAACTTGTTCTTCTTCATCTTCGATGGCACTACAACCCATTTCAGGCTCTAGCCTCCTCGATGCTTTGCTTCCAACCTTCACGGTCATTAGGTAACCTTTTCCAGTTCTTTATTTTTGGTAAAGTCTTTGGATACGTTATCCGCCCATCTTGTTCTTGATCATTTTCTTTCTGGTTGTCTTAGAAGTGCCTTTCTTACAGTGCTTCTGGCATGCGTTGTACATGACCAGTCAACCTGAGCCGCATTAGTTAATGTGTGTTTTAATGGGTGTGTCTCTTTATAATTGATACAATTTTTGATTGTAGTTTATTCTCCACTATCCATCTGCCCTAAGAATTCTTAAAGAAAATTCAAACATCTAGAATATTATGAATAATAAGACCACTATTTTGGAACCATTAAAACTTAATAATTTAAAAAATCCATACAAGCATATCGAGAACGTTTTTACGAAAAATAGATACCTAAGTGAAGAAGGAACCAGTTGCTCCAACAAAAGCAAAGTTGAGATTGTGTTGTGTTTGCAGGACTTTTTCTTCGATGGCACTATAACCCAATTCAGGCCCTGGCTTTCTGGATGCTTTACCTCCAAAGTTCACAGACATTAGCTGACTTTTTCCAGTTTTTTATTTTTAGTAAAGTCTTTGGATATATTATTCACCCATCTTGCTCTTGGTCTACTAGCTGGTCATTTTCTTCCTGATTGTCTTAGGAGTACCTTTTTTGCAGCCTGTGCCTGTGGCATGCTTTATACATGACCAGCCACCTGAGCCGCATTAGTCTTATGTGTGTTTTAATATGTGGGTCTCTGTATAGTTGGTACAGTTTGTGATTGTATATTATTCTTCACTCACCATTATCATTTATCGCTCCATATATTCATCTCAGTACCTTTCTTTAAAAGCTGACTAATAGTTCTTATCACTTCTCAATGGTTGCCCACGCTTCGCTTCCGTAGCATTCGGATGAGGGTTTTGTATATGCAAGTTTTTATGACTCTATGGATGTTTCTAGATATTATAATTGGTAGTAAGGAGAAGAGGGCTCGGTTGCCGTTTGCTATTCGTTCTTTTATCTCAATAGTTTCACCATTTTGGGTATTTACGTTGGAACCTAAGTAGCTGAAATGCTTCACCCGCTTGAAGCTGTAGATTTCAAATACTATGTTTCTTCAATGATTACCCTTTGCTCTTTACTTTGGCAAATGGATTTTATTTTACTTTCGTTAATTTTTAATTCAATGTCTCGTACTCCAGCATCGATTTTAACGAAAGTTTACTTGTCTGCCGTTACTTTTCTGTCCAGGATGTTAAAATCATCCTCATAGGTTACTATTTGGACAGGATTATTCACGACACTATTCGTTTAGATTGATTCCTGTCCTTCTCATTACTAGCACTCAAATCTAGGTTGAAGAACATCTGTTAAAAATTTATCTGTTAGTTGTCATTCTACTCATCACCTGAATTTGGAGTTTAGTATCATGGTGACCTTATTTCTATCTATAATGTTATATTCCTGTTTAAAATATATGAATAGAGATGGTAAATATCGATGTCAAACTTTCAGAATTTTTCATATCTGTTTGGCGGTGTGTAGTTAGTCGATCGTAAACCTCACATGGCTGAATCCTGCCTAGTACTTGACAATAGAGTTTTCGACTTATTGTTCAAGTTTGTCTGTAATTATCGTTGTATATATATGGTAAGATTCAAAAGTAGTGAGTCTCACTTTATACTAACATGTGCGCACCTCGCAGCGCACTCTGCTTGACAGCGACGGTGGTGGTGGTGTTAGCTTTACCGTGCAATGCGGGTTAGTTGGCTTCGAGCTTTCGGAACGATTGCATTGGTCTTAACGGGAGTTCCTGAAATGCGTGACACGTCGAAATGGAAAGTTCATTAGAGCAACGATACGCGATCAAATTTTGCTTTAGTTGGACAAGATTTCTTCTGAAACGTTTGCAAAGCTTCGACAGGCGTTTGGGACTAAATGGACTGAGTGGCACACCTCAAACTCATACCGTCCCAAGAAAGCGCGGTTGAGCAAATCGAAGACGAAGACTATGCTCATCGCATTTTTCGGAGTGAACGCTGCTTACTACCAGGAAATCCTGAAAAGACAGAAAAGAAGCACGCGCGCAAGTGAAGGGACAGCTGGAAGCTTCATCACGATAACGCCCCTAGCCACACCGCCTTCATTATCACCGACTACCTGGTTCGAGTCAACGTTTCTGTGGTCCCCCAGCCTCCCTACAGTCCGGACGTGTTGCCTCCTGACTTCTTCTTGTTTCCACGCTTAAAATCAGCTCTGTAAGGAAAACGCTTAGACTCGATCGAGGACACCCAAGCAAATGTCAAGGCAGCCCTTGCAGCCATCGCGGAATCTTTTGAGTCATGGAAAAGCCGCTTACAAAAGTATACTAATGCTGGAGGTTCCTATTTTGAAAAGTATTAGTTGGTGTTCTACTCTTGCGTCATTTTGTTTATGTGTTCCAGATTTTAGTTATTAGTTTATGCACTATGGCTACTAGTTGCTCTCCGCCATATTTCAGGAGTTCCTCTGGGACATTGTCGACACCCGGTGCTTTATTGTTTTTTACCTTTTCGAGGGCTTTCGCTATTTCATCGTAGATGGGTGGCTCATCAGCTTCCTCATTAGCAGTTGATTCTAGACGTGGGTCATATTCTAAGGCAAATAGAAAGAAAGAGTGACCTTCGCTACCAACAATAACTCTGCCCAGTTTCAAAATTTTTGTATGTTTTGTATAATATTTTTGTATATTCATATGTATATTGTTGGAAAGTGAGCTAAAGTTTAATGAGATCCGAACATTTCTTGACAACACTATCCTGTCCAAAGACGTAAGCTTTGTTTTTCCGAGATGGAAATTCATCAGTCTTCTAAAAGATGGCTTAGGTATAGAAAACAACATGACACTTCTTTACATAAAACTTCTTCCGTTATCAAATTGAATTTAACTCCGAGGCCATAAAGAATCTCTTAGGCTAACATTTTTGCAAGTTTTTGACCAAAATACAAATTTTGTTGCTTTCGGCCATTTATTTTTCTTGTAAAAACTTCAATTGTACATGTTCTAGTGGGACTGAAGAGATCTTGAAAATATTATTTCTATCTGTCTATAATTTGTTGTTTCCATCTGTCTACAATTTGTTGTTTTCATGAAAGTCATGATAGTAGGGTCCATTTGCAGATTTGTAAAGTGATGTTTTTGGTTGGTACCCTCTTTTAAAGAAGTTGATATCCTTGTATTCTTCGCGGTTGTTATTGATATTAAAGTTTTCTTCTACCTTTTCCATGATGGTGTTAGGATACGTCCTCTTCTGTTTTCTTATTATTTTCTTGGCTACCCAACTAAATTCTTCTAGGTATTCTAGTCAGTCTTTATTTCTAACTTCACAATAGCTTATCTGATATATGCTATTGTTTGTCATACCATTCGTTTCTGGTTGTCTTTTTGTTTGTATCTTATTGATGAGTCTGGCGCTTTAAATATTGCTTCTTTGATGGTTTGCCAGTCGTCTTCGATGTCCTAGTCTTTCGGGCAGTTCGTCAGTTTGGAGGTAAGTTTGCAGGACAACTATTTATTCTGTATAAAGTGTGATATCAACAAAGTAAACGTTTCTGTTTAATTCTGCAGGACTATTGAATATTGAATATCACATCAAACTTATAGGAATAATCATGGATAACAAATTAAACTGAAGCCTTGTAAACTAGATAGTACAGCCAAGGTAAGCAAAATATTGTTGATGATTATCTACCTAATTTTTTAGAAAAAGTTATAGCCTTTAACATACAGTGTGAAAAAGCCAAATGGAATAAATTCATTATTTCGGTTACTGTACATATTTATAGAAAATCCCGAAACACGTCAAAATTTAATTATTTCAATGTGAAAATGTGATCCCTACTTTCGACCCCTTTCGAGTAACAGTTAGAACCCCCAATTTTTTAAATGGGATGTATGGGATAGTGATATATCGTTTGAAAGGTCTCTCAAAAATGCTATTGTTTTCAATTTTGTTGCAAAAATTAACATTATAAAAGTCCTTTCAAAATCATCTGTCTTTTGATTTGCACATAATAATGGAAGTGAGAATAGAAGCTCACAGTTTTAGAAGCAGTAATCATTGGATATTTCAAAAACAGCAAATAAGTAAATTAATTTTTAATGTTGATTAATGTTGAATGAATTCGTTATAGTCAACAGCGCTGATGATAATTCATAGCTTTTTTAATGGGAGGTTTGATCCAAAACATATGCTGAAGAATTTTTAACAATAGAAATGTATCATTCTTTAACTTCTTCTTCAAACAAAAACTAATTATAGATTTTTTGGTAATTTACAGATCTCTTGTAAAACTACGGGATTTAAAGCCAAAAAATAATCAGCTGGATGTGAACAACAATGGTGATAACTATAGCAAAATATTTGGAAAGAGTACTGGATAATAAATTAAACTGAAGACCCGAAAACTGGAAAGTGTAAATAACAAGAGCAAAATAGTATTGATTATCTAGAATATTATTTTCTTCTTGTTGCTACTGTAATAGAAGTCCTTTCAAAATAAGATAGAAGCATATAGTTTTAGAAGCAGTAATAATTACTGGAGAACTATGGCTAGTTCAGGATGGACAAAGACAATAAACATGACTCTGGAGCTCTGTAAATTGGATAGTATAACGAACAAAAGCAAAATAAGGTAAATAGCAACCTTTCTAATTCTTAGAAAAAGATAGAGGCTGTAACTAATAAAGAATGATAATAAACAACAGCTACGTAGTAACAGTCTTCTTAAAATCACTCGTCTTTTGATATATTCATAATAAAGGTGGTGAGAATGGAAGATTATAATTTTAGAACCAGTAATCAATGGACAATCCTTGCTAATTTAGAACGAATCAGGATAATAAATAAGTTGCTATAAGCAATTCAAATTTTAAGACTAGGTCTATTCATTTTTGTAAGTTTTGAAAAATTGCAGGATTTAAAACCAATGATGGTTAACGGATTACAAACAACATTGATGATATTCATAACAACATATGTAATAGTCCTTCGTAACAAATGAAACTGAATCCTTGCAAATTGGATTGTGCAAGTATCAGAAATTTCTATTTTATTTTGTAAAGTATTTTTAATTGACACGTCTATTTGTTCATCTTCCTCTTTTTAAAGGACTAGAAATCTGTTTTCAACATTTAGAGCGAACGTCTTATCAATTTTGTTTATCTACATATTGTGTATTATAAAATTACTTCCTTGCTGAAATCGATTCCAAGCAGATACATGAAGGCGATGTTTCAGTTTTGAATCCGTTAAAAATTAGTTATCCCTCTTAAAACCTTAAAAAGCAAAATAAATATTAAAAAGTCTCTTTGTTGATGAAGAGTCTTTATAGTATCTTTTATTTCTTACATTCGGTTTCTATCTTTATACAAACAAAATCAGAAAGAAGATGAATTTTTTGTACCCAGTTTGAATTTTTACTATTCTGGAATAATTATTGTTTTAGTTTAACTCACCCACCTGGAGGCTGTAATTTCAATTAATCAATCAATCAATACTTTATTTCTCGTAGCTACCATATACAAAAATATATTATAGAGGTAAAAACGTATTTCTTGAAGTTGATGAGATCGTCAAATTGCAAAATAAAAGTCTAAATATAAAAAATATTTTTTTTACGAGTATTCACACATTCTTTTACGATTCTTTAGAATGTGAACTAAACAGATCGATTACCAACACTTCAAATCTCCAGTTTGTGGTTTGCGTTTATAGAAGAACTAGAGATTTTAGTTGTCAGCTTTGTACTAATATCCTTACATAATGTAATTCCAATAATTCGAAAAATAGTTGATGGCATCTCTAATTCGGGGCCAGTGGAATGTCTGTCCTCTCAGATAGATAATTTCTTGTTATTATTTTTAGATCACCTTGGTTTATAGTAAAAATGATTTTCCCCAAAATCCTCTTAGTCCTACAGTATCCTGCACTTGAGTAGTTTTTATAAGATCGGTTTTGTTTCTCATTTTTAATGATTATTTAAGAATCTTTGATGTTATCATCCGGATAGTAAGAGTAAAGTATTTATCTACCTATAAAATGAATGTTTTTTCTTAGAGTTCTTTCAGTTCATTTAAGTTTCCAGGAATATAGGGGCTAAAATCAACGAAGGTTTATGAAAATATCGATTTTCTAAAAACAATAGTTTGCTAAAGTGGAACTGAAGAACGTAAATCATACAAAAGTGCAGAAGCCCTAGTCGTGTTGCTGATCGCCGAGAACCTATAGAACTAAATAGTTAACAGGTATAACCATTCCCGCTAAAACCCCTTATCAATTTGGTCAACCAAAAAGAAAGCTACATATTGTTTTTTTTAATAATCTGCAAATATTGAAGATACAACTATAAGAAGCAACTGAGCAACTGCAGGATTTGCAACAAAAAGAAGAAAATACCTTTTAGATACAATAAATGAGAATAGAATATTGTAAGCTGCTTTTAATATTACTAATAAAACATGCAGGAAGAATACTTAGAACACAAGACAGCAGTGATTACAACATCTATGCTTACACGCAATTTGGTACAAGATCAATAATTGCTATTGGGTTATATTTAATAGTACTTTAGCGTACTTTTAAGAAATAAACTAATTTACATGGCAGAAGGACCACGTGGTCGATATGCAAACACATAATATTATTATTCAAACTCATATACCAGCATGAAACATCAAAACCAACAATTTGGCCTGTAATTTCTGTCTGACCACCACGATGTAATAGTTTTTGTTCGAGCGTCACTTATTAGCATGCGCGCGGTTAATGTTAATAACAATAAAATTGCGAATCGCCGGTTTTATTGGGACATAAAATTATTGAAATTTAATGGGCCGCCGTGCTCGCGGCCCGCCAGGCCAACTTTTTAATAAATTTATGAATTGCCAAGTATCATTTCAACGTACAATTTATGGCGCAATCGTGATCCAATTTCGTGGAGGAGGCTAGAATTAATGCGGCCTTTTTTCGGATTAGACGACGGTGTAATTTTCCTAAATCATAAGATTGCGGAATCTTCTTCCCTCTGTACGGTTTACACTGGATGTAATGAGTAAACCGAATTACACAGAATATAAATTAGAAAAAAATTGAAATTAGAAAATTAAAATTTTCTTTTATAAGTTATTTATTGATTATTTGATTAAATTATATCTTTAGTAATAAATATAGCAAGTGGATGAATTATAATTACGCGAGGAAATTAATTTTCGGAGAAAGCGAAATCATTTATAATAATGACATTTGGCCATTATTTGTGTGAAGAGTGGTGGGTATGATTATCATTTAGGGTCTCCTCTGCGATTTTCATTATCATTCTCACTCTCGCCAGTCACACTTCCAGAAATTTCCCAAGACAATGCCAAGGAAAAGCAACAAATTAAACTCCGTCTCGAAAGGCGTGAAGAATTGACGAAGATGTTTGTGAAATTTAAAAATTCAGAATGGTAATAGGAATATGTAATTGCAAATGAAATGTCGTATTTTATGTTTATTAAACAAATTAAACGAACCAATAAATATATAGTAATAAATATTTGAATGTCTGATATAGTTAGGTAATTATAAATTAAAAATTATTTCTTGAATCTTGGAGGTGTCAACTTCATTAAAATTGATTACCAAATTATATTTTTGGATATAAGGTTTATAATTACTGGAGGAAATTAATTTGTAATTTTCGACGAAAGCGAAATCATTTGTAATAATGACCTCAGCCATTGTCAGTACGAAGAGTGCTGGGTATGATTATCATTTACATTCTCCGCAGTGATTTTCATTATTATTTTCAGTCGTGGCCGTCATGTCGTAGATATATCTCTCAACGACAAAGAAAAGCAAGCAAATTAAACTTCCTCCCTAAGAAAGGGCGTGAAGGATTGACGGAGAGATGCCTGTGAAATTTAAGAATTCAGGGGGCTAAATGTTGAAAGGAATGCGCCGGTAACATGTAATTAGAAATAAAACACTGCTCACTTACTTTTTTATAATCAAACATCGAATGATTTTTTTCTTTAATAAAATGGAATTTTTTTTGTTACATTTATAGTAGAGCCCACCTGTCTCTACAAATGTAAATTAATTTAAAACTCAGTTATACAAACAAAATAAAAATTGTGTTTAATTTGTTATTTAAAAGTAGTTAAAATAGTGCAGATATTTAATTTGTTCTTGTTGAAAAAATTAGTAATTAATAGAATTTTGTTTAAAATCAGATAATATTCTATTTTCGTTTTATCAAGAGTATTTATATGTTTAAGGAATAAGAAATGAAATTTATATGGTTTGTATTTTAACCCGGTATAACAAAATAATATACCCTAATTTTGCAAATTATTCACATATAAATAATATAACAATACGTTGATTATTCAAATTATTTAGTGACGTGGTGGGCTAATTCAAAAAGTGTGTTATAAGCTAAAACGAATTAACAACCGGACATTCACGGATTACCCCCGTTAATGGATATATTCTGTGATTATAAAGTGAAAAGTGAACGATTCGTAATGGGGGTGTTAAATTCATTCTGAACTCGTGCTGTTGCTCCAGTTACTAACAAGAACCCTTGCTTTGAGTTTGCATACGATATGCCCCGAGATGTTCTTGCCGTTGGCTGTGCGGAGTTAATAAATAAATAAGGGAGACGGAAACGAATCGGAATATAAATAAGCCTAAAAACTAATTGGTCGGGGTATATACTTACGGCATGATTGAAACTCGTCCTCGCCCTTTTCACAGTCTTTTTGGTAGTTACAAACTCGCAGCGAGGGTATGCATTTTCCTTCTGGACATCTAAACATCCCCGGGGGACACACTACTCCGGCTGGATCTCCTGGAAACGTAGGATCGTTAGAGGGCGTTTAATTTTACAGCACGTTGAATCTTTTAATGTTGCGCACTAATTGCGAAAATCTTAACCTACTGTTCATACGCGCGTTACGTACTTACATAACAGATGTTTGTGAAAGTTACATACAATAAACAATAATAATAAAATATATAACGATATAAATGTCTACTTTATTGTCATAGATGAGTTAAATTTATATTACTGCACAGTTTTAAATAATATATAGTAAACAGTAGTTTTTGGTCAATTTAATGATGTAACAATTCAATTGGCCGATTTTTACTAACCTAGCTTTCTGAATGTCAAGTTTAATTATGTTTACCGACCAACCTGGTAAATGATTACCTTGAGTTTCGGGCACACATACATTATATAATAATTACCGCGAGGTCTTTCACCTTCCGGTATGTTAAAAATACTGTTAGTCGTTGTATTCCTAATGTAGTTTTTAAGCACTTATTATTCTTCACCAAGGTTAATAATAATAGACCGAATTATAATAACCTGAAAATAGCATCTCAATTTTTTTTCACCCTTATTACCGTCGAAAAGTCTAGCAAAATCCTATGTTATTCTTTGATCTTTTTATATTATTTTGTTGCTTTCAATATGATTGTTCACATAAATGCATTCTATCAAATTATATATATTAACTGATGAGGCTGTTAAATGTTGAAAATTCATATTCACTTGTTTAGTTGTTGAAGTAAAACACTTAAGTTTTCAAAACTCTTTATTATTGCTTCGCCTGAAGAAGCCACAGTGTGGCGAAACAATTGTTGCGTTTTCAAAAAAGCAATAATAAAGAGTTTTGAAAATTTAAGTGTTTTACTTCAACAACTAAACAAGCAAATTATATATATAAATCGTCATTTCAGATTTTTCGATTGCGTTCTTGGCTTCTTGTACAAAAACTAAAAACTATACAATGCATATTATACCTGGTTCTTTACGAATTTTCATTTCATAGCATATGACAACAAAATTTTTGGTTTTTGCGTTGTTGTTGGCGGAATTAAGTCCGTAAAAAGCTGTTTCAGCAATTTTAATGGTCTGTGACTTCTAGTCTTCCTTTCTGCTTAATCTTTTAGAATTATCTTTAAGTAAAGAATATAATAATTTAGGGTAGGAAGTATCTAAACAAATTTATATAGCATTTTTTAATACGACTTTCTTTTATAAGTATGGGTGGCTATCTGCAAAGTCGACTCCACACATATTTTTATAGTAGCTCAATATAGCAACTAGTTTCTCTACCTTTTTACCGCCTCTTATTTTTTACTCTTTGCATGGAGCTATCATGAATTGAGTGTATAATTCGAATGCCTGTTTTGTCTTGCCATTTCAGTGTGGAACATATACAGGGTGTCCTGTTAATGTGCAGAAATGGCGGGACCCTAAATTCCTGGGATCAAATTATGATGATTTAACACGGTTAAGCCGGAATTTGTCTTCAAAGTTTCACCCCAGGAATTTATGGTCCAGCTATATCCCCACATTAACGGGACCTCCTGTATGTTCTCCATTGTGTATTATTTTCTTCTTTATTTCTATTGCGATATTTTTTCTATTTATGTTTTGCTAGAAAGTTGGAGAGGTTCACACTATTATAATAATTATCTAGATACATGCAAGGAGGTTGAATTAGTTCCAAAACTACTCGAGCAGAAAGTGGTTAATCCGGATAATTTCCATCTTCGTACACTGTGCCTTTTCCAGTGTAAATTATAAAATTGTACACATAGTCTGACTTCATGCCAAATCTTTTTCTCTTCGATGGTATGCATTACCAACCTAAGCGATCTTTCTGAGCAATATCTGATTCATTTACGCTAATATTTTTCTCTGGAATTAAGCATGACACTAAACGTTCTTTTAAGCACTTCAAAACAGGAATAATTTTGAATAGTTTGTGGCTCAACGGACTGGACTCATACCCATCATAATTTGAAATTTGTATGAACTTCTGAATGAGGTGAGAACGCTTTTCAATCATTATATGAGAGAAAAATAGCGTAGAAATTGATTCACGAAGAGTGAAATATATTTTAGTTTTTGATTACTTGCTGAGGCTTTAAAAATTCAAGAGCCCAGGAACGTTATAATCTCATATTGAGTTTTATCTCTTCATTTATGCACTCTTAAATGTATTTTTTTGTTCTTGCTTTTGAACTGATCTCCATAACTGTTTGACTCAGTAACTATTTTATCTATAACTTCCTGAGGCAAGAAAGTTTCAAATATTTGAATGAAAATGGTGGCCGTGGTATGATGTTTTGTGGAAGTCGCAGCACTTAGACCAATTGTTGGTCCTTTGTGGTCACGGTATACTATTATAAGTCTAAGGGATATTAGCAAAGGGATCGTCAAAATTTCTTCATTAAGGAATTTTGGGCTGGAGGATTATTCTATTTCGAAAATAAAACTTGTCCAGCAGTGAATGTTACTGGTGCTTGTAATTGCAACATGATAACACTGTTCTTTCTGCCTAAATTGGATTATACTTATGGTTTGAACAAGAAGGTGCCACATAAAATATTTCATTAATTACGATACTACCATAAAGGCGCCATCTATTGTCTAAACGTTGCACTAAATCCCAAATGGGTGGATAACCATCGACATTGAAGGGATTTGTCAACAGCGACAATTATAACAGTAATAATGTAAACATTCATTATTGCTTCTTGTCAACAACAGCTGTTTCGATCTATTTTGAATCTCATCAGCGTATGATAACTCTTCGGGTTAAGCATCGATTACGATATTATCATAAATGTTATTCATTAATTTATATCTTGTCGTTTTGGTGATTAGAATTGGCTCCCTAGATCGTGTGATTTAATGCCATTGGTTTTCTTTTTATGGGGTTATTTGTAGTCAAGAGATTATGTTAATAGGCACGCAAGCATGCATTGGATGCAGTAGGAAATTCAACTCTACATTAACGAAATTCATCCATATTTGAAGACCTTTAATGAAAACCGTGCTAAGTGCCTAACATATACCTTTGAGATAAATGATTTTTTTCTCAATTGACGTGCATTTGCGGTCCAAATAGTCTGCAAAATTTTGTACAATTGGTGACGCAATATATTATTTCTGCCTGTGGCAACACATTTTTGGTTAATGTACTTAATGAATTTTGCGAATTGATGTTTTTCTTAAAAACATTCAGCTTTTGAAATCTGAAGCTTGATGGTATTCAGTGTTGAATCAGCAGCAGCTTTAAAATCTTTGAAATCCTTAGGCTGCATTAAAGTTACAATAAATGGATTGATGGAGTTGCAGATGTCATTAGGTGGACTAAATCTAGAGGGACTTTGCATTTTTCTAATACAGTGGACGCCGCTTATTAGAATCACGGATAATGTTATCAATCGGATATTGTTATCACTTTTGCGAAGAACGGGCCGGACGTGTAATACTACATACAAACATTTTCGTTTATAGTAATCATGATTTCGGTTTATGTTATCATTTTTTTCTTAGAAATGTTTTCGTCATGAGCAATCAATCAATCATCAATTGAAAGTCAAGAGCCAGAGGAAGAGGTAGATATAAAAAAACAATGCAACCCCCAACAATTAGCGAAATGAGAAAAGCGTTAAAGGTTTTGCGACGTGGTGCGCATTACGACTATGAAATTTTCGTTAATAACTTGCTCCGCGAAAATCAGAGACAAACAACGCTGGATGAGTTTTTTTTAAATATAAATTTGTTTTTTATTTTGTTTCAAATTTAAATGAAATACATACTGTGTGTAGTAATATTTTTTAAGAGTTTATGTTACGTTATTATAGTTTGTAAGGTTATATATTTTTAATTAAAATAAAGTTTTGTTTTTTCGGCTATTATTATCAATCGGTTATTGTTATCAAAAACCCCGAGTCCCGTTGTGATCACATTAAGCGGCGTGCACTGTAGTTTTTCAATTTAAGCGAAATCTCGATCGCAACTTAAAAACGAATGACCAGAGACCAAGAACTTCTGGTTAACTTCTTGAACATATCCGTTTGTTACCATGAATATACATAAAAATAGCATCATTTTATTTTTGTTCTGTCCAGCACAGTTATCACTCCATATGATAAATGTTTCCTTTCTTGTTATTCAACTTGTAACAAGAATGTTGGCGTAAATAATACATTTGGCTGTGTGTAAGGGCTGGTAGGGAAAGCACTTGTTGAAGGTCCATACAAATGGTAAATATGTCACTTAGGGGAAGCTGAGATTAGACATGATCTTCCTTCATTACTTTCATCGCCTTCTCAGCTTTCCTATGATGAAGTTTAAGTTTCTGTTTTGCTTTCACGAGAGTTTCAACACGTCTGTCTTCAAAAAATTTGTAAAAAAGTGTGTTTAGACTTTCCCAGCTCCATCAGGTACGGTTAAATAAACAGTCGTTTGCCTTCTGCTTGCATCTGGACATTATTTTATTAATGATTAACTTTCATTACTTTTGTTTAATAATCATTATAAGTTTACTTACTTTTCCTGCTGTCACTACTTTGTTTTTGTTTTTCACATATTCTTTTCCTTGGCTTCTTCTCAGTTTATTGAGAGTTTTATTGCTTCCTTCTCCATCTTTTCTTTTCGTCTTAGAGGAAGAACTACATGGTTCAGCGTTGCCAGCCTTCATGCATTCAACACCCAACGCGCGTTGAACGTGAAATATTAATGAGGTTATAATACGTCTGGCACTTAGCACGACTTTCTTAACTCGAACCGCTGAAGCTGACACATCCGCCATCTATTAAAATACTTTTAATCCATTTCCAACCATAGTGGCACTTAGCGCTTTTTACAGGTCGTTAGCCTTGACACATAGCATACTTTTTAGGTATAAAACTAATTTTGATTTTTTTGGCACTTAGCACGGTTTTCATTACAAGTCTTCATTTATGCAAATTGGTTATAGAAAAAAGTATGTATGTACCAGCAAAACCGTGGAGGCCATTTTCCTTATATGTTATTCCATACATAACCCTATTCTGTGTGTTTTACGATTCTTAAAATAAAATCAATTTACAGAAACAATTGTTTTTATTTTAAATTAGATTTAAATCATGTGTTAATTTTGGGATCCAATTATAAGTCTTTCTTTTTCCTCCTCCCCCATAATAATCTTGTATACATTCCATTTCGGTTTACTAACATTCATATTAATTGTAGTTTCTTCAAATACCACATTAATCTATCCTTCATTTATACAATGCATCTTAATCTCTCCTTCATGTATACAATGCATCTTTTCCAGTAATGGAAGGAAATATCTAAATAAATATTTTCTATGGTGATACGTGATTTTGATTTGTTTCTATTGCCCATAAAATGTATTTCTCGGTTGTTTGACAAATAAGGGATGCTCTGAAATAACCGGAATTATAATGCTGCGCATCGTGTACTTGTAGTACTACAATGCGCCACCAGAGGGCAATTGTGGTACCTCTTCTGAGTCATCCTACCAGGCGGCGTTAACTGACAATAACTAGTTTCTCTGGCAATTCTATAAGAGTGTGCACAATACAGACGAAATACGAGAAAACTTTTACTTTTCTTCTTTTTTTTCTCGGTAAGTATGAAGCGATAACTAATAAAGAAAATAGCTTACAAAGAACATGTGTTTAGTAAAAATCAAGTGTACGAATGTTCTTATTACTTTAATAAAGGAAAAATGGCCATTGAAGATCAGATCCGTTTCAGCCGCCTTTCAACTTCTCAACGCGAAGAAAATATCGGCAAAATCTGTACTTAATGAAGATCAACCAACTAGAGACTTATTTGAGTTGTCCTAGAGATCAATTCAGCTTATTTTGATGGTTTATTTTAGAATGCGAATAGTGGCAGCACAGATATTGTCGCGCTCAAACCTATCAAATAATCATTGCATTCAAAGTTGATCTAAATTTATTTAACAAAATAATTTCAAGGCTACGGATGTAATCTAGAAAATTTAATGGCTCACTTCATCTACGCAAAATAGAATGTTGACTTAATGTTTGACATCAAAGAGATCTTGCATTCATCACCAGGCAGCAAACCAACCGTTTTATTCTTATATAATCCATACTTGTTCTGCTATTCTCTTGATAGAACCAAATTTTCAAATTAGGAGAAGTAAAGCTCTTGTTATGTTAAATTTCTTTATTCTCAGGTAACTGATACGTGTTTAGGTCTTTACGCATCATTATCAAAGTTAGAACAATTAAAAGAATAAATAAATTGAACATAACAAGAGTTTTTCTTCTCATAATTTAGCTATATTTTTAGGTTACAAAAATGTCTCTCGAAAATTTGGCGTGAAGTTCTAGCAAATGATTTTTACATCACCAAAAATCTTCAGCGCACACAACTCTCAAATGTTAGCCACTTTTTCATTTTAACAAAGACCACTACCTCAGCTCACGCGCTCTACTCGCTAGAAATGATGTCAAAGACGTAACGGGATTGTAGTCCCCGTTTGTTCAGGTGTGATCGTAAATTACAGTGTCCTGTTAGTAGCCATACGACCCTCTGTAGATTTTTTCTGGACAGTTGCATACAGTACCTGGCCGATTTGGTGTTCATTGCAATGAAGTTTTTTGAGATTCTACAGCCAGGTATGTTGTGGTATCTGATTGATGCAGTTTTCAGTAGGGTACTCAGGTCTAGCAGGGAGCGGTTCGGTCCGCATACCGTTCGTCCAGATGCCTTCCTCGCCAAACCATCTTCCAAGGATTCGCAGAATTCCAGCGTTAATGCTGAGGTAATTTTGCAGCTGGAAATGGATAAGATTGCCGCTCTGCTGTCCGTTCTTGTCAGAGATTGATTTTGTTGCATGTAGTGTATCCACGAGTTCCACCATTGTTGGTGTGCTCCTTATCTTACCTATTGCAGTACTATTTTTACGAGACAGGTTTTTGTAGAAAATTTCTATACCAGCCCCTGCTTTCGTTGATGATCCTTCAGTGTTTATGTGGATGTCTACTCCTGAGTCTTCGAATCTCAGGTCTATTTGAAGCTTTCTCGGAATCATAATCTCGGGTGTTCTTTTTCTGAGATCCTCTAAGATTTTGTGGTGTTCACCTCCTCCGTTGCTTACAAGCCATGTCTTTATTGTTCGAAGCCTTATTACCGCCGCTGCTGGCAGTTCTCTGATAATATGTCATAGGATGACAGGTGCAGCAGGGCTTCCATGGCCGCTATTGGTGTTGTTCTCATGGCTCCTGTCGCTCTCAAAAGGGCGCTTCGATGAAGCTGATTTCGTGGTCGTTCTTGACCACCTTATTACTGATGCATATGCCAACTTTGGCCGCACTATGGCTGTGTAGACCCATAGACCTACCTTTGGAGATAGTCCGCATGTTTTCCCCACAGCTCGTCTGCATTGCCAGAGGGCTATGCATACTTTCTTAGATCTTTCCGTCAGGTGGGGCATTCCAGTTTAGTTTTTTGTCTAGAAGAATGCCCACTACATCTTTCAGGGTGAGTTCTTCGCCCCTAATGTACCGGTCGCATAGTCTCTCCAGTATCTTTAAGAGAAAGGATGTGAGGCTTATTGGTCGGTATGCTTCCGCTGTGGAATAGTCCAAGCGAACTGGTTTTGGTATGAAGAACCCTTTAGTTTCCCCTCCATGCATAGAATGTGTAGTCGAAGAGATCAAAGAGATCGTACACTCAAAACCAGGGGGTTACCAAATATTCTATTTGGAAGTTATAAAAATGCTGATCAAAAATTTTGTGGAATTGATGCAAGTGATTTCTGCACCATGAAAAATTTCTCAACGTTGGCCATTTTTTCATTAAGACGAAGGTGCTAGAAGGTATCAAAGAGGACAAAGTTAAAAGGTGCTTCCAACACTGATACTGTTCTTACGGTTACGATCCAGTTATACATCTATTAAATGTTGTCAATAAATATGAATTGAATAAGGGAAGCTGAAAGCTTTGATGGATTTTCCAAAGAAATTGCTACAAGAGGCGTTAAAAAATGACGCAAATCTTAGTAGAAGGATGTTCGAAATAATGAGAATGATAAACCAAATAATGAGATGACTATTAGAGACAGGCAAAATCAATTAAAGCTCTGAAAGGAAATATCTTATATTGCGAGTTTGTTTGAAGCATCGTGACGTTAATGATGAAACTCAAGGCTATTGATAGATAAGAGGGACTTACTAGATTTCAAAATCGATTCAGAGGTAATCTTAATACCATGTTAGATAAACCGCTACATCGTAATTGATCTGAACGATTCAAAAGCGGATATAAATCAGCACTAAATAACAGATTGGTTTAAAAAAAATTAAAACACTGAGGAGAAAGTGAATATTAGGCTACTTGGTCACAGTCATTGTATTCGATAGTGATGGAGAAGGTTGGTTCATAAGAAAGATTCTTGGCAAGCGTATTAGGTATTATTTATTTCATCCAACATGCTAACAAAAAGATTCTTACATAATAATTTTTCACAGAAAATTTGATCGCATTTGGAAAGACTTTTGAATTCACAAAATATGTTTTTCCATTCTCATATTGTATTCTTCTGGCGACAGTTACTCCATGAAGAGTTTATTGATACCGACTCATCAAATATTTTGCCAAATATTGCCTTTTTGATCCTAAAAAGAGATATTTATTTAGAAGATCCCGACATGATATTAGTATTGGAAACAATATAATGCTTACTCGCTTACCAAGGATGGGCTGAAACAGTAATTAGAAAGGAATCTATTAAGCCCCTTAAAAAAATGATTTTTACTAATGGCTTCAAACATGGTAAGAATTGTGACGAGAAACAAATTTTGAAATTAACTTCGGTAAGAGGTAACGAAAAATGAAAAATTAAACTACAATGGTAATGACAGCCAGACGATGTGCAGTTGGTGATTGTGGTTGCAGTGAAGTAAGCTATTTGAAGCAATCTATAGTAATGGGACGCAGGAGCACTTAACAATTAAAGCTTGCTAAAAGGACTCTAGCTCTGGGGAAATGACCTTGAGATAGATAGGAAAGGGCATTAGACAACAAAACAAGAGCTGTAGCACAGTCTGACATTTTTTGCTCACATCATTAGTAGCTGTTTTCATTTAATTATTATTTGTATTTTAAAAACAATGAAGTGTAAATGCTAAGAAATTCTGACCCAAGCATCTAAAGCTAGAGTTATGTAAATGGATATATTTTGGAGATTTTACATAATCTAATAATACTTCAAATAGTTGGTTAATTGATAAGGCGTTGAGATGTTGAAAATCCATATTAATTTGTATATTAAAGTTGTAAAATCCCAGATTTTAAAAGTTGATAAAGAATTTTTGAATTATTTACAACTTTAATATACAAATACTTTAAATATTTTTGAAAAATATGTTTGAATAGTAGATGGTAATTACTAATATTATGAAGACCTGCTTTGTTTTTAAAAGTGGGCCCACTTTGAAATATTCTGAACATATGAATCAAATGATATAAATTATAAGAATATATGTGTAGAGATAATTTTGAAATAAGTTAGGTCCTTATGACTGCTTTGAGTTAAAACATATCTAATTACGATTGCAATAAAATATTACAAGGATTCCCTGATGCAATATTTACACCGACTTATTTATTTTCCTTCTTCCATTTATTTGACGTCGAGTCGAAATCAAATTCCACAAATACACATATCTAATGTAAACTACTTTGGCGAAACAGACTGAAACAGCCCGCACAGACACTTAAAGTTTGTTCTGAAGCACGCACACACACACACAGAGAATGAGAGAGAGAGACGCGTTAAGCAAAATCGCATTCCGGAAGGAAAATTGGGGAGAGAACAAAATCAAATTTTACACATATTACTTTCCTCTGCGCTCTCTCTATATATTTTGGGCACGGCGATATTAATTCAATGAGAAGAGGTGCCATGATAAAATTACTTTTAGAGCGGCCCTGATTGAAGGCGATGGAACGTATTTACCGAATTAAGAAAGTAGGCGATAATCCGCCGGAACGGGCGCAAAAGCCAATCTTGTTACAAAAATTGCATGGTCTTATTTAAAAAAAAAATTCAACTAAGATCGCTGCTCCGTCCCCCTTGATTAAAGGAGAAGTCAAATTGAGTAAAATGAAGGATCGGACCCCACTTAGCGAGCCCATCGTAGATATTCTACTTCGTTGCCCTCGGGAGTATTGAAAGTGGGATTACGTGCTTGATGCTTTATATATATATATATATATATATATATATATATATATATATATAATGGTCTAGTAGTAATGCCCTTTTGATGTGTTCTCGAAGGAAACTATTTTAATATTGCAGCGCGGAAAATCATATTGGGTGAATGCAATTTGGAACCTAAACACACCCCGACAATAAATTCCGCATACGGGTGGCGCGCAACAAAGGGATTTGTCATTTTGTTGTGATATAAAATTATTTAAGGGCATAGTGGCTGCGTCGCGCTATATTCGCGAAATTACATTGTGAATTGCGCGTTTCTTTTCCTCCGTGGAAATTACCGTAATGGAATGTTATATTCGCATAACTAAATTTCTCGAGTGCACGATTGTTTTATTAACAGTAGAGAATATGTCCCTTCATGTTCATAATTTCAGTGAATATAATTGCGACATAGCTTACATAATTGCATTCGTGCTTAGTTTCTGCAATCGCGCATCGCAACATGTTTTAATCAGCAAATAGTTTTTTAAAATTTAATAATAAATACAGATTTAATATTAAAAAGTGTACAATAATTTAATGCAAATGTAGGAAAATATAAAAATTTAAACTCCCTGTAGCTGCCCTTCTGTTGTGCCTGGGCGACTCAACGTGCATGGTGTAGAGTTAAAAATAAGAAAGTCTTTAAGTAGCGAGGTAAATATCGCGGCAAATTCGTGGAATATTGCAAGTTCACACTTAATTTTCTTGAAAGAGCCTAACAATACCAGTGTACCATCTAAATGATACTGGGAAACGTTTAACTGGAGGACTTTGAGGGCTGGCCAAATGATCTAAGAAAAATAAGCGAGCTCACTGGTTCTGCTGTTCAAAGAGAATAACAGGAAGAGATGCCTAAAAATAAAGTATGCCTGCTGGTTAAGAAAGAATAGTTTTTCGAGCAAAAACAAAAACTGGAAGGCTTGCCGAAAAGCTCCACAACGTAAGTGCAACTTAAAGTTCAACCACATTTTCTAATTCATTTCTTTGCTATCTGCTAAGCCTATTATGAGTTGAAGATGTCGCACATATAGTAAATAGAGGCTAAATAGTAGATATTTTTGGAGCAGATAGAAGCAACATATGCCTACAATTCAGGCAAGAGGAACTCCTCGGTGACCTATGCGGATTATGGACAGACAAAATAAGAAAGCAACAAAATAGCGACGCTGGAGCAGAAAAAACTTGGGAGAGAGAAAATTCTAAAATAGCATCGACGCGGAATATTTTTACACTTACTTGTCTTGAACAGATCTTACTCTGCTTATTACATTTTGGATAATGTTCGTCGCCAGCCTATCAATACCAGAGTATTGAAGCAATCTATAGTTATGGAGCACATGAGCCCTTAATAATTAAAGCTTAATAAAAGGATTCTAACTCTTGGGCAATGATCTTGGGACAGAAAAGAGCACTAGACAACAAAACGAGAGCTGTAGCTATAGCTCATCACATTTTGGACAATGTTCTTCGCCAGCCTATCAATACCAGAGTATCATCTAAATAATACTGGGAAACGTTGAACTGAAGAATCTTTAGTGCTGGCTGGATGATCTAACTCGATGTGTGAAAGACTTCTAAGTCTAACTAGATGATCTCAACGAAGCGAAGAATTTTATGATTATTAGTGGTGACTTGAATAATGAAACATATCAGTGGGGAAAAACAAAAGTAGGAAATGTGATCACCGGAGAAGATTCAAAAGGTATGGCGGCCTCTTGATAATAGACCTAATTCTTACAAGATTGATAGTGAGTAAAATTACTACGTTGATGGAAATATTGTATAGATGCCTAACCTTATAGGGAAAATGCGAGTCACTAAAAGATGCCCAGAAACAGATGGCGCATGAGTAGAGAGTCTGTGTACTGTACTTTTATTTAGCTTCGGACAGTTTTCTATAGTATTAAATTATACGTATTGCAACATACGGTGGTCTAAAATTGCACTGGAACTGAGAACGATGCGGCACGTAAGGGCTTGGGAGTGGGAGGGGGCGCATCTGGAGGGAGAATTCTCAAGTTTGTTTCCCCCTCTAGTCAGTTGGCATCATGCTCTGAACTAGAGAGCAGCGCTTAACCCAGAAATGGACATCAATGGACTACGAGGACTACGGAAAATGTCGAAAGAGTGAGGCAGTCAATTCTGCGTTCTCCCCGGCTTTCGGCTCGCAAACATGCTACTAATTCTCCATGAAGAACTTCAACTTCATCCCTATAAATTGGTTGTTGTGCAAGAATTAACTTAAAGCGATTTTGCTGCCCGTCAAAATGCATGTGAAGTGCTGTTTGACGACCTGCCTCAAGACGCGGTTGTTATTTTCAGTGACTAGGCTCACTTTCAAATTTCCGGCTCCGTCAACAAGCAAAACATGCCTTACTGGAGTGGTGAAAATCCGAGTGAACTTCACCAGAATGGTAATGGAAATAATTGGTCCTTATTCAGCTCGTTACAGGAACATGATCAAAGAATTTTTTCTTCCAAGCCTCGAAGAAATGAACGTTTGAGACGTGTGGTTTCAACAAGATAAAGCCACAGCACACACAGCACATGGCTCAATGAATTCGTTGCGACAACATTTCCCCGACCGCCTCAAAAAAAGAATTAAAACAATAACTGAAGTACTTTTGTTTTTATTGATCTTTCAAATAAGTAAGTTTCTTTGGCGCACCCTGTATTTGCTAGGTGAACATCTGTCACGGGTAGAATCCATACAAGATCTAGGCATTGTATTTAATTCTAATTTAACAATCACCATATATATATACAACATAGTGGCTAAATCTTATAATAATTCTACTTTTCAAGTTCCCGAGTACGATCAACTCAACGCAATACGTAGTAAACTGCCCAAAACTACAGAAAACTACAGTACGCAGACTCACTACTCAAGCGCCATCTGTTTCTCGGCATCTTTTAGTGACTCGCATTTCTCCATAAGGTTAGGCATCTATACAATATTTCAATCAACGATTACTATTTAACATAGATAATAGGATAGCTGCAGCGACCACCTATACATTTTTATTTCTAAAACAGAATATACTTCCTCACGATCAAAGCCAACTGTCAGATCGGTAGTGGAAAGAGCGAGCGTCCATTTAAGTATACAACAGAGAGACCACAGTGGCAGATAATTATTCTAGGAGGCTTAAAATAGGATGCGTAACTATATTGGTAGAACAATGAATGCTAGATGAAGATGCTACTGACTTGAATGCGTTAATCGACCCTGAGGAAGAGCAAGAAGAAAAAATATCAATGTGAGGAAATCCAGCATAAATTATGGATATACCACCCTTTCACGGGTATTTATTAATACCTGTAGATGTAGAGGAAGTGGTAAGTATTTTTTTAAAGGAAATTTCTTCCAGAAAAATATTTAGCTAACTGGTTCCAATATCGATGGATAAGAAACTAATGAAAAAACCTAGAGAATAAAGTAGTATGCCTGCTAGTTCAGAAAGAATAATTTTTTGAGTAAAAAAAAACGGGAGGGTGATGAAATTTTAACAGAAAGTTCAATGAATCGTGGATGTCAGTCCGTTCAAAAGAAATAAACATTACCTGGCAATTGCAACTGACGTGAAAATGCATTCGATAAATACCTTTTCGTGGAACGTGATATACAACAGTATGGAGAACGGAGTACTACTGTATGTGGATGAAGAGGACCTTCAGCAGGAGGAGGTACTAGCAGTACTGATACTGCAATTATCAGTGCTAGGGCTGATACTGTGGAACGTCACGTACGTCAGTGTGATTATGTAGGAGAAAGTAAAAGCGATGATATTCATGAATGCACTTATAGGTGAGTAAGAGAGATGTGAAGTGGGCAGCGTAATTAATAGAACGGATGGCCACAACCGGACTGAAAGTAGCAACATAGAAGATAAGCCAAGTGACTGTCGTACAGGAGAGTAGGCTGTATACCAGTCGAGACGATTAAGTTCAGCTCAGAGACAAAAGATAGCAATTGGGAAGAAAATTATGTCTCTGGAGGTGAATATGGAGACAAGTAGCAGAAGCCAGACTTATAACCAATGTAAAAAGCCTAATAGAAGGGATTTGAAAGTTTGGTTTTGAGATGGTTATCAAGTTTTTGTATAGAATTCCAGCATGACCTCATGTAGATCAGAAACTGAACCCTGAATTAGAAAAGTTGGTCTAAGGAAAGTACCGAAAAGTAAGGTATTTTTTGTGTCAGGAAAGTTTCCGACAGAGTCGGAAAAGTAAAAGAAGACTGGTGTTTATTCTGCGGATCTAGTCTACCCCTCTAGATCTGCAGAATAAACACCACCAACCTGACACAAAAAGTACCTTACTTTTCAGTAAGGAAAAAATTCACCATAATTATTATTTTTGGTTAAAACATAGTGAATTTTTCAATTCAGTGTAAGTATGTGTTACCACGTAGTAACGGTCACAACCAATCTCTTTATGAAAGACAACTGATAATGATTCTTAAGCTAGTTTAAAAAAATATTAACACCCAAAAACGTTTCACAATTACTGGATTATTACATCGATTTTTGGTATTAATTAATTCATACTGTATTTTATTCAACTTATTGTACAATTCTCCAGGTTTTTTAAACTCTCATTAACCTTATTTTATTTATAAATATTTATTAATATATACAGGGTCCATTATAAAAGTATTGCGCATTTTGTTGGAAAAATATATTTATTGATCATACCGTTACAAATGCTTAAAATTTTTCAAATTACATCCCCTAGTATCAATACACTTGCGGAAACGTGTCTGCTATGCCTGGAAGGCACCCTGATTTTCCTCGACATGAATGTTTCTTATGAACATTGTAACATGCTATTGGATGTCTTCTTAATCTTTTCTTTCAGCTCTCTCTTCAGGCGGAGAAGCAAAAGACAGTCGCATGTAGTCAAGTCGAGACTGTAAAGGGGTTAGAGGACTAAGGGAGTGTTGTTCCAATCTCTTGAGCATCCAAGGGTAAAAGATTGAGTTGATAGTTTAGTCCCTGCTGTATAAATTCAAAATGGACGATTCCTCTAACGTCAAAAGAGCCATTGTTGGTCGTAAAGAATGCTGTCCTTCAGCGATCTCCTCCCGACCCTCCTTGAACGCTTTGTGACCTTGAAATACAATCATCCTTGAAGTCCTCTTGAAGAATCTGAAACGTTTCGGGTGCATTCGTTCCAAGCTGCATACAAAACTTGATTGCGTATCGCTGTCCAAGCTAGCCTTTCATCGCGCCGTGTTACAAAGTCGAAAAGCACACTTCATGTCAAGACACGTCTTTCCACTCAGACTGCTCGTAGCCAATGCATTGGAAGGGCAGACTTTTAACTACATTTCTCGACCCGTTTTACCTCGCTGCGATGGATAAACGCGTCGCAATAAAATCATGCGCATTACTTTCATAATAGACCCTGTAAGTATTTTTTTATGTCGTCGATGGTCGTATAATAAAAATTGAATTATTTATGTAATCGTGTGTATTCAAAGTAGTTAAATTCTTATATTTGTACAAAAATGATTATGAATGTATTATTTAAGAAAAAGAAAGTAAGGAAAAATTTCAATTCTCATATACATCACATTGGGTTATTATAATATGATTTACGATTAACTGCTGGTATAATTTTGTTAAAATTTATCGCATGAATATATACATAAGATGAAAAACACAGAAGTGTGGACTATTCCAGTTGATAAATGCATCTGGGTTAAGGCGAGAGGCGGTCGTCAGCCCCGCAGTGCGACCAACTTACAATTTCCGTCTGACTTAATCCAACGCGAAAAATAAGCGAAAGATATCACCAATTATCCGCACCGGCATAATATCCTCCGCATTGTCGCAATAAGAGGCCACAAAAGGTCCGCGATTATAAAACGTCCGCGTATATCACGCCCATAAAGATAATTGCAACTTTGTGCAAGATAACTTTTAGAACATGCAAACGTTAACATGAGGGTGTGGGTGGGTGGAGGGGGTGTTGTACAACAGTGTTCCGGGTTCACTGTCGGGTGTATTTAGCCGGGAATTAGATATGTAATTTAACCTACTCCGTGACAAAAGGAAGGGTGATTTAGGGCATCGAGGACCTGCGGCGATCTCTAAAATAGTGTTTCCTGCCATGGTCACTGACCCTCACAATCAAATTAATTAAACCATTAGCGGTATTCTCGATATTCTCCTTCTTTCCAATCAAACGCCGCATGGCTACCAATTGTCTGCCTCTACCTTAATTTATCGGACGCTCACAACACTGAATATAATTGCGGGAATTTACAGATTGAATGAAACCATTATACATCTACAAACATGGTAGAAATTAGTTTCATTATATTGCGATAATTAATAGTTATTATCAGTGGATCTCGTATACAAATTGATTTAAATAATGAGGAGATAATATTCAATACTAAAATATACCTATTTATATATAACAATAATTCAGTTACATGAAATATTTTACATAATTCTGATACTATCTTTCAATACGCTTTCAGTTTGTATATATCCCTACAAGCTTTATAATTGATATATGTTTTTTTTAACTTTTATTACTGTTTTTATTCCTAGTTTAACTTTGAATACCAGTAAAAAAGTACCTCATGAGCATTCGAATGGTATGGAAATCGTTTCTTCGTAGCCTATTATATTGATAAAATCGTTCAATTTGTTCTTTACTCAAGTCACCTAGATTGTTAGCATACCAAATATGGAAACGCAGGAAGTATACTTGCTTATCTTTCATCAAAGTCACTAGAAGTTAGTTAACATCTCATTAAAGTATATTCTTACCATTACCTAGAAAATGATCTAAACAAATGAATCACATGCATTCTTCTCAATTTCTGATATTATATTGGTGATCAAGATTTTCTATTTAAATAAACTCCAAGAGGAAAGTCCGTGCTTGGACCATTGATATAAACTGTCCTAAATAAACATAATTTAATCTAGTGATCGATCAAAAAAGATCTAAATTATAATAACATCTAAAAATAAAGAATTGAAACACAAACTATAATAAAATAATTTTGCAAATTAAGTAATAATTCGATGTCCGTTTAGAAATTACACTTATAATTTTTATTATTTATCATTATCCACACAGTTGTATTGGCAGTATAGATAAAATAATAATTTAAGCGTTGAATTTACTGCGGATTAGGACTGCTGATGTCTACATTAATTTATTAAAGTTCACTGCGCCTATATTTTATTAACGAATAATGGCAATGTTGCATATATAAATTACTTCCGGAAGATAATAGGGTGTTTCCTTTTTTATCGGAGGTTGAAATATGAGTATACGTTGACACAATTAGGCTGTGCGAAGATATTTTATCACAAATGACAGTAATAGCATTTACTTATCCATTAATACATAATTCTTCCTAAATAACACTTACACAATTAAATAAATAATTTATAATAATGAAAATAAATAAACAACAACAATAATAATAATAATATAAACCACTTATTTCTTTATAAATTCATGTGATCGATAACAAATTTCGTTTCAATATTTGTTTATTTATTGAACCAACAATCCATTTAAAATATATTTACAGTATAAAAATAAAGGTAAAACAATTATTTTAAGCAGTATTTATAAGAATAGATTATAAATGTAATTATAATAATACGTTGATTGATTATACTAGAGGAATAATGTGTCAGCTAAATTACTATCCCTTATCATAGCAACAAGTATTATAACCAACAAGTATCAAATTATAATATATTGTTGCCAGTTAATTTACACGACCGCCCTTAAAACTATAAAGGGTTGACTGTAATGAACACGCCCAAAACATGAAACTTAATATATTAATATTAGTCATTACAATAGAATTGTTATTTAATTTCTTATAAAACAAATAACCAATTTCGAAAATATAACAGGAACGTTATGTAAATAAAAACAGTTATTATATTTTTTAAATAATGTATATAAACCTATACAAATAGGACCTATTTAAATAATATGTTTGACAGATTATACATAATTAGTATCATAATATCAAACATAAATTACAAAGCTCTGATTTTATACTAAGTCAAAATTTTCTTGCACTTCTTAAAATATTTGTGTGGTTATATGTTTGACGTGATGTTTAAATGTCACATAAGGAGAAATAAAATGTGCTAGGATACTTAATAGTAAACTATCATCAAATGATAAATAATTAATTAAAACAAATGGCTATAGATTTTAATTCTTAAATGCATGGTTTTTTGTTTAAAATTAAAAAAGGAAATAATAACTCGAACACCTAATTTTGGGAACTTTCTTATCATCACGAATTTGTTGATTAATATCACATTAGCTTCTTTGGAAAATATTAGTTCATCACTCCACGATGGCCTCGTTTTGGGCATATTTACCAATAAAATATATATATTTGTGTGCTAAAAAAACCTGGTCATTTTCGGTAAAGAATAGTGGTTTGTTAATTTTTGTCTGAATAGCATATAAATTGGATTCTTCTACATTTTTTTTATCAACAAAAGAATCATTTTTTATGTTTGGGTTTTTTGCCCTTAAGATCTTTGCTAGTGAATGTAAATATAATTTTTAAAGTGATTGTTTTGTATATTAACCAAAGTAATGGAAGTATGTGAGGAAATTTTTGTGATGAATCTTTAAATTCGTAGAGTTGTGCAAATCGGTTTGTGACTGTTGTTGCTAACAGGGAAGCAATACTTTATTGTTTTTATTATCGTTGTTATAATTGTTGTTCTTTGTTGTTCCTTATAATTGTTGAGATGTATTTAATGAATTAATAAAATTTAGTGACATTTGTTACAATTAACACAAGCCTGTAAATGTTAAAACTGATTTTATATATAACTATCAAATTTACTTTTTAACGTAAATATTTTCTGTTAACTAATTGGAATCTGACATGTTAGCACACATCCGGAAGCCACTCTTCTATTCGTCAGCGCTCCGCACGGTGCAAACGGGGATTACATTACTACTACCCCTTATAAGGTATTTAATTTTTCGATTTCAATCTCTCAAACAACCACTAATTCACTAACAACTGACTCTGGCAATTATCACTGTCTACTGTCACTATCAACTATTATTGTTAACTGTTATTGTTAATTGCTACTATGAACTATCAGTATCAACTGTCACTCTCAACTATCACTATTAAATATCTCTATCTATTGTCACTGTCAACTGTTACAGTAAAAGTCACTATAAATTCTTACTGAAATTATCAACTGTTCTGTCAGCTCACTTACAACTGTTAGTAAACTGCCACTCATAACTCTTACTAATAACTGTCAACTGTCAATATTAATGGTTAATGTGGAATATCTTCCTCAAATGTCATTGACAATATCAATATCATATCACTATCAACTGTAATTGTTAACTGATAATAGTCATTATCCATTTTTACCGACAACTGTCACTTTACCTGTCACCGTCATTATCAACTGCGATAAGACAGCCACACTTATCGCAGTCATCTATCAATTTACTGTAACAACAGTCACTATCATTTGTCACTATCAATTGTCACTCACAACAATTGACACTGTTAACTGTCAGTCTCACTATCAACTGTGTAGCTATTAGCTATCACTGTCAAGCTAAAGTAAATTTACTATCACTGCCAACTTTAATTATCAACTGTAATTATCCACTGTGGCCATCTGTTACTATCATCTGTCGCTAACATCTTTCACTGTCAATTTTCAATTTACTATTACTGTCAACTGTCAACTATAATTATCTAGTGACACCGTCAACTGTTACTATCAACTGTCGCTAACATCTATCACTGTCAACTATCAATTTACTGTAACTATCTGTTACTATTGATTTTCACTCTTAACTCTTAACTGTGACTGTCAATTGACATTGTCAACTTACAATCAATTTACTATAACTATCAACTGCCACTATCATCTGTTACTCTTAACTGTCACAGTCAATTGACATTATCAACTTACTATCAATTTACTATAACTATCAACTGTCACTATTGATTGTCACCCTCAACTCTTAACTGTCACAGTCAATTGACCTTGTCAACTGTTATTATAATTAATAATAACTGTTATTACTGTCACATCAAGTTACTGTCACTATCATTCCATCAGGTTGATCATCGTATTAGGCAAACTTGATAAGTTTCTGCATCGGCACATTTCGGTCTCTCTTGAAGGCCAAAAAATCTCTTTGTCATTCAGGACGGTTTTTGCGCCGGCGTAACTATCCTTCTTCAGCTTTCAAAGCCTCTATCATACTTTATCTGGAAGAACGACAAACATCATGTTCTTTTGTTATTACTTATTACTGTTAACTGTCACTGCCAACAGTTATTGTTAATTGTTACTATGAACTGTCAACGTCAACTATTACTTTCAATTATCACTATCAATAGTCACTCTCATTGATCACTATTAAATATCTCCATCAACTCTCACTGTCAACTGTTACATTAAAAGTCACTATAAATTCTCACTGATATTATCAACTGTTGCTATCAGCTATCACTGTCAACTGTTAGTCAACTGCCACTCACAACTGTTACTGTTAACTCTCAACTGTCAATATTAATGGTTACTGTGGAATATCTCCATCAACTGTCACTGACAATTAACTTTTACTACCGACGGTCACTGTCGTGCCCCTCCTTACATCACTATCAGCTGTAATTTTTAACTGACAATATAAATTTTTACCGTCAATTGTCACTTTACCTGTCACCTTCATTATCAACTGTGGCTGTCACTTAGCGTAGTCATCTATCAATTTAGTGTAATGACAACAGTATTCATCATCTGTCACTTACAATAATTAACACTGTTCTCACTATCAACTGTCGCTATTAGCCATGACTGTCAACTATCAATTTACTATCACTGCCAACTGTCATTGTCAACTGTAATTATCCACTGTCACTATAAAATGCTACTAACGTTTGTTGCTAACATCTTTTGCTATCAATTTTCATTTTCAATTTACTATTACTGTCAACTGTCAACTATAATTATCTAGTGACACAGTTAACAGTTACTATCAACTGTCGCTAACATCTATCACTATCAACTATCAATTTACTGTAACTATCAACTGTCACTATCATCTGTTACTATTGATTGTTACTCTCAACTCTTAACTGTCACAGTCAATTGACATTGTCAACTTACTATTAATTTACTGTAACTATCAGCTTTCAAGGGCTCTATCACACTTTATCTGGAAGAACGTTTAGACAAAAATCAGGTTTTTTGCTTAGATTGTAACAGCATTTATGTTACTTATTATTGTTAACTGTTACTCTCAACTGTTATTGTTAATTGTTACTATGAACTATCAATGTCAACTATTACTTTCATTTATCACTATCAACTGTCACTCTCAACGATCACTATTAAATATCTCTATAAATTGTCACTGTCTACTGTTACAGTAAAAGTCACTATAAATTCTCACTGAAATTATCAACTGTTGCTGACAGTTATCACTGTCAACTATTAGTCAACTGCCACTCACAACTGTTATTCTTAACTGTCAAGTGTCAATATTAATGGTTACTGTGGAATATCTCCATCAACTATCACTGACAATTAACTTCATCACTGTCGTGTCCCTCATTACATCACTATCAACTGTAATTGTTAACTGACTATAAATTTTTACCGTCAATTGTCACTTTACCTGTCACCTTCATTATTAACTGTGGCTGTCACTTGTCGCAGTCATCTATCAATTTACTATCACTACCAATTGTAATTATCCACTGTCAGTATCAAATGTCATTTGTCACTCACAACAATTGACACTGTCAACTGTTACTCTCACTATCAACTATCACTATTAGCTATCACTATCAACTATCAATTTACTATCACTGCCAACTGTCATTATCAATTGTAATTATTCACTGTCACCATCAAATGTCATTTGTCACTCACAACAATTGACACTGTGAACTGTCACTCTCACTATCAACTATCGCTATTAGCTATTACTATCAAATATCAATTTACTATCACTGCCAACTGTCATTGTCAACTGTAATTAACCACTGTCACCATAAAATGCTACTAACATTTGTTGCTAACATCTTTTGCTATCAATTTTCATTTTCAATTTACTATTACTGTCAACTGTCAACTATAATTATCTAGTGACACAGTCAACTGTTACTATCAACTGTCGCTAACATCTATCACGGTCAACGATCAATTTACTGTAACTATCAACTGTCACTATCATCTGTTACTATTGATTGTTACTCTTAACTCTTAACTGTTACAGTCAATTGACATTGTAACTTACTATCAATTTACTGTAACTGTCAACTGCCACTATCATCTGTTACTCTTAACTGTCACAGTCAATTGACATTGTCAACTTACTATCAATTTACTGAAACTATCAACTGTCACTATCATCTGTTACTATTGATTGTCACTCTCATCTCTTAACTATCACAGTTACTATCACCACTATCAACTGTAAATGTCAAAAGTCACTGTTAACTATCACTGTCAACAGTCACTGTTAACTGTCACTGTCAACAGTCACTATCAACTGCCACTGGCAACTGTCACTGTCAATTGTTACTTTTAATTATCACTCTCAATATAAATGGGCATTGTAGAATATCACAATCAACTGTCACTCGCAATTAACTATTACTATCAACTGTAATTTTTAACTGACACTATCAACAATCATTGTCAACTGTCAATATAAATTTTTACCGTCAACTGGCGCTACCAACTGTCACTTTACTTTAATCATTATCAACTGTGTCTGTTATTTATCGCTGACAACTATCAATTTACTGTAACTATAACAGTCACATTTATCTGTCACTATCAATTGACACTCAAAACAGTTAACTGTCTCAAACAATTGACTCTGTCAACTGTCACCCTCACTATCAACTACATCCGTGAGGATTTAACAGAACCCTTATAACTTAATTTTAATGTCAAATGTTTTTCCCACCACCTGGAAAATTTCAAAGATCATTCCGATACATAAGGGTAAAGATATTGAATGCATTTCCAACTTCAGATCTATATCTTTAATATCCAAATTTGTCAGTGTTCAAAATAATGTTATTTAATACAATATATAATCAATGCAGCCAATATATAACACCAACACAACATGGATTTGTTAAGCATAAATCAACAGCAACAATTTTATGCCATTTTACTGATTTCGTATCGACTACCTTAGAAAAACCTTGCCGAGTTGATGTAATATACACGGATTTTCGATAAAGTAGATAGCGTTTTGCTAATCCATTAATTGCATTTTGTATTTGATAATAATTTAATTACTGTTCTGACTAAATATTTATACGATAGAGTCGCTTACATTGACTATCGATCTATCAAATCATGTATGTTTGCTAGTCATAGTGGTGTTCCACAGGGCTCTAACCATGGGCCCCTATTATTCTTGCTTTTGGTTAACGACATTGATAATCTGACAATCTGATTCAAGACATTTTTAAATCAGATTGTTTATTTTTTGACGATGATTTAAAATTGTTTAGACGAATTATAACTCTGGTGATTGTTTGGCCTTATAGCGTGATTTGCATAGAAGTGGAGCGTCAAAAATGGATTGGCCTTAAACATCAGTAAATACAAAACAATGACATATAAAATACTAGAAAGTTGAATTCCATTAAATTTACTTATAATATTAATTTTTTAGATTTAGAATCTGCTATTAGCTTTCGCGATGTCGGTGTCCTTTTTGACAACAAATTAAATTTCATGTGGCAGTTGAAATTTAATTTGTTGTCAAAAAGGACATCAAGAAAGAAAACTTATAACAGATTCTAAATTTGATAAATTAATATTATAAGTAAATTTAATGGAATTAAGCTTTCGAGTATTTTATATGTCATATCTCGGCAATCAGTCTATGGTATTTTGGAATGTCTACTACGAAATAGTAAGCCATTTAAGACCTTACTTCCTCTTATTAATTATTACTACCCTTTTATTCGTAGTAAGTTAGATTATTGTTCCAACGAGCTTATCAAATTGTTCAAATAACATAAGGCCCCAGATATCGATAGTATTTCTATGGCTATGGTAAAAAATCTCGCTCGCTTTTCTAAATTTACGTTTGGGATGTTTTCCATTCGTGTGGAAGTTAGCTGCAGCGGCGAGTATCCTCAAGGCAGGCAAAAATTCCAATACTTGCATCTAGCTATCATTCCATCAGGTTGATCAGCATATTAGGCAAACTTGATAGCTTTCTGCAGCGTCACATTTCGGTCTTTCTTGAAGGTCAAAAAATATCTTTGGTTTTTATGCTGGCCCAACTACCATTCATCAGCTTTAAAAGGCCTCTGTCACACTTTATCTGGAAGAACGTTTCTATAAAAATCATATTTTTTGCTTAGATTGTACAACCGCATTTATGTAACTTCAAGAAATGGTAAAACTTTTTGTGTACATAATAACTATTTGTAATGGAATAAATAAAAAAAATCATACAGCAAATAACTAATAATAATAATAATTAAAGTTTAGAAAATCTAACTATTACAATATTTTCCATATATTTTTTTGTGAAATATTTATTTTTGCTTAAATGTGTGTTTTATACAGAAAGTAATTAATTCCTTATGAGAAAAAACCTGCGATTATTTATTAAGCAGTGTACAATATTTATACCATTAATGTACGGTGGTGTTCCTGAAATGCATTTGAGTTTACTTCAAAGGATTATAGCGGTCTCGCTAAAGTGCTATTAATTATATCCTAAAAGCGAGCGGGGGTGGATGAATTATTAACAGATATATCGATCACGAGTCGATATGGTAATCGGATAAGTGCGTACATATTGCAACAAGCGGAGATGAAGAACGCAATTTGCATCCGATGCATTGCAGAACAAGGAAGCTGGTTAACATTAGTTGCTCCACTCTTGGATGCAACCTGCATTATTCAACCATCGGTGACGGACGTTAATATTCTACTAAATACAATACTGACGAATTGCGGACTTCATTGAAATTCACTGGACATATTTTATCCGGCATTGTATTATTAAATTACATCTGCATCCAGTGTCACAATAGGTAGTTTAATGCGATCGTATATTTAGCCAATAAAGCAGTTGGAAACGCTCTTAATAGGGAATTGCGGTAAGGAATGCAAGCAAGCTTGTTGTCTTAGTTACATTCCCTTTCAGCGCAGTTCTTACGTTCGTAAATTACAACCGAAACACTCCTCCCTTCTATGGTTTATGTATCTGGATTTAGGAAGCTAATGTCCCAAAATAAAATCACCGATAACGAAACAATGAGGACTGTATTTATCACGTGATAATTTAGAATGCTTTTATAATGACCCGGATTCGTGTAAGGGACGCCTCCTTTTTTTGCCCTGGGATAATGTGATTATATTTGAAATAAATATGCCACGAGGCAATGTAAGGCACGCCATAAAAAAGATTCATGCGTATTTTTATTGAATATATTTTGAGGGAAAGCGTTGAAAGTGGTTTTATTTATTGTTTGTTTGATAATAGTTGGTATTATATAAAACTTAAATAAATATATGATTGTTATCTTAAAAAAACAGACTAAATTTAATATTCTTTGAAATAATAATTGGTAGAGAATTGATAAACACTTGGTGTGTTTCAATGATCAGTAAAACAAACCAAGTGTTTATAAAGTCTCTACCTATTACTAAATCTAATAAATTTAATCATAATTATTATCATCATAATCAATTATAATCATAATGATTGATAAGTAATGATTAATTTCAATCACGGAAACATATGCTAAAGATTTTCGGCGCCTCCACCATAAATGAATATACTATATATATATTTTATAGAAAAATTTCTTAAAATATTCTAATGTAATTAACTAAAATGGAGATCATTAAATAATATAAAACAAAATTATATTTGTTTACAAATTTTCGTTGTATAATTGATATTATACGTTAATAAAATATCTAATTTTTTTATTCATGCTGGAGGATTCTATTTCCTTACACATTTCATACAATAAATATCTGTATATAACTTTCATAACTTATTACATTTGTTTTTAAGCGTTAAATTACATTTTATTAAAAGTTCAAACAAAACACCATTCCATTTCTTTATTATCATTTTCAGAAACAACCTGAATGGAACGACTTGAGCCGGGGCAAGAATTTTTCATTAAATCTCCGTAATGCAAATAAATGATTTTAATGCAAATTGCCAGTTTTTAGAGCGCCGGCTCTGATTGGGAAATTTGCGCCACGGTTTTCTTTAATTTGCATCGCTCGCTCTCGAACACGCAAAAATAGAATTACGTGCCTGCATCCAGCATTTTATAAATTAATAAATACGTGTTGTTGTTGCTGTTTACTTTTTTTTTGTGTAAATGTGCGCGCGTGAATCGAAAACAGTTATTTCCATTTGCCGTCGTATCCAAAACGGATTCGCAAAAATAAAGGAAATAAAATATAGCGCTTTCATGCATTCCCCACAACAAATGCCATAAATAATATTACGACTGGTGTTTACTGGAAATTAGCGCGTCATCTGGAGCACCACCCTCGGAATAAGTTCGCGACGAGGGTGTGTAAAAGGGCGTTCTCGGGTGAAAGAAAAATAAATATATTACATTGCAAAATTGTTGAAATAAAGGGTGTGGGTTTATTGAGAAAATTAACAGATTGTGCTTATTAAATGTTCATAATTTAATAATGTAATTGGTCTGTTTTTGAAGTCAAACTTTATATTATAGAATTTTATTAGTTTTCCAGTTGTGGGGGTTTTATTACACAGTGGCTTCATGTGATCATTAGCAAGGGAAGGTATTTAAGTTATGAATAGAATAACAAAGATTGATACGCTCACAATTTATATGCCATTCTTTATTTCTCTTCTGCAAACTACTATGACATCCTCCAACTATTCAATTCTTATATTCTCAATATCTCTCAGCACTTTATAATCTCTCTTCTTCTTCTTCTCCTCCTTCAGCTTTAATAAAAGATCGTTTATTAAAATTTACTTTAGTTTTTGAAAATTCACCAAATTTTACTTGAGTTATGAACTTTTGAAAGTTCTGGCCTCCAAATTGTTGATGAATTAATGAAAAACAGTTGAAAATCAATTTTTAACGCAAAGATTTAATAATCCAATGGCAGGATTAGATTAACAAAAGATTATCCAATCAAATTTATTTTAGTGTTTGAAAAACCATCAAGTTTTACTCGAGTTATGAACTTTTGAATATACTCATGTCAAAAGTGTTGACGAATTAATGAAAAACAGTTGATAATCAATAGTTACCGCAAAGATATAATAATCTAATGGCTCGATTAGATTAACAAAAGGTCATTCTTTAAAATTTACTGTAGTTTTTGAAAATTCACTAATTTTTACTTGAGTTATGAACTTTTGAAAATACTCTCCTCCAAATTGTTGACGAGTTAATGAAAAACAGTTGAAAATCAATAATTAGCGCAAAGATATAGTAATCTAATGGCTGGATTAGATTAACAAAATGTCATTCAATTAAATTTACTTTAGATTTTGAAAATTCACAAATTTTTATTTGAGTTATGAACTTTTGAAAATACTCGCCTCCAAATTGTTGACGAATTAATGAAAAACACTTGAAAATCAATAGTTAACGCAAAGATATAATAATCTAATGGCTGAATTAGATTAACAAAAGAATATTAAATAAAATTTACTTTAGTTTTTGAAATTTAACCAATTTTTACTTGAGTTATAAACTTTTGAAAATAGATGCGTCCAAATGGTTGACGAATTAATCAAAAACAGTTGAAAATCAATGGATAACGTAAAGATATAATAATCTAATGGCTGCGTTCGCTTAACAAAAGAACATTCATTAATATTTACTTTAGTTTTTGAAAATTCACCAAGTTTTACTTGAGTTATGAACTTTTGAAAATACTTGCGTTCAAATGGTTGACGAATTCATTAAAACCACTTGAAAATCAATAGCTAACGTAAAGATATAATAATCTAATGGCTGAATTAGATTAACAAAAGAACATTAAATAAAATTTACTTTAGTTTTTGAAAATTAACCAATTTTTACTTGAGGTATGAACTTTTGAAAATACTCTCCTCCAAATTGTTGACGAATTAATGATCAACAGTTAAACATCAATAGATAACGCAAAGATGTAATAATCTACTGGCTGGATTAGATTAACAAAAGGTGATTTATTAAAATTTACTTAAGTTTTTGAAAGTTCACCAATTTTTAGTTGAGTTATGAACTTTTAAAAATACTCTTCTCCAAATTGTGGACGAATTAATGAAAAACAGTTAAAAATCAATAGATTAAGCAAAGATATAATAGTCTAATGGCTGGATTAGATTAACAAAAAATCATTTAATAACATTTACTTTAGATTTTGTAAATTCACTAAGTTTTACTCGAGTTATGAAGTTTTGAATATACTCACGTCAAAATTGTCGACGAATTAATGAAAAACAGCTGATAATCAATAGTTAACGCAAAGATATAATAATCTAATGGCTGGATTGGATTAAAAAAGATTGTTCATTAAAATTTACTTTAGTTTTTGAAAATTCACCAATTTTTACTTGAGTTATGATCTTATGAAAATATTTGCGTCCAAATGGTTGACGAATTAATAAACAACAGTTGAAAATCAATAGTTAACGTAAAGATATAATAATCTAATGACTGAATTAGATTAACAAAAAAACATTCATTAAAATTTACTTTAGTTTTTGAAGATTCACCAATTTTTACTTGAGTTATGAACTTTTAAAAATACTCTCCTTCAAATTGTTGACGAATTATTGAAAAACAGTTGAAAATCAATAGATAACGCAAATATATAACAATCTAATGGCTGTATTAGATTAGCAAAGAATCATTTAATAAAATTCACTTTAGATTTTGAAAATTCACCAAGTTTTACTCGAGTTATGAAGTTTTGAATATACTCATGCCAAAATAGTTGACGAATTAATGAAAAATAGTTGATAATCAATAGTTAACGCAAAGATATAATAATATAATGCCTGGATTAGATTAACAAAAGGTGATTCATTAAAATTTACTGTAGTTTTTAAAAATTCACTAATATTTACTTGAGTTATGAACTTTTGAAAATACTCGCGTCCGAATTGTTGATTAATTAATGAAAAACAGTTGAAAATCAATGGTCAACGTAATGATATAGTAATCCAATGACAGAATTAGGTTAGCAAAAGATCATCCAATAAAATTTTTGTTAGTTTTTAAAAATCCATCAATTTTTACTCGAGTTATAAATTGTTGAAAATACTGATGTCAAAATTGTTGACGCATTAATGAAAAACAGTCGAAAAACAACAATTAACGCAAAGAAAAAGTAATCCAATGAGTGAATTTGATTAATAAAAGATCATTTAATAAAAATTACTTTAGTTTTTGAAAATACCCCCATCTTTATTTGAGTTATGAACTTTTGAAAATACTCACGTCCAAATTATTGACGAATTAATGAAAAGCAGTTGACAATCAATAGTTAACGCAAATATATAGTAATCTATTTGCAGGATTAGATTAACAAACGACCATTAATTAAAATTTACTGTAGTTTTTGAAAATTCACAAATTTTTACTTGAGTTATGAACTCACGTTCAAACTATTGACGAATTAATAAAAACAGTTGAAAATCAATGGCCAACGTAAAGATATAGTAATCCAATGGCTGGATTAGGTTATAAAAAGATCATCCAATCAAATGTATTTTAGTTTTTGAAAATCCGCACTTATCCTTAAGTCTTTTTTATTCATTGTATTCTAATTGCTAACTTCTCCTCCAAATTTCCAATTTCACCACTTGACATAATCACACACATTAAGATCATTATTTGAATACATGCGTTGTATAATTTAGCTACTCAAATTTATAAATACAAAGATTACAAAATAATGAAAAGTATTTTTAGTCTGCCTAAATAATTCAATACCCAGTGCATAAAATATTTTTGCGTTATTTTTTTTTGTCAAACTTTGCATGCGTACAATTAAAAAAAAAATCATAACATCATTAAATTAAATTGAAAACAACACGAAATGGACACTGTTGACAGTAACAACATGATTACGTAATAAAAAAAAAGGATCGAATCCATGTCGGCGTATTGCAGATTTATTTATTTCAATTTTCACGTGACGTGATTACAATTTAAACATCCCGGCCGCAGCATAATCTGTTAAAACTTTCACATTAAATCCGTTAGCATTACAATGCAGTGAAATGGCGTGTTAAAAGCAAAACGGACTTTTAAAAGGTCTGTATGCATTAACTAGTGTCAAGGCTAACGCGTTCGTTACAAATTGCACATATTTTAATAATAGTTGACGAATGCATTCAATTTTTAAAAATATTTTTTAAATTAAATTAAATCGCTATCAAAATCAAGTCTTTTGGTCGTATAAATATGTATGCAAAAAAGCTTGTTACGTTAAGGGATTGCTCTTGTTGTTTTAAAACGCTGTTAATTATATCTAAATGACGAATGTTACAGACTTTACATTCAATTATAAATCCTTACCAAAGATGCTTAACTTACAAAATTACTAGTACAATCTTGGAACTGTATGTGCCTATTGTTGAAGTAGAATTATCAAGGCTGAAAAACCTACGCTCGATAGCCTTGAAGAAGATGAACAATTACAATAATTATTTTTATAATTTCATAATATAAATACTAGCTTCAATAAAGATGTTTTCGCTCTCTTAAATAATACGAGATATACAATAAGGTGACATCTATTGTCTAAAGTGTTGCACTATATGAGTGAATAACCACAGACAATTTTAGGGAACTATCATTAGCGATAATTATAGCAATAATTAGTTGTAAACATTGAATTCTTGATAGAAAAACAATATTACTATTGTATAATTTGAAAAGTACTACAGATATTAATCATTCAAAAGTTTTTGACATTTCCTGTCTGTAGTTTAGCTTGCATTTTAATTAATGAAAAACTCAAACAACTACGTACTTAATGTAGTTACTTGAGTACGTGAAGGTTAATATCACTTAGTTGAAACACAGTTATATTCCTTTCTTCACTCTTTATTTTGTCATTCAATTAGTGCCCGAAATGTACATTTAGCAGTGAAAAAATAAAAAGTGAAGAAAGGAATATAACTGCGTTTCAATTAATTGAGTCTTAGTCTATTATCGTCCCTATTTAGATTTAATTTTTTTATTTTTTTGCTAAGTACTTAAACTACGACCATCTCATATACGTCAGACTAATTGAGGAGTTTTGTTAGTGGGAGCAGTCATGTGCAGCATCAAGGTGTCCCTTTTAATTAAATTGTGAAATGAAGTGAAATTTCAGCATTATGAATGGATGAATATGATAATGTAGTCTGCGCTGTGTGCGAGTCGGTGCACGTGAATCCATGGGATGTGTGATTATAATGGCTTTTAGTGGTAGACCTAATGCTCGTCATGCATTATGAATGCAACGTGAAATGTTAACCAGCGATAGGATTTCGATAAGGCGGACACTGACGAAATCGAAATATTCCATTCACCGTTGTAATTGAAATCATTTTATGATGGGCAATAATCAACGCTGAAATATTAATTACAGTTCTATAATGGATACAGCTATACAAATCATAAACTATGTAAACGACGAGCACATAGTTCACCACATTAAAGCAAACAATATGTAAAGTAGATATTTAATGCTATTTAATAGTTTACTAGATGTTGAAATGTTTAGTATTTTTCCATATAAAGAAATAATATCAACGAAAAATTTGATGGCTGATTTTTATAGAATACTTTTAATAACATCGTTGAATGAATTGAGAACACTATGAAAGGGTCTGAACAATTTTTTACAAAAAATATACCTAATACATCTTGGAAATAGACTATTTAAAGAATTTATGAGAGCAAATATCATAAAAAATTGAAATCATTTTTATGAGTTAACTTTTATCTGATATTTGCTCTCATAAATTCTTTAAATAGTCTATTTCCGAGATGTTTTACGTATATTTTTTGTACAAAATTGTTCATTGTTTCAACATATCTATAGCTGTTTATTAAAACTAACAAAAAATAACAATATAACAAAACTAAAGTAATTTTGCATTTACTTTTAAAATCAGTGCATTCTGTAACATAAATTTTCTTCGATTTAGTATAATAGGAGTTATTATAGTGTGACAGATTTGTAAAAAAGAACATTTTCTAAGTCATCAATCAATTTTCAGTTTCTGTTTCGGGTCTAATTTCAATCAAAACAAGGTCTAAAGGAATATTTTTTAGTACAAGACTTATCCATTTTTCTTTTAGAATTCATTGATCTTCATGTAATGCTTTTGAGCTGTTGAGGAGTTGATCCCTACTGTCGTGTTTTATTTTATAACGCCCCTACGATCAACTTCCAGGCATTTTTCCTGTCTATCTGTTCAAATTGTTTTGAAGTTTATGTCTTTATACTTGCTAAATTTCATAGGCCACCAACAAGGTTTTATCTAAAATGTTCATTTTCATACGATACTTTATAAAGAAATTAATGTCATTACCTTAATTATGAATACATTTTAAATATACTCCAATGTGTAAATAGCAAGAACAATAGTTATTATTTTAATAGTGTAGAAATTAGATAATTCCATTTATAGCATCTCAAAAAGATTGCTAAATGCGTAATAATTAGTTGTAAATAGTTGGTTGAAGTATATGACTCAATTACTATAAAGAATGCTGCTAAATATAGTGATACAAATTAAAGAAAGTGTTAAATACAATTGTTTTAACGATTAAGAACCATTACCTTCAATGTGTACTGTGAGATACTCCAAAGAGAGTCTAGAACTTATAAGTTAATTTTTGGTAGACAACAAATCAAATAATAACTACTTGCACCCTAATAATATTTTCTGATTTTATACATAACTTTTTTCTCCTTTTTCTGCGCTTTTATCTAATTTTATTTGAAAACAATATTTAGCCTAGCACTTACTTCATTACCCTTAATATTTCCTGAGTATCTTCCCTCAATTAAAATAGTATGTTTACCTGTAACAAAAATAAATCATTAGTAATAGAATAATCACACAGACTAAAATATATCTACATTTTCTAAATATTTTAGAAATAGTAATAAATAAATATATAAACTAACATGGTTTTATAAAGCAAAGTCCTTTCAAAAGATAAAGAAGAAAAAGTAAAAAGAAGAATACAGCCCTAATTTTCCATGCACCCTCCGTACCTAAAGTTCTTGAATACCTTCAGCAGATTATTGACACCTTGTAATACTGGTTTGCTAAATGGCGAATTAAAATAAATCCCCACAAATCAAAGCTTCTAATTCTCTATCACTCGAACAATAATCCTGCACATAATATTCATATGTTCCACACAACTATTTCCTCTTGAACATCCTTTAAATACCAAGGCATTATCATAGACCGAAAAGTCAACTTCAAAATCCACACAGTTTTAAACAAAACAAAAAGCATAGCTAGAGTTAAAATGTACAGAACCCTAACATACAAAATAAATGATATATCTATAAAAAACAGCGGTTAAAATATAAAAAATGATCTGCAGTCCTTTATTCGACTACGGTAATGTCCTTTTCTCCAATTATTAATTAAATACTTCAACTTTATATTTATATTCATTTGATTTAATGAACTGAGGAATGTGCTTTTAAGATATTAGATTTTTACATTTTAATAGAGGTTAAGTTCAAAGATTTATTTTAAAAGTGCTAATATATGTTGAGCAATCATTATATCTAATTTTAAAATTTGAAGAAAGAGAGTCGTTAGGTAAAAATGTTCACTTCTAGTCTAGAAATGACTACTAGATGATCTTGCAAACATTTGCAAATACGAGAAGCTTCTAAAATCTCTAGTTTACAAAAGTTTTTGCTCAAAAATTTTGGCTCTATATATAACGTATGAATAAGAATGGATAACATATCAGATGATGCTATTTCTCTAATTTAGGTGAATATGGAACAAATAATTCCTTCGAATTCTCGGATTTGATGTGGCTATGTCTCTGAATTAATGTATTGACCTGTAATCTAGAAATATATGGAAAATTATAATACAGATTCCGATGGCTATTCTAAACCATTCTAAACAATTGTGGGGGATCGCAAGCGAGGAGGAGGAGAAGTACTTTGAGGACGAAGAAGGATAAAGGCCCGGCGATGAAGAGGAGGAGAAGGGGACACCAAGAGAAGAGTGTACACAATGGAAGAGTCTTACGACGATGGTTGTGCAGAACTTTTATGAACACCTGAGCCTCCGACACAAATTTATAATGCGTGGGATTCTTCTTAAAGGTAGGGAAAAGTAAAGGAAATTAACTTTGGACATGCAAGAGTCGTATCTTTGAATAATATTTTAGGTTGGGAGAAGTTATGTTTCATTTGTGGAATGTATTACTTCTCACAATATGAAAATTTGGTTCCATCAAGAATGTAGCAGAACAAGTATCGAATTTATATTTTAGGCATTGCAAAACATTTTTATCTTCCATTTATAGGTTGTAAATGTGGCTGACATGTGATGTTATAAGAAAACCTACTTGACTATGGGTTAGTCTCAAACATAAAACAAGGACTTTTTTATTTGTTTTATTTATTATATTTATTTTTATCAAAATTTCATATATTATTTAAAGAATTACATTACTATTTATTTTATTTTAAACTTAATTACTATTAGATTTGAACCACCTTAGGATAGTGAATTTAATATCTGTATTGAAAATGTTGTTTTCATGTGCTTAGAAAGATGGCATTAAAAGTATAAGATTTTGCTTAAAGGGGCTAGAATATTACAAAAAAGCGGTTTCGGTACAGAAAAATAGGTGGCAACAATGATCTTATTTAAAATTTCTTAAGTAAGCTTAAAGCTGCACGAGGTTTAATAAAAATTAGTGTTTTAGGATTTAAGAACATAAAGCCCAATTTAATCTTGTTTCATTAGTAATATTTTGAGAAATAATTTGTAATAAACTCATTATATTCAATATATCTAAAGCCAATTTTATGTAACTAAATAAGTTGAAGAAATCGTATGCAAACTGTTTGAAGTGTTATACAGCTAATCTATTAACTTTTCTGCTATTTAATCAGTAAAATCTTTAGTATACCAAATTTTTGATCTCTGTAGAAAATGTTGTTGAAGAGGTTCAAATATAAGCCGAAAAAGGTGATATTAAACGTCTAAAAAGTATAGTTTCACATAATGCATATATGAATTTCTACGATCTATAAAGTTAAGAGTCTGTTCAACAAACAAATTTATTTATTTATTTAGCTTTCTTCGTAACGAAATATACATGGATGTATAAAAATACTAGGGTTGTTCAAGTGTAAAGGTACGAAACGATAATAAAGGTAGATATGAAGAATTTATTCGAAGTATACATCATAGGCTTAAGGACAATGATTCCACTCATTAAAAAGTCGAAGGATACTGTGTTTTCAAAACTTCTGTGGCTGTGACGAGATCATGTCCTTGACAGCGTCTTTGAGTTCGTCGTCCGATTTGAAGCGCTGCTCTTTCAAATGACTAAAAATATTAAAATTGTAGGGCGATGGAACAGTGTAGACAATTATTCATGATAGGTTGCATTATCGGAAGATGTGAGCGATATGTGTTCCGAATCAGCTTACTGAAAGCAATTACGTATAGGGTTCGGCCTTCAACATCTATTGTTTTACTATAGCGGATAATTGTGAGTGATGAGAGCTGGTGCCATCACTAAGGACCAGAGCAGCAGGCAAAGTATTTTTTCACATCTAAGGTCGACTACTTGTTGAATATCTCGAGCATATAATAACCATTAAGTTCGATGTGTACTATAATCTACTAGAAGACTACGCAAGTGTATTAAGAAGAAAAGATTGGGGAAAAGGTGTGGTTCTGCTCCATAATAACGCGCGTACCCATGTGTAAAGGGTCACATAGAAGGAAGCGGCCAAATTCAAGTGGAAATAACTTGATCATCCATTCTACAGCCGGACATGTCGTTATTTCTACGAGTTTGTTGCCCTGCAAGGGCAGCGTTTCAACTTGGACGAAGAATTCAAAGGTGCAATGAAAGACAGGGAGTTCTGAGAATACGGAATCAATGGAATCGTTGTGCTCATGCCTATTATGTATACTTTTAATAAAGACTATATTTATACCCAAAATGTTGTTTCTTACCTTTTTATTTGATCACCCTTTTTATAATACAAAACATACAAAAATATCGGATGGAACAAGCTGGACGGAGTTCATGTGGGTGCGATGGTCTTCCACTATAACACGAATTCTCTATATTCTCGTTACCATTAATACTTGTCTTCCCATCTCATTATCGATAAGGATTTAACTTTCTAAATCAGTTTCTGCATCTCTGATTTTATGTACGCGAGAGTGGTTGTGAAGGTTCTATAGGAATCTTTTTAAAATCTTAATAAGACACAAACAGTTAGATGGAATTTCATGACATTTATTTTGTGGCCAAGAGTATCCAATTATACATGGAATATGACATCAGTCAAATGGCTGTCACTGCTGGCCTTACAATAGTCCATTTTCTCGACCCAATTATTCAGAACATTTTCCAACGTCTGCGGCTCTATCTCAGCAATGGCATTTTGGATATTGACTTTAAGAACGTCAATCGTTGCTGGATCGTTGGCATAATAACGTTCTTTAATGGCACCTCAGAGCAAAAAGTCCATGCTGGCCAATTCACATCTCCACAACGGCTGATTTCACGATTTTCGTGAAATGACCGCAATAAGTCGATAGTTTCGTTGCTGGTGTAGCCCCCATCTTGTTGGAACCAGATGTTGCTCATATCCAAACTAGCAATTTGCTCCTAAAAAATGTTTGATATCATGGTCCTATAGCGGTTTCCGTTGACCGTTTCGCCAGATTCAAAGAAAAATGGACCGATGATGCCGCCGGCCCATAATCCGCACTATAATGTTCAATTGCTGAGAGCGATGACCAGTCGATGTTCTCGGGTTGGCTTGCAAACTACGGAGGCTACAGCAGCAATATTCTCGGGTGTATGAGGCGGACGATGGTGTAGAACTTTAGTACAGTCCACCAGCATACCAGTTTCACGAACTTTGTCCACAAATTTCTTCTGAACACTTGCATTTGGTGCATATTCGAGACCGCAATTTTCACACTGATTCTGCAATATACGAATTACATTCAAAGTAAATTTTTAACATTTCCCAACGTTCATCAAGCGTATAGCGTGTCATTTCGTTAACCGGGTGTTGTATATTGAACAACTGTCATACATCAAATGCCAAATATCATAACAGTAAAAATAAAGTGGTAGTTCAAAAAGATTATAAGAAATGGCCCAGTTTTTATACGTTAATCGATAGAATATTGATTGTACTTAGCCTTAAGTAAACAGAACTAAAATGGATGGTTTAAGATAGGATAGCATACCTGAGTAAAGGTAGTCTTGTATGAGAAGAGAAAGATGTTAGTTCTCTTCCAGTTGAATTTTGAGGGGCGTGATTAGGGATAATTTAATTCCATTAAATGCGAAAAATATCATGGACCGAACACATATTAAATGAAGAAGTCGTTCGAAGAGTGCGCTTAAAATGCTACTCCTACTCAATATTAAAAGCGAAACACAATTTCCCTTGTCCATTTAATAAGGTACAAACGCTACGAACTACTACGTGTGATAATCCTATGAAAGGAAGAAGGAAGGAGAGGCATTGGAAGGTAAAAATGTCGTGGCTTCGAAACCCACTTGGGAAGTGGACAGGGATGTGATGAGAGCAATCATATGGTGCAGTAGTCGTCAACTCCGCTAAGAGAGGCACACAGCGAAGAAGAAATGCAACTTTGGTGTACAGTTCGAAGATCTGCGTAAAAACGTCAACTGCTGTAGTATTCATACATGTATTGAGATAGTAAAAGTTACACTCTCTTATATGATGCAAAGAGGACGACAATTACAAATATTCATTATTCTTAAAAGGTGAGTAGTTCGAAATGCCTGCTTGTCATTTTGTTTTTAGAAGTTGAAACAAAATTGACTTTTAAGCTCAATAAGGTATACGAGAGCGATTCTAGCCTTTATGTTAATTAAATATATGTTAATCAAGGAGATATTTATTGAGGTTACTTTTTTCTAATGTACGTAACACTACTAATGCTATAAATTACTTCTCTAATTTGCAAAATTTTAACCAAATCAAATTCAAGTTTCACATTATTGATGAACATATGTGTTTAGTTTACTTAAATAAAATAAAATCGGCCAGCGTTGATTTTGATGGAATTAATATTGATATGGCTTCTGATGAGCTGTCCTACAATAATTCCGTTCATTGTACACATTATAAATTCCTGCATTAGTGAATCATTCTCTCCTGACTCTTAGAAAAGGGCAATAATAAAACTAGTACCTAAAATCAACAACCCACTGAAGAAGGCAATTAGTATTTTATCCATCTTGTCCAAACTATTCGAAAAAATGCTAAATGACCAACTGACTCAAATTTGTGAATGAATATCACCTATTACCAATCCACCAATTATTATTTAGGATTGGTTACAGGTTCGAGACAACTCTACTAAATATAACAGATGATATTTTAAGGGCCACTGTTTCAGGTAAGGCCACAGCAGTTGTACTTCTTGATTACTCTAAGGCATTCGATACAATAAATCGCTGTACTTTAAATGTGATCCTTCAACCATCGTATAAATAACTATCTTAGTAATAGAAAACAAAGTGTCACAAAAAATTAATCTTCTTCTTATTTCTTTGGTCTAAAACATGGTGTTCCGTAAGGTTCAATTATTGGCCCTATATTATTCTTGCTTATACTTCAAAAATCCTAGATCAGCTTGAACCTTGCATAAACGTTTCAAAATATGATTTGGGATTAAATTTTAATGATTATAACCTGGACGTAATTATTATTTGTATCATTTTTTTTGTATATAATTTAATTTATTTATGAAACAAATTAATGTGCAAATTATATTTCTGGAACTATTTCATTTCGGCAGCAACCCGACTTAATTTAAATTTTAAATTTCCAACATGTCCATAAAGCACCTCTCGTAACGCGAAATACTTTTACGTTGACATTTTTTTTATGACGCACGATGATGTATAATCAAGACAAACAAAATTGCCGCCGAAGAAACAAAGTAGCCGCCGTGAATGCGCAAAACCTCGGCGAGGATTTTATGCGCTGTCTAGAAATTTTATAAATTTCACCGCAATTACGCCCCTAAACTAACCCTTTCCGTCGAGGATTTAACGGCCGGCTGTTGTTTAAAAATTGCCCGTCGCCGTGGTGGCGGCGGTGTAATAAAATCGTTACAACCTTTGCCGCCATAGAGCAAACGGCTTATTTGATTACCAATCTACTTTACCGTTACGGCGTCCTAGTAATTCTGGAAATATTCGATCGCGCACAAAGAAAACTCGCACAGAATGGTGCCGGTACAAATGCCAAAGGGAAACGGAGGATAATGCGGCCGATTATTACTTCCATACACTCGTTTCCGCCGTTTCCTTGTTCTTGTGAACATTGTCATTTGTTACGTTTATGGGTATATGTATTGCATGCATTTCTCAGTTCTTGTGAAGTGAAAGATCTTGAATATTTTAATTTAACGTTACATTGATTTTAATTTTAATTTCGATCATTGTTTTAGTCCATATTATGTTTAGCCTATAAAATTATTGTACAAAATATAAATTTCGTCAATAGTGTTTGGCTATTGACCACGTGGTCTTTACGCCTTACACAAAATCCGTAAATAGCCCTCGTCAGTCCAAAGCGTTATTAATTGTATCCTAATGGCGAATGGTGCCGGGCATATATCCAATTGTTGAGTAACGAATCTGCATTTTAAACACCACCGTTTTTATAAACAAAATATCTTCTTTTGATGTTGAAGAGAAGTTACATGAAAGAAAAATATGGAGGAAAATTATTATTCACAAGACAATGCAATATTATTTCACAATATTATTTTGTATTTTTTGCTGTTTGATTAAACTGTCATATTTTAACCTGCACAAAAATTTGTATGAATTACTAATTATCATAAAGTTTGTAGTTTTACATTAAATTTTACATTAAAATAATATAATTAATTGCTATAACTAAATTATTAAAATTGAATGTTTCTGTTTATTGTACATAAATATGATCAATAGAGGTGATTTGCATTATGCGGAGTAAAATTGGCATGTCCAATTATTTAGTGACTGCACAAAGCACTATTACATATTGCATACAATTCACGGAATGTCTATTCAAGTGCACATTTTATTGAAGCCGTACAATATGTCTTTATGCGAATATTCCATTTCGCAACGCATTGTCCAAAAATCATATGCATGTGATTGATATGAAGTCGCGCTCACAATGGCCTCCACTCCATTCAGACGAACTTTGTGCATATAGCTAATTTCCTCAGTTCAAATATTTGAATACAATACAAACTTAGTCCTCTACTAGCACGTAGCATTCATCTCGCAACGTACAAACATTATTAACGGGAAGCAAGTTTGTAGTTATATTTCAATAAATAATGTTCAACAAAAGCCCAAGTAATGTTTAACGATCTATTGTTATGTAGATTAGTTATAACTGAATACCATTATTTATATTAGATTTATATGTTCATTCTAGTGTATACATTAAAAAAAATACTAAATTGCTAACTCTATAAAAACAAACGATTACTTGATTTCGGTAATAATTACCTAAATTTTAAAACTTATTGAATGTGTGAATAATATTTTTATACAGCTGGCAATCAATGATTAAGAATACTAATCAGCATGTCCGAAATTTTCCTCAGAAACTGATTATCAGAATTTAAAGAATTATGTATTCCTTTCATCATCAACATTATGGGACGTATTTTATTTGTACCTATGAATATTAAAAAAAAAGATTTAAAATGCTCTTTAAGTTAAGTTAGATCTATTAACATTTGTGTACTCAATTTTTTGATAATCTTTTCCCATACGAAAAAACAGCCCAAGAATAAATGTATGCAAATTATCAAATTACATAAGTGGAAGACTCCAACAAAGATAAGTTTTGATATTTGCTCTTATTTATAGCGCTGCACTGTAAATCAATAACAGACAAATCAATTGTATTAGCTGTAAACATCAACCTAAATCCCAATTTTAACATCACTATTTTTCATCACTTCTTTCATCTCCCTGAATTTGAATTCTATTGTAAAATGCATTTCCAAATTATTTGATGCTAATTAAATTACAGTTGTTTAAGTAATTTCTTGAAACTATTTCTTGAAACTATAATACTACTTCCCTTGAAAATACTTTCCTGCTATTAACGTTCTATAAATTACAGTCTCTTTAGGATTGCTTATAATTATCTGTAAATTACATTTCCGTATAAAAATTGAGTGTTTTATTGGTTGACCAACTTGAAATTAGGGTGAATGTAGGATTGGAAATATCATCAAAAGTTGCTCTCCCGAAATAAAAATTAATGTGACTTTATTGAGTTATAAATAAAGTCGTTTCCTACAATAAAAAATTGTATTATTGAAGTAAACAAACACTAATAACACAAGTATACACTGTTTTGGACCTGAGCAACCAAAATCTGTTTATAAGGTAAATTGAGGGGCTGAATCCAAATCGGCAGCCCGTTTTTTTAAATTGGTTCTAGTTTTTGAAATATTCAATAAATTCATTGTTAACTATTTTTGACCATGAACAGCCATTTATTGAATTAAAAAGTATAAATCAAAAAAGCATTAGGGTTCAACAGTAGTTGCTCATTATAAATTCGTCCCAAAATCCTTAGTATCGCTTTTCGATTCCTTTTCCCCCCCTTGCTCGTCGCTCGTGCTGTCCAAGTTTTGTGGGAAAAAATCAAGATGTGAATGCAGAAAATGTATCTTGAGAGAGATATTCGAGATATTGTGGTAATATTTATGGTTACCGAGAAAGTTGTGAACAACACTTTACAAAAGCCATTAGTTTTCGAATACCATGTTCGACAAATATTCCTTCTTTGATTTTTGGGTATGACAGTATTGGAAACAACTTGATTAAGTACTGGAAAGTCGGTCCTTCGAGATTGAGTACTTTGACAAAGTTCTTTATAAGTTTAATGTGACGAGGTGGCAATAAAACTTTCTGTGGGTTCACAAGTGGTACAGAGGACACGTTTGGTTGTCCTGGCCCATTTTTGGTACGTTTCGGCCCAACCAAGGTCTCCTGGCTGGTATGTCTCCGTTGTCAGCTTGTATCTTCCTCTGGTTTTGAGATTTCTCGTGTTTTTCCTGGGCCAGATAGAATGTGTTGACCATTTCTTCTAACTTTTTGGTGATTTCCGGAAGATGTATGTATGTTTTCATAATCTCTCGAAGATCGTGCCCAACGTCGCTAGGAGTCAGAAGTTCTCATCCAAATGTTAGATCTAGGCGAAAGTCCTGTAGAGCTGCATGTAGTTGAGTTCATCGCGAACCGGATGGCTGGTAGTTTGTTGGGCCAGCTTGTATGATTCGTCCCAACCTGTATAGCTAGCTGTGCTTTCAGGTCTCTGTTTTTTCCTTTCGAGGGGGTTTGCGGCGGGGTGGTAGACTGGAGTGAAACTATGGTCTATTTGGAACCAGTGCGTTATCTGTTGCATCACGGCGCTAATGAACTGGGTTCCATTGTCGCTTATAATACGGCGAGGTAGTCCGAATCTTAAGAATATTTCTTCAATTAGGATGGTACCGCAGGCTGCTGCAGTAGCGTCTTTTAAGTGAAATAACTCAACCCATCTGGAGGCTGTGTCTTTGATGATAAGTATCGTATTCTCCTTCTGTGGTCCTTCTGGGAGTGGGCCGAAGAGGTCGATCGCAATCACTTCGAATCTCCTGTTCATGGTGGGTGTTTGCAGAAGGCCTGGGGATTTATAATTGGCGGCTTTGTATTTTTGGCACTCTTGGCATTGTCTTACATAGTTGGCGACGTCTCCTCTGATGCCGGGCCAGTAGTGTGTGCGGAGAATTTTCCGGAGAGTCCTCTCGCTTCCGTAGTGCCCTGCATTTGGATCATTTTGGAATCTTTGTAAGATCTCTTTCCTTTGATTCTTTGTAATGATAATTTGGGGATCTTCGGTGTCTTCATCCGGGGAGTAGCGGTACAACACTCCTTGGTTTATGATGTAACCTCGGTTCGTCCATTGGGTTATCTCCTCGGGGCGATTTGCTTCGAAAGTATCAATAATTTTCCGGATTTCTTCATTCTCGAGTTGTCTTTGGCGGATGACGGCGGGGTCTTTCGTTGGGAGATCGACGGTGATTAAGTCGATTTCTGTATCGCTGATGGGTGGTCTTGAGAGGAAGTCTGCAATCAGGTTTGCTTTTCTTGGGTTATATTGAATGGTTGGAGTTGAAGAGCCCATCTTGCAAGGCGTCCGCTTGGAGATTTTAGAGTCATCAGCTATCTCAAAGGTTGGTGATCGGTAAGGATAACCGCTGGGCTATCTTCGATGTATCCTCTAAATTTCTGAACAGCCCATACCACAGCGAGTGCTTCTCTTTCCGTAGTGCTGTAATTTACTTCTGCCTTGTTGAGGAGGCGACTGGCGTATTCTATTGGACGTTCTTCTCCTTTCTCCCCCTGCATGAGAGCTGCTCCTAATGCGTAGGCACTCGCATCAGTTCGTAGCACGAATGGGGCGGATTGGTCTGCTTGTTGTAGTATCGGGGCAGTTACTAATGTTCCTTTCAGCGCTTCGTAGGCTTCCTGCTGTGGTGGTTCCTAATTCCAGGTGGCGTTCTTTTTTGTTAATTCGGTTAAAGGTTTGGCCATCATCGCAAAATCATTGATGAATTTTCTGTACCAGCTGTAAGCTTGTACAAACTTGTGTTGATGTCGGTCGGTGGTCCCTTCTTATCGAACGCTGTCCTAAATTCTTCTAAGAGGTGGTTTAATGCTTTTTTCTCCTCTAGGTTTAATGATTCTGGTTCCTTTCCCTCTCGAAGGTAGATTTCTTCCAAGTCCAGGGAAGCGAATTGTAAATCCCAATACATATTTATTTGCTCCATGGCATCGTGGAACATAAAGTCGAATTGATCCAGATACTGCGTGTTTGGTTGATATCTTGGGTTTCTTGGAGAGTCTGGAATAGGGGTGATAATCGGTCCATATCCCGTTGCCAATTCCGATGCGTAGTCGCAGGCCATGGGTACGTCCATTTCTTCGTCCACTTCTTCCGGAGGGGCAGGAAATCTTGTCTCCTCCTTCTGGATGAATGGGCGTTCCTGTTTTTCGTCCCAGAATGACCACTTCTTCCTTTTCATGTTCAGTACCAGTCCGGCATCTTCGATAAAATCGATCCCGAGCAGGGTCTTCGCGTCTTCGCAGTTTCTGAGGTGTTTCCGATGTGGATGTTTAGCGCAGGTCTATCTCTTACTCGAAGGCCAATATCTGTTGAGCAGAAACCTACAGCAGGCAGGATTTCATTGCTCGTCTTCTGGTTGCAGGTAGGGCAATTTCTTCTTATGACTCCGGGGGTCTGGCATCCGTAGCACCTAATTTCTTGTGGTTTCGTAGGGGGTAGCTCCTTTCCTTTTTTCTTTCTGCATTCTTTCTCCGTATGTCCGAAATTCCTACAGAAATCGCATCTGGAGCGGGTTTTAGGTTCTGGCATCCCGCGGATTGGAATTGCTTTTTCTTTTAGGTGTGTTTCCAGTGGTATTGCTTGATCCAGAAAGTCCCGGAACGTTTCTACTGTTGTCCTCAGGATTCGGTCTCGGATTTCGTACCGCAATAACCCGTACAGCATGCCTAGTTGGTTTTCTTGCGACTGGGTGTTTTCTAGGCGGGCGAACAATGCTCTTTTTCCTGCAATGAAGGTGCTTGTGAGTTCATTCGGTCCTTGGGGTTTCGAAAATATTTCTGCATAAATCTTGTATGCTGGCATCGCTGGAGCGTATTCTTCTAATACCATTTGCTTGGCGTAGTCCCAGGTCGTGATGCTGTCTTTGATGCCTTTCCACCACGTGCTTGCGGTGCCTCCTAACAGCACCTTGAATCCTTTGATTGCGGCTGCATCAGTTATTCCTTCTGTTCCTTTAAAGAAATCTAGGTTGTCCATAAAGTCCTGGACGTTTTCTTGGTTCCTGGTTCCATGGAATCGGCCAGGGAAGTCCGTGAACTGCTTGGTGTGTTCCTTCGGTTTGATGGCGTTGATAAGTTCCTTCAGTTGATCTACTGTCATTGCCATCTTGCCGGATGTTTGGCTTCTGGTTACCGGAATTTTGCTTTTCTATCTTCTTATCGTTTTTCTTCCCACAGTCCCACTCGTTGGGCGTCAATTTGTGGGGCGGGTTGTTTCCAAATGTTTTAGTTCTTAGTAAAACTGATTTATTTCAATATTACAGTGGGATACGTAAAACATATATACAAAATGGCAAAATCTTCGGTGGAGGTGTCGGGTGTCCAGAGGGTGGAGGTGTAGATGATATAGGACGGCACTTCGTCGCAGATATCTCAAGAGTACTATTCTCAGACTTGGCAAGATGAGAGTTCGTGTTGCTCTTCCGATTCTGGGTAGTGCAGCTGCTTTTATATCGTTTGTTTGGGGTGCCCTTTCCTTAATCGGTGATGGTACTAGGTGGGAGTTGCGGTGATCGGTACGCCGATGTATGTTGGTGGCGCTAGCGGAGAGGGTAGTGCGGAGCGCTTTTGAACTAATAGGGCGCCATGCGTATACCCTCACAATTTGAATTTATGGATTTTGAAAATCTTTGAACTCTCAAATATTATTCATATATGCATTTTAGTGCAGTAATATTTAGGTAAAAACAAGAATTTTATTTTTTTGTTAACTCGAATTTTTTGCAATAAAAAACAATTAATTGAAAAATGTCTCTTTGATAATAATAATAATTATAAACACGGAAATTATAAAGCGGCGTTTGACAGTAAACGTCGCGACGTCTAAATCTCTCATACATATATCTCTTGTATTTATATTTTTATTCTGTGTGGTATGTTTTGAAGAAAACTTCTGGATGAAGAACATGTTTCGCAAAACCGTACGGTTTCACATCTACCTCCTGGAATTTTTCTATTGCTGCAAACTGCACAATCTTTCGAAGAACCTTCCAATTTAGCTATTAAATATTGTTTCCAATTAGGCCTTTCTTCTTTATCTAGGGAACTGAGTCTTCCTCTTTTCTTGATATCTCTAGTATCTCCTAATAATTCTAAAATTAGCTGTTCTTCTAGGGTTTTATTGTTTTGGTCAAGTTGATTGTTGAGGGTCCTTCATTGAAAAGGGTAACTAGTTAAATAATAGTCCGCTCTATCCGCTGCTTTCATTTTAGTAGTGGAGTCAATGATTGCTACCGGTTTTTGAAATTTTTCCTGTTCCTCCTGATGTACCAGCTTTATATCTGTCTAAAGTTGCCAAATCCACATTATAGAAAGAAGACGACATGTGGACAATTCTCTTATTCTTCCATGCTAAAGCAGTTTGGTTTTGAGTTGTATATGCTTTGACTTGGTGAGTATTTTTTTTTTAATTGGACTGGCATATTCTTTCGACTAGACATTACAGTTTCTGTTAAATTAACCTTCAGATTTTGCAACTCTTGAGCTACTTGGACACTTGTATAGAATCTGTCGGTATATAAGTGAAAATCGTTTGTGCCAGTGGAAATAAGTAGTTTATTCACAATTCTGAACGTAAATGGTAAATCACTTTTCCATCGTTTCGGCTCAAATGCATTTGCAATTTCTGCGACTTTTGCGGATTACAAACTTTGAAAATCGCCTTCCCTTTGAATCCAACAGTAGATTCGTCAAGCGCAACTTTTCGGGAAGGTGAAAATACATCTCTGCATTTGGAATTCAGATATTGCATGAGATTTTGAATTTTATGACCTCTAGTTCTTGGAGCATTTCTCTTCGCCGGCGGATTGATACGTCAACTCCGAAATATTTGGAAAAACTCGCTCTTGACATAAAATCCGTAAAAAACTTACGTGAGGGCTGTCACCCCGACATTCGAGTTACAGCGCTAATAAATAAATTTCGTCGATGAGCCGACATACATCTATCAAAATTATCTAAAAAAATGAATTTTATTAACCTCTTATGATAATTTTGAAACGACCAAACAAAGCTGTAAAATCTCTTGTAAAAAGGTTATTAAAGAAAGTGGTATTCTTTTGTAAACGTTTGGAATTTTAGATCTCACACAGCTTTTGAAAATAGTAATTGTCTTCTATTAAAAGGGTAAAGTTTTGGCACGCAATATTTTACAATAAACATTTAAGGATATCGATTTTTTAGATCAATGTGGTTTTGCTCTATAGATAGTTTAATGTTTTGAATTTAGACACATTTTAGAGAACAAGAGATGACTTTTCTTGAATATTTAAAATTGTACACTACTTTTAAAACTATTTTTTATTGCAAAATTGTTTCGTCACAATGCGTCTTCTTTTGAATAGCATTTTTGTTTTTAAAGAACAGCCCGTAGATATATTTGCCCGAAGAAGCTTCTAAAGGCAGAAGTAAACTTTTTCTTGAGTCTTTAATGTTTATGCCAATTTCTTAAAAATGACAATGATAAATTGTTTAGATATTTTACTTTGTCATAAAGTAGAGTTGAATCTAAATGGAATAAATGGTGATGTGGCCATCATAATACTTTCCCTATTATTTTTGATGATGTTTTACTGTTTGTAGAGTGGGATAGAGGCCACCCACCCACCCTACATATTCATATAAACTTTAATTCCTTATCGACTCGAGGTTTGCAATAAAATTAATTACAAAACTTTTTGAATGAAAAATTTTGAGTTAGTAAATTAGTAAAAATTCGATGCATGATGGGTGAGTAAACTTTAAACTTCTCTATCCCACCCTCTAATCAGTAAAATATAATAATTTAGTTAGAAATGAAATTTCTAAATATCTTAAAGGAAATTCTAATAATTTGAAAAAGAATACAAAAAATTACTAAAAAATTTTAGGAACCCATAAGAAACATTGGCACAGTAATGGCAAAAAAACCTAATAAATTAAAGAGAAATGTTTGCAAAATAAAATAAGCAAACTGGTAAAAAATGTTTGCAATTTATAAGAGAAATTGCTAGAAATTTATGAATCAAAATATTGCTGGAAACTTTCAGAGGAAATTCTATTAACTTTTAAAATTGAACACAAAAAAATTGCTGGAATAGTCTATGAACCTAAAAAAAATTGGAAAAGAAGTGGCTAAAAAATTCCTAGTAAAGTGAAGAGAAATTGTTTGAAATTTTTAAAAGGAAATTTTACTGGCAATGTCTAATTATTCAAAAGGAAACAGAAATCTAAAAAAAAATTGCTGAAGAATAAAAAAAATTATGATTTGAAAGAGAACAGCAATTCAGTAATAAAATTGCTTAAATAAGGCTTTGAAAATCTTGGATGCAATTGCCTTGCAATTTGGATAAGAAACTGCTGAAAATTTCTAAAAAGTCTGGAAAGAATTGTTCAAAAATTTTATAACCTTAAAGAAAAAACGGTGAAAATTTCCAGAAATATTAAGCAAAAGTACTGGAAAATACTTGGAAACATTTAACAATTTGTAAGAGAAGAGATATCCAAAAATTCACTAAAAATCTAAATGAAAATTTGAAATGAAATGGCTTAAAAAATCGCAACAAATTAAAATAGAATTTTTGGAAAAATCAAGAAAATTTTATAAATTTTTAGAAATATTGAAAAAAATGCTAGGAATTTCTAGAAATCTTACCAAAAATTCTAAAAATTTTAAAGAGGACAGAAGTTTGGAATAAAAATTGCTTTAAAATGCTAAACAAAATTAGAGACAAAAACTGCTACAAACCCAGAAAAAAATAGCGTCCTTAAAATAATAATCTTGCAATTTTTAATTTTTAATTCTGAAGATTTCTATAAGCAAGGAAGAAAATTTTAAGAAAATTCTAAAAATCTACAAAAAAATGATGAGAAATTCTTAACCAAATAAAGAGAAATTTCTGAAAATGTCTTCGCAATTTGCTTAAAATTTGTAGAAATTTTGAAACAAATTGTTGAAAAATGTTTAAAATCTAGAAGAATTTTTTATAGAAAGCAGAAATTCGGAAGAAAAATTGCTACAATTTATTAAAAGAAATTTTAGCAATTTGGTAGAGAAATAGCTGAAAATATTGTCAAAAGCAGAAAAGAAATTGTTGAAAAATTTATAACCAGTGATATATATTTTCAAAACTTGTTAAAGATTCATTTTTTAAAAATTCTAGAAACCTTTAAAAGAAAAAAAAACTTCTAAAAAACAAATAACAAATTTAAAAAAATGCTTAAAATATCGAAGAAAGTTAGTGGAAATATATTTGTTTGATTTGATTGTTTTATAAGCTGCAAAATTATCAACGATTAGTATTTAAAGTTGTCATGTATATGTAGGGTGGATGGGTGGCTTCTATTTCAGCTTCCAATCAGTAAATCATAAGCGAGGGTTTTAATTAAAAGTTGTAAAATGTAAAGATACATAAAAAAAATGATGATGTGGCCATCATAGTGTTTTCCTTACATTTTTCTCGAAAACTATGAGATTTATATTTTTAATTTTTAATTTTTTTGCAAGTTAAGGAGATTTATGAAAAACATATTTTAATAAAACTTGTTCAGTTTTTCATTCCCTTTAAATTTTATTTGAAAAGTTATGTAATATTTTTCAAATTTAAAAAATAACACTTCGAGTAAACATCAACTTTCGATTTATAAATGTTCATCAAAAGCTTTTCAGTTCCAGGTTTTAACGAAAAAACCTTATGTTAAAAGTTTCACCTCAAAAGGATCATTCGTTTTTGAGATACAGCACCCACAGACATTCTCATTCACAAAAACAATACTTTCCCTATATATTCAAATAGTGATGTGGCCATCATAGTACTTTTCCTATATTTTACTCAAGAAGTATGAGGTTTACGCAAAAATTTAACTCTTAATAATTTGTTAATTTCTGAATTCTCTACATTTATTTATTAAATAAATTTATGTTACTCCAATAGTTTATTAGCAATTGGCAAAAAATGTAAACATTTTAAATTGTTAATTTTTTCTCGAGAGTTAAGAATTTTATGAAAGAAAATGTTTTAATAAAACTTTTTTACTTTCCCATTCCCTTTAACTGTTGTTTGAAAAGTTTTGTAAACATTTTTATATTAGAAAAAATATCGGAAAAAAACAAAAAACGGCCTCGAGTGAACATCCACTTCCGGTGTTTGAATGTTCACCAAAAGATTTTTAGTTCTAGTTTTTAACGATAAAACCTTAGGTTTAAAGTTTCATCTCAATTGGATCATTTGTTTTTAAGATACAGCGCCCACAGACATTTTCACGCACGAAAACAATACTTCCCCTATATACTATATAGGGAAAGTAATAAATAAGGTCATAAAGTAAACTTGTGGTAGTTCAAAGCTATTTAACTTGGTATTATTCCTTCCCTCTCAAAAACAGCTACAGAATTGCTTCAATTTTTAAGATCTTATTAGCGTGGTGTAGTTGAAGGCATTGCCTTTACTTTAAAAAGACTCCGTATCAGAATGCCACGTGAAATTAAAGAAATCAAGGATTACCTCTTGAGGGCCAGGAGGAAAGATGCTAAATCTGTTAAAATAAAGAATAACCCCAAGAAAAACAACACTAAATTCAAGGTTCGTTGCTCCAGGTTCCTGTACACCTTAGTCATTTTCGACAAGGAGAAGGCAGAAAAATTGGAACAGTCTTTGCCTTCAGGTCTTCAAGTAAGGGAAAATAATAATAATTTTAAAATGGACAACCATTATATGTCTACGTGATAAATTAAAAAGGTAAAATGTGTAACTAATCATAATTTACGATCAAATTGCATTATCTTAAAAATAATGCATCGATGAATTTCATTGGACTTTTGACGATGAAGTACCATCTATAACCACTATATATCAATGGTATACGGAATTCAATAGTGACCATATTTGGCTTAGTTGGCTTATTCGAAGCAATTTTAAACTCGGGTTAGAGGTTCTTCAACCGAAATTGTTTCAAGCGCATGCAAGTGTATTGATCTTCACAAGAGTCAGTTTGGAACAATAAATATATAAAGCGTTACGAATGCCCGTAAAGTAGATGTTGTGTACTTTTCTAAATGTCGACACTTATTATGAATAACACTCTGGCTTTAGAAAGCCGCATGCACAGAAATATAAAAACCTGTTGATTCATTAGAGTCACCCGCTTGGCTTCAGTAGACACGAATACTGAAGCCAGATAATTGGACCTTAGCCCTTCCTATTGTCGTTGATGTTAGTGTCTTCTTCATTAATATAATATTAAAGGTACATTTTTAATATACCCTCTATCCATTCTGTATAGTATAAATAAGTTATTAGTTTTAATGAGTTAACCTGCTTGTCCTTGACCCGTGTGTTGTAGCTTCACTCTCGTTAACATCGTTGGTGAATCACTATAACATACACTCGCGTGTTTTCATCCATTCAGTCTAAAGTACCTCGAACAGGGAAATAACTCATGTCCCAATTATTGTCACATACCTGTCAGCCTTAATGGAAAATCAGCTTGCGATACGCTGTGCGTGCACCTCTTGCGTGCCGTCCGTCGTCGGGGAAATACCTATTCTCTTCGAGATTCCTTCGTGATACGTCGACATAAAATGGTACACCCAAGCAATTATTATTACATCTCTCCACACCGGATCGGGTATAATCCACCGCAACTTTACAATAATATCACCTTGGGGATAATCCGGAATGAACGGACGGACGGAGAAGAAGAAAAAAATCCCACCCCACCCCCATCAAACAAGAGTGCACCTAAGCAGAACGCGTATTAACGGAATGCAATCGGAAATAGATCAGTCTGAATCCTTAATAAATTTTTTACTTCCGAATCGCCAGAAAGAATAATCTGTGCGTCGGAGCATTAAATTGGCCCTCATTGTTTCTGAGTTAAGTTAATAGAGCTCGGTTCCGCGGTGATTCCTGAGCGCATTTGCAACTCCATCCGAATAATAACCAGACCTTCCCAGATTAGCTTTTTTTTTCGATCCGAAACGAATCCATAATACCAATGTCTACTCCGATACAAATCCGGGATATAAATGGAAATATTATCTACTTAGCGTCTTCAACAATAAAATATTCGGTGTATGCAGTAACTATTCAAATAAATTCGTGTGTCTAAGATTTATGGGCGTCGGAATCCATTCTAAAAGAGTTATAAAGCGTGAGTTACTCTACTTTCATTGTGCTCGGGACTAGATTTATCGAGATATTTTAACCTTTATTTTCGAGCGGCTACACACGATATTAACCTCAGTTGAAACCACAGCGTCAATTTTACTCCATACCCAACAACCACTGTTGATGATTAATGCCGATGCATATCGCGATATCAAAATATTATGTTTAAATATGGCTTCATTTATTACCGTGATTAAGCGGAATTATACGAAGGATTTCCTTAGGGTCATGTAAATCTATATTAGGTGATGCTGTTTTTATTTTATCTGTTATTTATAAGCCTCTGTAGCATTAGTAATTGCACACCTTGGGAAAGTCGGCGTAATTTATGGTTTATTATGGTTAATATACGTTATGTATTTGGTTAATTAATTATTATTTTTACCGTGACCTATATTGCATTGTTGATGTGTGGTAATTGTAAATATTTGAGGAATTTAGTCCAAAAGTGGGGAAATTAATTGACTGTTCCTATAATTTCCCCGACGTGCACGCGAGTGAGGATATGCAGAGCGTGATAAATGAACTAATTTTTATCAAAAAATTCATTATAATAATCTCGATTTCACGTTTAGCCTATTTTGTTTGATGCTGATTTAAAAATGTATCACGAAGTTTTATTTTTATTTTAAGTACATATGGCTAAGCATAATCCGGGAATTCCTCTACTTACCATCTCAGAGTGTCATTTTACGTACGCTGGAGTTTGATTATTAGCAAAGGTCTACAATAACTCAATATGGATGCAGTGTAGGTAAACTGCGGCTCTATTATCATGATGAAAAGCTTCATTCGATTTTTCATAGATAAAGTTGATTTCGTGTTGATGACGGGCACAAATAACCCAGTAAGGCTCTGGCCTTTTGAATTTGGCATGCGACCATCTTTGACCAAGAAAGGTGCAGGTTGAATATTTTATCTCATCTTAATTCTCTACAAAAAGAATATTGGGGCAAATCGATCTTTCGCTTTTTGAAGTACGGTTTGCCGAAATTTAGGGAACTCTCTATTATCATGATGAAAAGCTTCACTCGATTATTCACAGCTAAAGTTGATTTCGTGTTGAGGACGGGCACAAATAACCCAGTAAGGCTCTGGCCTTTGGAATTTGGCATGCGACCATCTTTGACCAAGAAAGGTGCAGGTTGAATATTTTATCTCATCTTAATTCCCTACAAAAAGAATTTTGGGGCAAATCGATCTTTCGCTTTTTGAAGTACGGTTTGCTGAAATTTAGGGAACACTCTTATCAGCGCTGACTTCAAGTCGTCATTTGTTTGCCCACTTCTCGTACGTGTCGAAAGCAGGTTGCAGAGTTCTCTCAACATGAACTATGGTAGCTCCGCTGCAAAGTAGTGTGTCTTCTGCGTATTGGTTGATCATATTAGGAATATCACTTGTATAGCTGTTGTATAGTGTCGACGACAAAATAGAGCCTGCAATGATTTTACGCTCACTTAAAAGTGTGGTGTTGATTTTTCAACGAAACTTTCTATTCCGAAGAAAGTCGTGCACTACTATGAGACGTTTTGGCATAAAGGACCAACGAATGGTTTAAGTACTGCGACCATCTGATCGCACTCCACAAACCATCATGAGAAGTTTGGATGGCTTATTTTAAACATGAATCTATCGAACACTTGAAATGTTCAAAAATTTGCAGCGGAATCGAGTCGGAAATGAATTAAAGCTGATGAATAATAGGCAACCCGAAAACCGATTTCTGGTCTTCAGGGAAGACTAAAATATGACTGTGTAAAATTTTTCCCTTAGCTTACTTAACACGCTTAGTAAACTGATGGAACTATAGTTCAATTAAAGTAGCCACGATCTTTCCGCCTTGACTCTAGAGAGTTTCGTTATCGGAATCAGTATAAACTTTTATTTATTTATTTATTGGAACTTTACAATATCCTGTTAGTACTATACATATAAATGTAAAATATAAATAAATCACAAATATTTTGCTTACCGTAATTGCAGGCGGAGTTCACATTTCACAGCTATGATTTCATCCACTTAGACCCAATAACTTTAAACGATGGAAGTTCATCCAATGTGCATTTTTGCCATTCAGATAATATTAGAGCTATTTTTGCGTATCTATTCTCAATTTAGGACACTTTATTGTCAAATGTTACAATTATTAACGTGGCCATCCTTACCTAATAAGAATAAGGAGAATTAGTACCTTATTAATCTTACCTCATTACATTCAATTTACTTGGACTTGGGCGTTTAAGCGTCCGAACAAACTTCCAAATAGAGTTTGGCTGTTGGTTTATCGACTTAAAGCGACGTTCTATAGTTTATAGTTTACGTAAGTCGTCTCTGACTTTAAGCGTGAGTCTATTGAATTCCATACGGTGAGACGGTTCACGTGTGCTAGCGTTCTTTTTCTCTAACATCAGAGACTTTAACGCAAGAGAATGGCCAAAGTATTGATCTAGGAGGTGATTCTACTGGTCGTGGATTCGTTAACGAGCGAGCATAGCAGAGGAGAGTTTGTCGACAGCTGTCTTAAATCTGATGATCTGAAGGGAAGAGGTCAATCTTTCTCTTGCATTTATGCCAATTTGTTGAAGATGTCGTTGTGTCCTTTGAATTCACATGTAAAAAAACAGCTATGCCGACCATGTGGTCATAGTTCGAGAGGCTGAACGTGCGACTTATAGGTACTACCGAGTTGTTGAGGAAATCAAAAAGAGATTTTCCGTTTCTATTTGTGACCCTGCTGTACCACCTAAGACTTTTGTATATTAAAATTGCAAATAACCCAGATTTTCAAAAATGTGGGATTATTTTCACTACAATTGTTTCACAAATTTATTTCTTTTTCGGGTGAATGAAAGTTTACAATAAAATATACAAATGAATATGGATTTTCAATACCTCAACGCCTTATCTATCAAACAGCTAAGACTCTTAGAATGTATGGTCTGTTCTCCTTTTAATGTTGAACTCAATAAAATTCCTTGCTTCACGTGTTTATTATAATGAAGATTATCAAGAGTAACAGCATCTTGCTTGGTGGCATTCACCTACCATATTCACTCAACTAAAATAAAGAATCAAACAGTAAAACAATTGATATAATGGTGATGTGGCCATCATAATACTTTCCCTATATTTTTCTCGAAAACCATGAGGTTATTCTTAATAATTTGCTCAATTTTGCATTCTTCACAATTACTTGTTATATAAATTTCATTTAGTTTCTATAGTTTATAAGCAATAAGCAAAAAATTGTAAAAAAAATTAAATTAAGAACTTTACAAAAAAATATTTCAATGTAACTTTTTCAATTTTTCATTTTCTTTAACTTTTGTTTGAAAAGTTATGTCTTATTATTCAAAATTTCTTAAATTTCAAAATTTGTTTGAATAAATCTATTAAACTTTGCAATAATGTTAAGTTTGTTTACTTTTAATTAAAACCCTCGCTTATGTTTTACTGATTGGAGGGTGGGTTAGAGGCCACCCACCCACCCTACATATACATATTAACTTTAATTACTGATCGCCTGGCGGTTTTCAATAACTTTAATTACAAAATTTGAATAAAAGAAAATTGTCAGTGGTAATCCATACAAATTATTAAAATTTTAGAGCTTCCAATACAATCTTTACAATTTAGAAAGCAGGTTGAATAAAAATTCTTGAGTAGTGGATGGTTTTACAGGTTGGATGGTGGGTTAGTTGTCACCCATCCACCCTACATATTCATTGGTACTTTAATCACAATCACTCGTTTGATTTTCAAAAATTCAGAGCAATGGCAGTGTTTATATTGTTGAAAAATAAAAATAAAAGTAGTATTTTAGTTTAAATTTAATTATTTAATTGTATATGTAGGGTGGGTGGGTGGCCACTATCCTACCCTCCAATGTGTACAGCATAAACATATTTATTTGTAGATCAATTCAAGAAAAGAATATTAGATTAATTGATGAATTGCATTTATTCAAATACAGATTTTTTTAAATTAAAAATTGATGACTGCTAATTGGAGAGAAGGTTAGAGTACATCCACCCACCCTATATATGCTTATAAACCTCAATCACTAACACTTGTTCCAATTAATGCATTATTAATAAAGGTTTCCTCGAGAAAATGGGATGAAAAGAATGTTGGAATAATTTATAAGAGAAAAATTAATTACATTTTTATAAAAGAAAAATTCTTCCAGTAAAATTAGTTTAATTGTTTTACTGATTGGATTGTGGAATAGAGGCCACAAACCCACCCTACATATATTTGTAAACATTAATCACGCTCACTTGTTTGGTTTAGAAAAATCGATAGCAGTGTCAATGTTTAAATTGTTTAAAAATATCAAAAAAGTAGTATTTCGTCTTAAATTTAAATATATATGTAGGGTGGGTGGGTGGCCACTATCCTACCCTCCAATTATTACATTGCAAACAAAGATATCTTATAGAAAATCCTAGAAAAGAATATAGAAACAAATAATTGATGAATTACATTTTTAACGTGCGAAATTCCTACAGTAAAATTAGGTTGATTGTTTTACTAATTGGATTGTGGAATAGAGGCCACCCACCCACCCTACATATTATTGTAAATTTCAATTTCAAATACTCGTTTGATTTTTAAAACTCGAGTGTCAGTGTATAATTAGTTTTAAAATAAAATATAAATAGTACTTTACCTTAAATTTAAATATATATCTAGTGTGGGTGGGTGGACACTATCCCACCCTCCAATTATTAGATTATAAACATAGATTTTATATAAAAAATCATCGAAAAGGGTAAAGAAAAATTAATCACTTACATTTCTTGTAATACAAAACTCTTATAGTAATATTAGGTTGATTGTTTTACTGGTTGGATTGTAGGATAGGGGCCACCCACCCACCCTACATATGCTTATAAACTTTATTCACAATCACCCGTTTGATTTTTAGAAATTGACAAAATTGACATTGTTTAAATTGTTTAAAAATAGCATAAAAAATAATATTTTAATATAAATTAAAATATATATGAAGGGTGGGTGGGTGGCCACTATCCTACCCTCCAATTATTAGATTATAAACAAAGATTTTGTATAAAAAAGCATAGAAAAGTGTAAAGAAAAATTAATGACTTACATATTTTGTAATACAAAACTCTTAGGTTGATTGTTTTACTGATTGGATTGTAGGATAGAGGCCACCCATCCACCCTAGATATCTTTGTAAACTTTCATCACAAACACTCTTTTGATTTCTAAAAATCAACAACAGTGGCAGTGTTTAGATTGTTTAAAAATAACATAAAAAATAGTATTTCAACTTAAATTTAAATATATATGTAGGGTGGGTGGGTGGCCACTATCCTACCCTCCAATTTTTACATTACAGACAAAGATTTCTTATACAAAATCTTAGACAAAAATATAGAAATAAATAATTGATGAATTATATCTTTTCCATGCAAAATTCTTATAGTAAAATTAGGTTGATTATTTTACTAATTGGAGGGTCGGATAGAGGCCACCCACCCACCCTACAAATATTTATAAACTTCAACCACAAACACTCGTTTGATTCTTAAAAATTAACAAATTGGAAGCGTTTATATTATTAAAAAATTAAAAATAGTGTACTGTTCGGAAGAAATTTAAATATATTTTTAGGGTGGGTGGTTGTCTACTATAATACATTTCAATTTTTACAGCATAAAGGAATGTTTCTTCGAAAGCAATCAAAGAAAAGAATATTAAATTAATTAATCAATTACATTTATTTAAATACAGAATTCTTTCAGTAAAATTCAGTTGATGGTTTTACTGGTTGGAGGGTGGGTTAGTGGAAATTCTTGAAAAAGTAGGTCTAGATTTTAGAAAAATAAATTCTAAAAAATCTAGGGCCACAAAAAAAATCTAGATTTCTACAAACAAATTTTCTAAAAAGTTTTAGAGCCTCCAAGAAAATCTTTTCAATTTATAAAATAAGAAGATAACCTTGAAATCTGGAGGAGAAATTCCTGGAAATTTCCCAAACCCTTGGAAAAAAGTCTAGACTTCTAAATGAACATTTTCTAAAAAATTCTATAGCCTCCTAGAAATTTAGAAGACCAGTTAAAAATAAATTGAAATCGGGAAGAGAAATTACGGAAAATTCCTTAAACTTTCTCGAAAATAAGAAAATATTTGTAGGGGAATATTTTATAAAAAACCCTCCAAGAAATATTCCGCAATTTAGAACTTTCTAAATAATTTTATAGTTGAAACAAAATGTTGAATTCTAGAGAAGTAATTACTGAAATTCACCTGAATTATCGAAAAAAAGAGGAAAGAAAATCTTCGCAATTTATAAGAAAAGTTGAAAAAAAAATTAATTTGGGGAAGAAGTTATTGGCCATTTTCTAAACTCTAAACTTTTAGAAAAAATCTAGAATGCCTCAAGGAAAATCTTTGCAATTTAAAAGAAGACTTCAAAAAAAATCTTGAACTCTGGAGAATAAATTGCTAGAAATTTCCTGAACCCTCGAGAAAATAATCTAGATTTCTAGAAGTAAATTGTAAAAATTCCCTCCTCAAAGAAAATCCTTGCGATTTAAAAGACAAGTTGAAAAAATCTTGAAATGTGGAGAAGAAATTACTAAACATTTCCCGAGTCTAGATTTTTAAAAACAAATTTTCTAAAAAAGTGTTTATTTACTGGAAATTTCCTAAATTTTACAAATTCAAATTGATACAATAAAAATACAAAATTCGTTATTAATTTTTTTACTATTTTAGCTATAATTCTTTAAATAATAATACAATTACGAAAATTCTTTCACTAATAAATTACCAGCAACGAAGAGAAGTAAAAGTGCTAAAAACTAGACATTCGATTTTCAATTGTTTTTCAGTATTTTTAAAATAACTTTTCATAGCAAGGACGGTTTAAAAAAATTCTTTTACGAAATGATTTCTAACATCAAATACAAATTGATGGACTAAAAATCTTGATTTTTTTTGTGCAATTTAGATATAACGATACAAGAAATTTTTTAATTTCCAGAAATATTGCTAAAACATTCTAAAAAACAATTCTCGAAAAATTTCTTTGCTATATCCAAAAAAAATTGCTCAAAAATACTAGAATTTACAGACCTTTTTGAGAAAAAAAAACCCAACAAAATAAGGAAATAAATCTAAATAATTAACGGAAGATACTAAAATTTTTGAAAAGATATTTATAGTAAATTCTAAAATCATTAATGAAATGCTACAACCTAAATATACAACAAATAATAACATTAAAGGAAAAAGAAATAGTAGACTCATTGGAAAAATTTCTAGAACTGTACAAAAGAAATTGTTGGAAATTTCTAGGAACATCCTCCAAATCTGAATATGAGTTATTGGAAATTACTGAACACTCGAAAAAAAAAGTGTCGAATTCTGGAAAAGATTTTTTTTAAAATTTTTGAGCCCTGAAGAAAATCTTTGCAATTTATATGACAATGTTAAAATCTAGAAGAGAAATTACTGAAAACAGCATCAAAGAAAATTCTTAAAATATTAAAACGAACTTTATAAAACATCTAGAACTCCCGAATAAGACCTTTGCTAAAAATTCTGGAAATATGAATAAGAAATTACTGTTAACTTCCAGAATCCTCCAAATAAGTTCTAGGAATCTACAAGGACAACTTGTGAAAAATTCTAGAAGAAGATGCATACAAAAAATCCTGAAACTTTTAGAAGCCTCTAAGTAAGTTCTAGAAAATTACCTAATAAACTGTAAAACTCTTGAATAAAATCTTTGCTAAAAATTCTATTTATTTATTAGATAAAAAAAAGAAATTACTGTACAGTTTTAGAATCTTCAAAAAAAATTTTATAAACCTAAAATGAAATCTTGTGAAAAATTCTAGAAACCTCAATGTAAAAGAAAAACTAAAAGTATGGATATTCTGAGAAAATTATAGAAATTTAGAAGAAAATTTTCTAATAGAAAAAATTGAATAAAATCTTGTATAGAAACCACGAAAATATTTTTATAAATAAACATAAATAATGACTTTTTGAAACTCTTGAAAAAAATTTTTGCTAGACCTGTAAACATTTCTAGAATTCTCGATGAAAATTCTTTGGAAAGGAAGTTGCAATAAAAACTAAAAGTATGGAGGACAAATTACTGAAATTTCAAGAATCTTTAAAGAAAAATCTAAAAAAATGTCTGAAATATTCTAAAGTTAAATATTTTTCTCACAAATTAAGAACTTTACGAAAAACATGTATTTATAAAACTTGTTCAGTTTCTCATTCCCTTTAACTTTTGTTTGAAAAGTTATGTAATATTTTTTAAATTTAGATTTTAAATAATGAGAAACAAACAAAAAAAAAACGCCTCGAGTAAACATCCACTTCCGGTTTATGAATGTTCATCAAAAGCTTTTTAGTTCCAGTTTTTAATGATAAAACATAAACAGTCCACAAACATTCTCATTCACAAAAACAATACTTTCCAAAATGGTGATGTGGCCATCATAGTACTTTCCCTATATTTTTCTCGAAAACTATAAAGTTTACGCAAAAAAGTTATTCTTAATAATTTGTTTAGTTTTAAATTCTCTATAATTATTTGTTATATAAATTTTATGTAACTCTTATAGTTTATTAGCAATTTGCAAAGAATATCAAAATTTTCAATTTTTATTTTTTTTCTCGAAAGTTAAGAATTTTATGAAAAATATGTTCAAATAAAACTTGTTGAGTTTATTATTCCCTTTAACTTTTGTTAGAACCGTTTTTAGAAATTTTTCATATTTAGAAAAATATTACAAAAAAACAAAAAAACGCCTCGAGTAAACATCCACTTCCGGTCTATGAATATTTACCAAAAGCTTTTCAGTTCCAGTTTTTAACGATAAAACCTTAAGTTTAATGTTTCATCTCAATAGGATCTTTCGTTTTTGAGATACAGCGCCCACCGACAGACACACAGACACACAGACACACACACACAGACACACAAAAAAAATTTCTAGAAATTAGTGTAATGGGCTCAGAGGGCCTCAAAACGGATATTTCCGCAAAAAAAAATTTTCAAAAAAAAATCACGAAAACAATACTCCCCCTATATATACTGCGTATATAGGGAAAGTAACAAATGGTGATGTGGCCATCATAGTACTTTCCCTATATTTTACTCGAAAACTATGAGGTTTACGGAAAAAAGCAATTCTTACTAATTTGTTCAGTTTTGGATTCTCTACAATTATTTGTTATGTAAATTTTATGTGACTCTAATAGTTTGTTAGCAATTTACAAAAAATATCAACATTTTCAATTTTTATTATTTTTTCTCGAAAGTTAAGAATTTTATGAAAAATATATTTCAATAAAACTTGTTTAGTTTTTCGTTCCCTTTAACTTTTGTTTGAAAGGTTTTGTAATATATTTCATTTAAAAAAAAAAAAAATCGGAAAAAAACAAAATACGGCCTCGAGTAAACATCCATTTCCGGTTTTTGAATGTTTACCAAAAGCTTTTCAGTTCGAGTTTTTAATGACAAAACCTTACGTTTTAAGTTTCATCTCAATCGGATCATTCGTTTTTGAGATACAGCGCCCACAGACATTTTCACGCACGAAAACAATACTTCCCCTATATATACTATATAGGGAAAGTAATAATACATATATATTTTAAGTTATTATCGTGAAAAATTGGAACTAAAAAGATTTTGGTGAACATTCAAAAAACGGTAGTGGATGTTTACTCCAGGCCGTTTCTTGTTTTTTTTTTAATATGAAAAATATTACAAAACTTTTCAAACAAAAGTTAAAGGGAACGAGAAACTGGATAAGTTTTATTAAAACATTTTTTTCATAAAATACTTATCTTTCGAGAAAAATATTAAAAATTAAAATCTTTGACGTTTTTGGCCAATTACTAATAAACGATATGAGTTACATGAAACTTATATTACAACTAATTGCAGATAATTTAAAAATGGACAAATTATTAAGAATAGCTTTTTTGCGTAAACCTCATAGTTTTCGAGTAAAATAAAGGAAAAGTGCTTTGCTAGCCGTCGCGCCACTTTTTGTGGCCGCCCCTCGCGGCGGAACGAACTGCTAGAACCGTTCGTGGCCCGCGTTTTTCTGTGGCGTGGCTACGTGTGAATACCACCATTTACTTACAGCCTTTGTTACCTGCAGCGCGTCTCCGTCGCGCCACGCAGTGGCCCAATGTGAATGGGTCCTAAAGGATTAAGCAGTGCAGGGGTACTAGATTCGACCCTTGTGGAACACCCGAAGTCTAAATCAACGTTAATCTTTAAAAATTACTTCTAAGTTTTTTATGTACTATGCACTGGAAGGCCAATTGTCGAAAATATCGATAAAATCATGGATATTGTCAAGTCAGAACGTCATGTAAGTCCAAAAACTAAAGATTGCACAATAAACCGTTTTGAATTATTTAAATAAGGGTGGATACAAAAATAATTCAAAATTAAAAAAAAAACTTTTGTTGAAGAAAATTATTGATTTTAATTCTGCAAAAACCTTATAATATTTTAATTTACTTCCATTAAAACCCTCTCGTATATTTTACTGATTGGAGGGTGGTTAGAGGACACCCACCCACCCTACATATCCGTTTACATCTAAACCACAATATTTGGTTTGGGTTTTGTGCAATAGGTCAGTAAATTTAGTTTTAATAGCAAGAAATTTATAAGTAAATTTTGGTTTAAGTTTAGGTGTATATGTAGGGTGGGTGGGTGGCCACTATTCCACCCTCCAATTATTATAACATAAGCGAAGGATAACAATTGAAAAAAACAATTTTAACGAAGAAAATTATTGATTTTAATTATACAAAAAAACCTTTAATATTTTAATGTCTTCCCATTAAAATTTTGTCGTATGTTTTACAGATTCAAGGGTGGTTAGAGTTTTAATAGCAAGAAATTTATAAGTAAATTCTGGTTTATGTTTACGTGCATATGTACTGTGGGTGGGTGGCCACTATTCCACCCTCTAATTATTATAACATAAGCGAGGGTTTTCAATTGAAAAAAACTGTTTTAATGTAGAAAATTATTGATTTTAATTGTGCAAAAACCTTTTAATATTCAATTTCTTTTCATCAAAACTCTGTCGTATGTTTTACTCAATGGAGGGTGATTAGAGGCCACCCACCCACCCTACATATACGTTTATATCTAAACCACAATATTTAGTTTTGGTTTTTGTAAAATAGATCAGTAATTTTAGTTTTAATAGCAAGAAATGTATAAATAAATTCTGGTTTGAGTTTAAGTGTATATGTAGGGTGGGTGGGTGGCCACTATCCCACCTTCTAATTACTATAACATAAGTGAGGGTTTTCAATTGAAAAAAACTGTTTTAGCGAAGAAAATTATTGATTTTAATTGTGCAAAAAACTTTTAATATTTTAATTTCCTTGCATTAAAACTCTGTCGTATGTTTTACTAATTGGAGGGTGCTTAGAGTACACCCACCCACCCTACATACACGTTTGTATCTAAACCACAATTTTTGGTTTTGTTTTTGTGAAATGGGTCTGTAATTTTAGTTTTAATATCAAGAAATTTATAAGTAAATTCTGGTTTATGTTTACGTCCATATGTAAGGTTGGGGGGTGGCCTCTATTCCACACTCATATTACTATAACATAAGCGAAAGTTTTCAATTGAAAAAAACTGTTTTAACGAAGAAAATTATTGATTTTAAGTGTGCAAAAAAACATTTAATATTTTAATGTTTTCCCATCAAAATTTTGTCGTATGTTTTACTGATTGGAGGGTGGTTAGAGGCCACCCACCCACCCTACACATACGTTTGTAACTAATCCACAATAGTTGGTTTTGTTTTTGGAAATAAGTCAGTAATATCAGTTTTAATAGCAAGAAATGTACTATTTAAGTAAATTCTGGTTTAAGTTTAAGTGCATATGTAGGGTGGGTGGGTGGCCACTATCCAACCCTTCAATTACTATAACATAAGCGAGGGTTTTTAATTTGAAAAAACAGTTTTATAAAGAAAATTATTGATTTTAATTGTACAAAAAACTAATACTTTAATTTTCTTTCATTAAAGCTCTGTCCTATGTTTTACTGATTAGATTGTGAATTAGAGGCCACCCACCCACCCTAAAAATACGTTTACATCTACTACATATGTTTTTTTTTTAAATAGGTCAGTCATTTTAGTTTTAATAGCAAGAAATTTGTAAGTATATTCTGGTTTAAATTTATGTGTATATGTAGGGTGGGTGGGTGACCACTATCCCATCCTCCAAATACTATAACATAAGCGATGGTTTTCAATTGAAAAAAGACTGTTTTAACGAAAAATATTATTGATTTTAATTGTGCAAAAACTTTTTATTATTTTAATTTCCTTCCGGTAAAACTATGTCGTATGTTTTACTGATTGGAGGGTGGGTTAGAGGCCACCCACCCACCCTACATATACGTTTACTCCTAATCCACAATTTTTTGTTTTGTTTTTATGAAATAAGTCAGTAATTTTAGTTTTAATAGCAAAAAAAATATAAGTAAATTCCGGTTTTAGTTTACGCGCATATGTAGGGTGGGTGGGTGTTCACTATCTCACCCTCCAATTACTATAACATAAACGAGGCTTTTTAATTTAAAAAAAAAGTTTAAACGAAGAAAATTATTGATTTTAATTATGCAAAAACCGTTTAATATTTTAATTTCCCTCCATTAAAACTTTCTCATATGTTTTACTGATTGGAGGGTGATTAAAGACCACCCACCCACCCTACATATAAGTTCAGTTCTAATCCACAATATTTGGTATTGTTTTTTTGAAATAAGTCAGTAATTTTAGTTTTAATAGCAAGAAATTTTTAAGAAAATTCTTATTCTTAAAAATTTCTATAAATCTTTTATTTTAACAAAAAATTAAAAAAATAATAATACTAATTCCACAAACCAAAAAAATAAAGAAGACCTATTAAGATTATGAAAATCTGGAAGAACTATTGTTGATTATTCCCATGTGATTAAGAAATTAATGACAATGTTTGAAATTTAGAAGAGAAATCTTTAATTGTAAAGATTGATAAGGTTGGTATATGTATATGTATACAATAAATTCCATTAATATCCTAGAAATTTAGGAGAGAAATTCTAGAAAGACTTGAAAATTCTAGTCATCATAAAAATACCCTCCAGTAAAGTAGGTGGAAAAATCTTGTAATTTGGAGAAGAAATTCCTAGAAAACTATTTAAAAAATTTAGAAGAGAAGTTCTAAAATGGCTTACAATTTCTAATTACCAAAAAATTACTTCCTAAAAGCTTCTGGTAAAGTAGACGGGAAAATCTTGCAATTTGAAGAAGAAATTACTAAAAAACTTTGGTTGTAAGACACCTGAAAAATATTTTAGAAATTTATAAGAGGATTTCTAGTCATCAAAAAACTTCCTAAAAGCTTCTAGTAAAATAGATGGGAAAATCTTGCAAATCCTAAAATTCTTGAAGAAAATTTTTAAAAATAAGAAGATTAATTCTTAAAAATTTCTACACCCCTAGAAAATATTTCAGAAATGTAAAGGAGCAAATTTTGGCAACGTAATTGTAAATAATACAAAATTTAGCAAATTATTAAGAATAACTATTTCGAGTAAACCTCATAGTTTTCGTGAAAAATATAGGGAAAGTACTCTGATGACCACATCACCATTTAGCTTTTGTATAATAGCAAAATTTAAGATGCCAGTTTCAACGATAGTCTGTGAATCTTGAAGAGCAAAGTAGGGAGAACGAACTTATTTTGTATTGATGTTTGGATGTTCGCTCCATCCAGATTCAAGACGAATCTGTAAGTTTGTGGTTGGTCGAGATGTATCAACTTGGAGCTTATCACGGGTAATCGCTTCATTTACTACACTTTTATCTTCAGCCATAGGAGCTCCAACTGTATGCGAGGTAGGGTTGCCCAAAATGTGTCCCTGTCCAGAAAATGTCTTTCTAAACCTACCTTCATTCATAGGTGATAATAATCATCCATGCTCACATGTACCTCACTGAAACCTCTCCTGTATTTGTGCAGAATCTCTCCCCGTCTGACACTGTTCAAGAATTCCTGATTCGCCGCATCCGTGTACAAAGCATTTCTCCGTTGTCAACACTGAAACCATCCTTCCATAACTTCAATGTGACCTCTACCGGTTTTGGAGTTTCAGGGCTTCCAGGGACTGTTTTATCTGTTTGGCCTAGTTTACACCCTATACCTTTGAAAGCTCTGGAACTACTTGGCAAGTTGTTGTCCAAAATTTCCACACCGATTTAAACATATCTGTGATTCTTCGGCCCCAAAATCTGTAGCCCACTGTGTTTAGAACTATCAGCATAGAATGTCTGTCCTTCTTTCTCCTCGTCACTAGAACTATTAATAGTGTGAATAGTTGCAAACTGTGAACTGGTCTTTTTCTTTGGTGGCTTCGACATATTTGGTAGGGGCACTTCTTCTATCTCCGCATCAATTTAATTGTTTGCATTAATATCATAGAAACATGCAAGGGCAAGTTGAACAACATCATCAACAAAAACAAGTGTAGCAAGAAGTTCATCATTATAGAATACTTCACATTACTCAATCCAAAACTTAGTGTTCTCCTTTTAACATCGGAAGTGTCGTCCGAAACAGAGCAATTCGCTATACCTGTGCATTTAACCCAGATCAGTTACTCATTTGGAAATTTGCATGTTCACATGCACCTTTTTTATGTAATTAAGCTTAAATTCAATAAATTACTGAATTTGCCTCTTCTCGAGTATGCATAACTTTTCTTACAAGAAAAGCCAAAACTAAAAACAATAAGCGTGAATAACTGAAATATTAAATAGCGACGTAATAAATAAAAAAATAATTTCAACTTCAACAGTTATTTAGTTTAAACATCGAGATATATGATATTTACTACATCTGCTGTGTCGGATGTAATTTTGCAAATTGAAATCTCCGCACTAATAGAATTCTTGCTAGCGCCGTGTATAGTATACGCTAACTCATTACTCCAAAACGGCACAAGAAATTACTGTTACACTTAAAATAAAATTTAATTAGTATAAAGCTGCGATGGAGTTTGTGTCGCTACTTGCTAATTAAACTTGTTCCCCATTTAACGATTTTCTGTTAATGAGTTTTTTTTTATATATACATCGAGAGTGTATTCATTAAAAGTGGATCTTATATAATCGTTGAATTTTTAACAGGAAATCATTAGGCGGGAGCAACAGGCAAGGCCGTACCATTAACCGAATCCGCGAATATTACTAATCATCGTTCCAGAAATATTTTTCGATATATTTATTTGCAGTTGGGAATTTCCTTAATTTAGATGCGCGCAACTGATCCACCTTGAGAATATTTTTCTTAGAAATGTTATCTGCATAAAGTTTGTCAATATTAACTTTAGTTAAAACGACACAAATAAGAATTTATATTGAATTGAAAAATAGCTTTAATTTTCTGCAATTAATCATATACAAAGAGTCTGATTTAAAATTATGCAACCAATTATACACCTAGCATGATTATTAGTATTGATATTGAAAACACCTTACTAAAATGGTGATGTGGCCATCATAGTACCTATATTTTACTCGAAAACTATGAGGTTTACGCAAAAATGCGTTTATTTTTAAATTCTCTACAATTATTTGTAATACAAGTTTCATGTAACTCTAATAGTTTATTAGCAATTTGCAAAAAAATATCAAAATTTTCAATTTTTATTATTTTTCTCAAAAGTTAAGAATTTTATGAAAAATATGTTTTAATAAAACTTATTTAGTTTTTTATACTCTTTAACTTTTGTTTGAATCGTTTTTAAAATTACTCACATTTAGAAAAATATAACGAAAAAACAAAAAAACGCCTCGAGTAAACATCTACTTCCGGTCTATGAATGTTTACCAAAAGCTTTTCAGTTCCAGTTTTTAACGATAAAACCTTAAGTTTGAAGTTTCATCTCAAACCGATAAATCGTTTTTTAGATACAGCGCCCACCGACAGACAGACAGACACAATTTTTTTTTTTTCCAGAAATTATTAGTTTAATGGACTCATGGGAAAGTAAAAACAGAAGACAAAACATAGAATACAAACACAAGCAGACAAAAATTAAAAAATAGAGGACTGAAATAACGGTCAGAAGGTTAAAGTTAGAAGATAGAAGTTTGAAAAATTATAAGCGAAAATATTGAAGATAAAGGACGCAATACAAAGTTAACAAAAAGCAAACAGATGATGAAAGATAGAATACAAAAAATGGAATATAATACACACGAGACAGAAGTATTCAAAAAAATTAAATCGAGAAAAGATTAATGACATGACTCATGAGTATTAGGCAAAAAGCAGAAAATAAAATATAAAAGATTATAGATTGAGTAAAAAGAAAAACTTCCAAAGAAAAAAGTACTCAGAAGACAATAGACAAGAAGCAATAGAAAGCTACACAAGATAAATGTTAGGAGGTAAAAGATGAAAGGCAGAAAACGTAATGCTAAAGATACTGAAAGAATTCAAAGGCAGAAAACATAAGATAAACAGATAAAATATAGAAAATAGTAATAAAAATAGATGATCAAATTCAAAAATATAAGATAGAAGATGAGTGACAAAAAATAACACACGAGCAAGAAGAAAAAGTTAAAAGTCCGAAATAATCAATATAACAAAAATGATAAAGAAAGTGAGCAAAAGACAAAAGATAAAAGAAGACTGAAGAAGGGCAAAACAGAGAAGTCAGAAAAAGAGAACACTAAAGAACTAGCTCAAAGAAATGTAGAATAAAAGAGATAAGATATAAAAGGAAAATATAAAAGATAGCAAAAGGCAAAACATAAAATACAAATACAAACAGACAAAAGTTAGAAAATACAAGACTGAAAAAATAAATCAGAAGATAGAAGTTTCAAAAAAATAGAAGACACAAGACGCAATACAAAAGACAGACATAGAAGATTATAGATAGAAGGCAGAATACTGATGACTAAGAGTAAAATGTAAAATACATGAGGCAGAAGAAAAAATTTAAATAAAAAAAATAAAAGATTTGAGGTAGTAAAAAGAAAAACCAGCAGTAAAAATAACAAAAGAACAAAAATTGTCTGAAGAGAAGATAACAGACAAGCAGCAATAGAAAACTACATAGAAATAATTCAGAACGCAGAAAATATAAGATTAAAGAGAAGAAAAAATATAAGATAGCAATAAAAATAGACTAAAGATAGATCATAATAAAAACAGAGGGCAAAGAAAAATAAAAGATATTAGTTGAAGAACAGAAGACCATAGTCAAAAAACTTAAGTTAAAAAATATAAGAAAGAAGATAAAAAAAACCAACAAGACGAAAAATTAATAATATAGCAAATATTACAGAAAATAAAAGAAATAGGCAGAAGATAACACAAGACAGGAGAAAGGCAGAAGAGAGAAGTCAAATAACAGAAGACAAGACAACTAGCTCAAAGATAGAAGATAATAGGTAAAATAAAAAAGACAAGATGAAAATATAGAAGACAGCAGTCAAAAAAGAAAGGACGAAACATAAAATATAAATAAAAATGACAAAAGACACACGAGATTAAAAAAAAGTGAAAAGATTAAAGATAGTAGATAGAAGATATAAGAAGTATATAAACTGTAAATGTTAGAAGACAAGATAAAGAGGAGAAAGAAAAAACAGAAGACATAAGTCACGAGGTAGGAGAAAAGACAAGAGAACAGTTAAGAAAAAATAAACGAAAGGCGGAAAACAAAATAGAAAACAAAATACTGAATACAACTTAAAACACACGTAACAAGAGAAAAATATAGGCGGTCTATATAAAAAAAATTAAAGATCAAATAAAGTAGGAAAAACAATAGATCAAAGACAGAAGACAAAAATATTTTAAGCCTTTAATTAGAAAATCCTCCAGCGTGATTTAAATCAAATTCTTTGAGGGTTTAGAATTTTAAAATTAATGTTTCATTGTTTTTTTTTTCTTTTAAGAATTTAGAATTGAAAAGTTTTATGATTTTTATGTTTAAAAGTTATTTATTTTATATTATTAATGATTAGTCAAACATTTTAACTTTGACATAGCAAAATTCTTAAATAATTTTGAATGTTATGAAAATATTTAATTCTTTAATAATCACAAATATCTTTGAAAAACGAAAATTAAGAATTTTACAACTTGAAATTATTTGTTGAATTTTATTCTCGTTTATCACGTGGTGAAACATTTTAAATATTAGGGGTTGTTTACAGAAAGGCACTTGGTTGGTTTCACAATTATATAATTTTGAAACCAGCCAAGTGTCTTTCTATAACCACCCTTAATATTGAAATTATATATTTTGACAACCTTAAAAAGTTTGAAAAATTAAAACACTTAAAAATCTTCTTAACCTTAAATATAAAAACTGGAGGATATTAAAAATAATTTGAAATGTAAGTCTTAATAATCTAAAAATTTATAACAATTTTCATAATACCTAATATTTTGACAAACTTAGAAATGTTAAATTTTTAAAAATAATCTATAGAATCCCTCATAAAATTCTTAAATATACAAAAATATAGATTATTTTAAGAAGTTTAAACAAATATCTAAAGTAATTGAAAAATCTTTTTTTTATTTCAGAGATAATAAAACTAAATTTTTTTTTAGCATAAAATTTTAGAAATCATTAATTTAAAATTGACATTCTAAAATAAGATTTATCTTTATTTTTATTATATCTTTGTACTCTTTATTCTTATAAAATAAATATCACAAAAAATACATTACAAAATAATAAAATATACTCAAAATTTTGGCTGAAGGAAGGACGGGCGGAGTTCACTTCTTAAAAAATTAGAAATCTTCAGAAAATCCTTTAAGGTTCTTTTGACATAAATTTTAATTGTTTAAAATATTGTTTTGATTTGAAAATTTGAATTTTTCAAAAATTTTATATTGATATATAAGATTTGAATCTGAAATTAGTTTTTAAAATTACCGAAAATGAAGATTTAAAGTTTAGATAATTATTTTAAAGATTTTAGGGTTAGAAAATTTTACAGGATTAAGAATTTTTAGTTTCAGACCTTTTGATATGATCTTTTTATATTTTATTATTGAGAATTTGCAGATTTTATGTTTATTTTAACGTTTTTTGTTTCAAGATTTCGAAGCTAGAAATTCCTAATATCCTACATAGTTTTTGAATTTAAACATCTTTTGATTTAAGAACTTTTGGTAAACGTTGTATGTTTTTTTTTTAAGTTTTATGATAAGAAATTTTTTAAGAGCTTCTGAACCTTTGAAATAATTGAAAAATCTCTTTTTTTGGTTTAAAAATTATAAATCATCATTTTCAAAATGCAGAAAATTTTCCAGAGCTTTTGAACCTTTGAAGATTTCTAAAATTGTATGTTGAGAACTTGTTCTGAATGCATACATTAATGTTTAATCTATATATGTTAAAGTTACAAAATCACTGTTTCATGTTTTAATTTCTTAGAATTTCCGAAAACAAACATTTAAAGTTTAGATTATACTTTTAAAGAGTTTGGGGTTAGCATATTTTTCTGGGTTGTCAATTTTTGAATTATTACCTTTTGATATAGATTATTTTTGTTTTCATTTTTTGTTAAGAATTTATTGTTTTTGAATTTCCAAATTCTAAGTTATTATATTAATGTTTTCTTTTCTTCAAGATTTCGAGGGTGGAAAAACCTTCAGAAGATTGTAAGGTTCTTGATTTTGTTAATGTCTTTTCCTCAAGATTTCGAAGCTAGAAAATCCTTCAGAGGAATTTAACGTCTTTGAATTTGCATATTTTAAATTGTTAAAAAGTTATTATATTAATGTTTTTTCACGATTTCGAAGCTATGAAATCCTTCGGCGTTTTTGAACATCTTTTGAATTAAGAACTTTTGGTAAACGTTTCTTTTAATGTTTTATGACAAAAAATATTTTTAGAGCTTTTGAACTTTTAATAATTTCTAGAATTTTATGTTAAAAACTAAATTTTTAACTGTAAATTAATTAACTTCAAGTACTTGTTTTAACCGTTAGTTAGTTTTTGTAGTTTTTACATTTTAATAATCTAAAACTACGGTGCGGTAACGCACAAAATAATTACTTAAATTTTTAAAGTTTGTTTTAAAATTACAATATTTTGTAACTCTCAATGAATACACTGAGAGTTTATAAGCCTGAGCCGCTTAAATATTTAGACCTTTTATATTAAAGTCACATGTTTTTTACAATTAGAAAATCAATGATTTTGCTTATTTCGAGTGTTTTTATATTAGTTTCTTATGTCTTTTCTATTATTTTGAACAAAGAAAATGAATTCATGAATTCATTAAACCACCTTGGACAAAATATCTCATATGTAATAAATATTTATTGTATACGTTTTCACACCATATTACTGTATTTTTTTCTATGTAAAAAGGAGTTTCCGTAAATAAATAAATTATTGTTCCCTGTCAACAATATCCACGAACCAATTTTCTTTTGTTTTGGATATCATCAGCGTAGCGTAGTTGGAAACAGGGAAAAGGAGTTTCACTTGGAGAATTTAACCTTTCGGATAAACCCGTCAGTCAAGATATTATCATAACATGGATCTAGTGTAACGCTAAAACAATAGATGACACCTTTATGGTAATATCTTGATGAAGATAATGGTGATGTGGCCATCATAGTAATTTCCCTATATTTTACTCGAAAGCTATGAGGTTTACACAAAAAGGCTATTCTTAGTAATTTATTCACATTTGAATTCTCTACAATTATTTATTATATAAATTTCATGTAGCTTCAATAGTTTAGTAGCAATTAGCAAAAAATTTCAAAATTTAAAATTTTTTTTTCTCGAAAATTAAGAATTTTATGAAAAATATTTTTTAACAAAACTTGTTCTGTTTCTCTTTCCCTTTAACTTTTGTTTAAAAAAAAATTGTAATATTTTTCATATTAAAAAAAATATTTGAAGAAAACAAAAACCGGCCTCGAGTAAACATCCACTTCCGGTTTTTAAATATTCACTAAAAGCTTTTCAGTTCCAGTTTTTAACGATAAAACCTTAAGTTTAAAGTTTTATTTCAATAGTAACCTTTATTTTTGAGATACAGCACCCACAGACATTTTTCTGCACGAAAACAATACTTCCCCTATATATACTATAGAGGGAAATTAAAAACATTTGGCATTTATAGCATTTTCGCTTTCTATATATCTAATAATACACCCACAATCTAATTGCAACTTACACAACCAATAATGTGTTTGATTGCAATCACCAATGCATTCAGAATATGTATACAACCAATTATACACCTGATTTTTAATTGCAACCCTACATACGCCAGCGCATTATATTGCCTGAATAACTTGAATGAATCGGCAAGTTTATTTCTGAACTAAATAATAAAAATAGTAATAGAACAAACGTTAAAGAGAGCCAAACAATAAAAACCTTTCGTGTTCCGATTGGTTCATACATTCGTGAGCGTTATCCGGCATCGCTCAGATCGCATTTTCCCATTCCGAAAAGCTTATCTCCTATTCGGCACTACTTACAACTACTACTACCACCTGATATATCTAACACTGGATATATCATTGCATATATCCGCTTTTAATGCATACATTGATAGTGGAGTGCCGGTTGGTGCACAGAAAGAGAGGCACCGATGGAAATGTCAATTGGCCTTATCGTAGTTTATCCGTGCGCTGAATGTTTTATTAAGGGTGTATTTGTAAATGATTTCGGATGGAAATTGAAATGTGCGATTCTTTGTTTGTCGAATGAATATTTATGCTTGAACCTTTTTATTGGCAGAATTTAGAATGTCCAATCCGTTGTATATAAAGTGTTCATCAACATATCATTATAGACATAGAATTCATTTCTGGAATAAAGTATGACCATTTCTATATGTATGTATAGTCATGACTGAAAAAAAAGCGTTGCAGATATTTATTTTAAACCAAATAATTCCCGCTTAGGCATGGCTGTACTGATCATGTGTAATATACCGAAACATGTTTATGTAAAGTACCGAAATACTGTAATTCATTGCGGGACGTCAGAAGTAAACAATTTTAGTATAAATAATATTATTTTGGGTCAAGAACTTTAACAGATGATAAATAAAATTGTATTTTGTTAATTTATCATCTAATAATGTTCCTCATTCAAGATATATCTTCAAGCATCCAATAAATGTTATTTTGTGCTGAATGTGATAATAGTTACCTATGATATAAATAATTGGAGAGTAGTGGTTTTCATTGGTAGCTGTTAGTTAAAACAATAATGCAGTAATTCATAAAGTAGTTAATTAGAAAGTTAATTAATATATAAACAAGTGAAGTAAGGAATAAACTGTGTGTTATTTTCATTTTCAAAACACACCACGCAAACTCAAACCAACAATAGTGTGTACTTGGTTTTGTTTCACTATTTCTCATATGTCATTTTTATGAATAAAAACCCCTAATTATTGAATAAAAGTTCCTGTCACATACCAATTTTTATAAAAGACGTAATGATGATAGACTGTTACACAAAATCCAATTCTGCAAACAGTGGCATAACTAAATTCATCACGCGTTTCATGAAACGCACGTGCCATCGATGAAAAATTACACATGCATAAAATGTACAATTTTATTTCTAGTTTTCATCGGTTTCGTTTGTGATATCGCACGCGATTTAATCGAGTTTATTGCGCAATCGAGTTATGAGGTAATTTCAAATTTCAGGTTTCTCGTTTTCTATATCTCGCCCCTTCCCCCGCTGTAGATTCACTCGACAAAGGAGTTTCTAATTAAACGTCTAATTACACAACACAGAGCTTTAAGGACTGTATCGCAAAAATTGAAATTTAATTGGATACCTACAAACTTGTTTATATGAATTAATGTGTACTAAATGGGGTATGAATAAAATTAATAATTTTTATTAATTTTATTCTAACGAAAATAAACGAAATTGTAAAATGTTTAGGGCTAGATATTATTTCATATTTACAAAAAAGTATTCATGATGAGCACATACCTTAAAAATCCTGGTCTGTAATTGGATACGTGACCTATATTTTGAGATGCAATTAATGGACCTTTAGGGTAACGATGCAATTCTTTAAAGTAATAAGCTTGTAGATTTACGAAATGTTTTCGTCATTGTTACTCATAGATCTTCTCTACTAAAAAAAATAGAAAGCTACTGAATCTTCTTTAAAAACAGATACTTTGTAAACATAAATATATTAATTAGCAGATAAGAAGCCCAATATTCAATGCTACATTCTATTTTCCTGACTTAGAACTTCGAAAATCTTTATGTAAAGATTTTTTGATATTACTCAACAAGACAACAATATTGCTCAACAATATTACGTTGATAATTCTACAGACTCTTTTTCGACAATTGAATCTCAATGAAACATTTTGGGATGTGAAGTCTTCCTTGTTAAAAACTGGCATCTTACTTTGTGTGAACATAAATTATTGGAATAAGGGAAGAAACTCACTTTTTTTAATGTTATATTACCTTCCCTACAGTCTACATACAAAATTTTCTTGGCCAGGAATCTCTGTTTTATTTATATCGTTTTCATGATGAAGGACGAACTCGTGCTTGAAGAAATCAGAACGAAAAGAGTTTTATTTCCAAATTAAAACCGATACTCTCTCATAAGAATAAACTGGTCAGAAACCAGCAGTACGAGAAATGCAAGAAGGAAGGGAGGAAGGATAAAAAAGGTTTGAACTCCCTCAGAGAGAAGGACAAAACAATAGTTGATGATTTGAACTCTAGAAAATATGAGGTCCTACTTTCATTATCCTATGAAGAAAACAAGGATATTTGGCTAATAATTTGCGAGAATCATCCCAAATTAGATAAGCCTGTATAGGAACCGATCGAGAGTGAAGAAAATCGTAAAGAGCACTTTCAATGAGAACTTCACAGATCGTTAATGGCAAAAGTCAAAATAACTATTCTTTGAGTCATTAAATAAAATTTAAAATTCTGAAATACATAACTGTGGAATGAGATATAATTATCATATATATATATTTATATGTAAAAAAAATAACGGAATGTAAAGTAGAAGTGGCTACTTCTTTTTTTGGGCTTTTTCAGCGGCTTTCGTTACTTTTCCAGAAGATGGATCTTTGAAGGTGACAGCCTTAATGACTCCAACGGCTACAGTTTGCCTTATGTCACAGACAGCAAAACGACCAAGAGGCGGGAATTCCTGGAAGGATTCAACACACATGGGCTTGGATGGAACCAACGTGACAATAGCAGCATCACCAGATTTGATTGCTTTAGGAAAAATGAAATATGAATAATAAAAACTGGAAAGAACCAAACGGCCTTCTGATCATATACATAAACGACGGTCCTACGATACACTTTAAATTGAGCAACGAGAGGATGACCTTGAAGTGAAGAGGAGTCATAAGCATAAATCACTGAGCATAGACCAGAAGTAATTTTGAATAATTTCTAGACGCGTTTGGGTCTGGGCATTGGAAGAATGCTGGGCGCCTTCTGACGTTATTAAACATCAGATTTTTGTTGAAAATATTTCATTCATCATTTTCTCCTATGAAATCTACCTACAAAATCATATTTGCAAAACTTGATAATTACTTTCATAATGTGATTCTTAAGGATAATGATAATAAATAAAAAATGAGAAGCACAGTTTCTTAATCGTATCAATTTATTTTAGGTAGTCTTTCTTTAAAAAATTAAAACCTACAGAATATTTTATAATCAAAGATGTTTTGACATTATCAAACATAAATAATATAATTCTGCTACAGAATCTTCTTTGGCGAAAATAGCAACTTTCTCTGTGTAAGCGTAAATACATGAATCAGAAGTTTTTTCTTCTTAAGATATAAAATTGAATATCTGAGAAAAAAATCTATGGCAAAAGTTGATAAACCACAGGCTTATGTTGTATGGGCTGAATTTAGAGGACATACGTCCATACTACATACTACAGGCCACCTATTCTAACTGCATGTGTACTTGAATTTTTTTCCACCGTACTTGTTTTGTTTTCCTGAAGAACCACAATGGTCTTACAGTTGATTTTAAATAACTTCCGGACAGTGTTTTAACTTAATTAAATGGCTGGTGGTCACTTTTCCTCCCTCTAATTATTAAAATTTAAACGAGGGTTCTGTAGAAAAAAAATATTATAACAATATTTATTAATATTTTGCGCTCCTTAAAAACAGTCTTTTGGTGCGATGATCCTTGCCCAAAAAGTACTCCCTACTGTCACCCATTTGGGCACTCAGATTTTCTTCCAAGCTGGTACTTGAATTCCTTTACATGCTGAAGCTTCGATTTCAACTCATGCTGGTTTCAATACATTTTTCCATGCAGGCACCTGAATTTTATTGCAGTCTCCAGTTGAGGACTTGTATCTCCTTCCAGTCAAGTACTTGAATTTCTTTCCAATCTGGAACCTGGATTTCCTTCCATGCTGGAACTTGAACTACTTTCCAGTCTGTTATTTGAATTTCTTTCCACGCTGGTACTTGAATTTCCTTCCAAATTGGCTTAGTAACCACCTTACAATCAGGTACTTGGACTTCTTTCCAAACTGGGACCTGGATTTCCTTCCAGATTGGGATTTGATGTTTTTTCCATTCAGATTTCCAAAAAAGTTTCTTCTCGGTCTTCCAGACCTTTGCCCATTTTGTTTTATAAGTGAGAGATAAGTAATAATTAGGTTTAAATTATCTCTCCAGAATTTACTTTTTTAGGCGAAGGTACAATTTTAATTATTCGGCAGTTTAACATTACTTTTGTAGCATATACGAAATTTTTGAAAGCCAACGTTCGTCGTGGAATTATTTGCATTTTTGATGATACGACACCAAATAATTTCGAAATTTATTTCACCAATAAATTTTAAATTTAAGAAATACAAGTGGTGACAAAACATAAAGCTTTATGTCTAATTGACTCCTACAGGTGGTACAATAAATTTTCCTGCTGCATTCAGAATTTCTTGGGCTAATATTTTGGGCTTTTTGAATCAGTCCAGGATTTCAAACGAGTTCAGTAGTTATTAGATTTAAATTATTACTTCTTTATTTTGGCTCTAAAAATATAGCTGTAATTATTAGGCAGTCCAAAACTAGAAATATTTATTTTATAGTACATACAATCTACAATAGTTGAATATTCAGACTAGACTAGATCTCCATACATCATCCACTGAATTATTCCGTGCAGCCATCTCTAAAGTAGGGATTGCCATGTTGATCAGCAACCTCTAAGGAAGACGTTGAATTGTAGAAGAAAAATACATTTATTATTTTTTTCGAACAGAAAACTTAGCCAAAAACTTTTAAAAATCATCATCATCATCGTTTGTAGTGGAACTAGTTGCAATTGATGATAGCTACTAGCGAAGATAGTACATGCATCTTATGACAAGGAGAAACCTTTTAGATATATCATAATTTAATAAATATAATAATAAAATGAGATATTCTAATTTTAACAAACGATTTTGTTAATGTTGATCACTATATGTGTTAGGAAATGTTTTGTTTGTTTCATTTAGAATACAATATGTAAGTAGTTGGTTTCTGAGGAAGCTTCTAATCAATTCGATGCGGATAAGGTCTACAATTTTTTTTGAAGATTAAGAACGTTGTGAACATCAATTATCAACTGTTCGACATGGGCATCAGCAGAAGAATTTACAACTATGAGGTACGAGTGGAAGATCATCTAGGATGAACTAAATGCCAAATTCTCGTGCAGTCTAAATTATGTAATTGATATTATTGATATATTTTTTGTGTGTATTAGGCTTTCTTGTTAGCACAGAATTAAAATAAATAAATGAATAAAAAAATGAACTACCAATCTCTATTCAAAAATTGTAAGTATTGTATAAATATTTTGGAATCTCAAAGGAACATCACCAATGCAAGGTTAAAAAAACTTTCCATTTTAGTCTGTATACTGGAATCAAGGTGATTATCTTTATAAAAGTACGACGATGTAATAAATAACACCCTACTTTAGAGTGATATAAAATGATTATAAATTCGAAATTATCCTGGCTTTATCAGTGCAGCTGTTACAAATGTTCAGAAGAGATGACAGCCATGCGTTATCAAGAATGCGTTTTTATTTTTCTGTACGCTCATCCATTGTAATTAGAGACTCTGTAGTTCAAATGCACAACAACGAGCTCTGTTTTTTGTCAGGTGTAATCAAGCTTCACACCAAGCGCAGCAGCATACGTACGCATACATCGTAATCTGGTGCTTCAGTTTACGTAGTGACATCTCTTGCTTACACATACCATTTCTTTATCTGTACCGTAGATTTTCTGAAACTACTGATGTAAAATCATCAAAACAATATATCAGAGGTAATTATATTTTAAAAGTACATACGTACACATCTAAGCCACCAATGAAATGATAAGCTTAATAATAACAAACCAAGTGACATAGAAATAAGATCACCCAGAATAAATCATTTTATTTTCATAATATTTTGTACACTTGTAAGGGAAAACATAATGAACAAAATTTCTCTTCGATTCAGCGAACTGTCGATGGACCATGGTGGGCTATACACTCTCTAAGGAGCTTAGGTTCGCTTCTAATTAGGTAATTGATGTTATCTTGTGGTATCTCATTGCTAGCAATGACTAACGCATTTCGTGGTGCTTCTAAACTTTGAAGGGGTTGCTGCAAATTAAGGAGTCTTCGGCTCATGATATCCCACACGTGCTCAATTGTTTCAGCGTGCTCAAAGAAGTTCATTGTGGCTCTTGCAATGTGTAGGCGAGCATTTGGCAATGTCTCGAAGATATAGTAGGAGATGAGATTCCAGAATTTCTTCGATATAACACTGTGCGGCCTTGTTGCCTCTACCGAAGATTAGAGGTGACCTAGTACCATAAGCAATGACACCCCATACCATAACTCCAACAGTGTGATGAACGTGCCTTTCGACAAAAAAAATGTGAATTTCGTCTTCTGACTCTAGCCCGAACATGATGCATCTCTAAACAGAATCTAGATTTGTCATTAAACACTATATTATTCCATTCCTAGCTCCACATCAATCATTCTCTGCACTACTTGAAACGATTTCAGCGGTTAAAGAAGCACCTAGTGCGGCCGGAATGAAAAAAGCCAAAAGTGCGAATCCGGCGTTAAACTGTTCGCATTATAATCGGTCTTCCATGCTCATCATACCACTGGTTTGCAGTGGACTTGGTGGTAGAGAAACGATCGCTTGAAGTCAACAGCCTTAAACGCCGATCTGCACGCTCAGCGGTTCTTCGACGTGGTCCTGTACTTCTACCTCTTCATGTTCGACCCTCTTGATCCCATGCTTGACAATATCTTACTATAGTATCTAAACTTCTGTGCACCCTTTCTCTGATGTCTCAGAAAGAAAGTCCAGCCTCTCTATCAAACTGAGAAAGTTGATGAAAATTTGCGTGTCTTTGCACCCTAGGTATTGTAAAAGGTGACAACAAAAGTTTAGAATTGCACTCAGTAAAATTAAAATCGTTACTACGACAAAAATGTTAAATTTCACCTTGTGTACCAATCAATAAACGAGTTGAATAAAAAACGAAAACTGTAACTGATACAACTGAATCGTTTTTTTCTTTTTGTCAAGATAAGCCTAAATATAAAATTTTATCAAAATAAAATTATTTATACTGGGTATTCGAATTTCTATGTCACTTAGTATATTTAACTGTAATGAAAGATGCATTATGAGCTTACACTGAGGTATGATAAATTGCCAGCGTATTATACGACCCTTTGAATGTGTGCTGGATATCAATATCATGAAAACATCTCGTTTACAAGACGTCGTAATTACAGGCAGGTATGAGCTTTCAAAGCGTGGGATTTAGTAAGCCACGATGTGATACAGGTGCTCATTTGATACGCTACAATTCACCATGGACATGATTACAATTTCGCTTGCAAAGCTAGCGAAATACGTCATTATTAAAAACAAATAAATAATCAACTTATACACCAGAAAACAAAGTTAAAAAGTAGATCACAATGGCCAATGCAGCATTTATTTTTAGTAATAAAACAAAAATCTATTTATAAAATTAAAGAAATATATATAGAATAAATATTAAAAAAAAAACATTAAAACTCCAATAGTGAACCAGTAAAGAATTAGTAGAACTAAATACTAATTACGGATAGGCAACTGTTTTCATTAGTCATTGGTATGCAAGTGGGGCCTAGATTAAATTTATAATAAATTATTTAATGAAGAAGAAGACTACAAAACAAAGTCATCTTCCTCATTATATTCAAAATATACCATAAAGTAAATGCCTCCACAATTAAACATGAAATTATCAACTTGATTTAGTATAATATCATTTAATCCAGGACGTAAACACTCTAATGATCGATGACTTCCTATTCAGAACTTATGAAATATGCCTAATAATATCTTGAGAATAAACTAAAAATGAAGTTAGAATATTATTGCCTTATATAAAAATATATCCATTTACGTATCTTATTATTGACTTATCCCAAATATCTACTTATTAAGATATCGTTGCACTGACCTATCTCAAAAAATTATACCTATACTTTAAATTAGTGCAAATCTCTTCTATACGTCTGATGTCAATGGATTTATTAGAATAAACTCTATATGAAAATAATGTATTATGTATCCTAACACAATTATACGTTGAAGTGATGAGCATATTGTATCAGGGTCGCGTAAAACAGATCTTTTCCATCATAACTATTATTTGAGTACTACAATAATTAATTTATTGAAATATCCTACAGGAACTCATTAAAAATATAAACTGTAATAATTAAATCATGTTATTGATTGAAACATTTCTTTGTTAGTACTATATGTAATACAGCTTCATATTACCTTAATAAAATAAGCCGTGGGGCAGTATTTGCGCTAATAGCAACCGCACAATTAACAAGAACAATGAGCTTGTAGGTGTGTGCGTATGAGTGGGAGCAACACGATGAAAATTAGTTTTAAATTTTGGCATAGAGCGTGTGCATGTGCTCGGTCGGCAATTATCCATCTGTTTGCAGGATTGGATCGGTTGACCGTAGAATTGAATGCGGTTTGTGTCTATATACAGTAGTTTTAATCGATTAGAGAGTGCAGAATCATCAGCCGTAATCCAGTGATTATATTGACGTGCGGCGTTAATCGTGTCAAGTACGTGGCAGGCAGGCAATAAGTGTTCACGCTGTGTGAATGGTCTAAACTCTAATGTCCAGCAGGAGTTGATTGAGAACATCCTGAATGGCGATTGCGGTATTCCCCCCACCCCTCCGCTCTTCGACCTCCTCCTCCACCTCCCTCGCCCTTCCTCTTTCACTTACGCTCTTGCACAACGCACAACAGAGTCATGGTACCGCATGGTACCGACTCCAAGTATTTTTGTTGCCGAGGAAATAAGTATTGTCACCTGATGTCTGTGTACAGTTACTCTCCTCCACGTATTCACATAATGACGCAACGAAATTCACGTATTGTCTTCTTATTTGCCAACACTGATTCTATTCAAAGGATACTGACCCAGCGTTCGCGTTTGAAATTTTTCACAAAAGACGATGGCATTTTTTATTCCTGCACGTTTTGTTTTGTTTTTTTCGTTCGCGGTTTCACATCATTTTATGTAATTACATGCAGATAGTGGAACGGACGCAAAACATTACTATTAATATTCATAACGCACTTTATAAACAAAATATCATATCTGTATTTTACTTTTTTACATAAAATTTTATTTATGTTTACTTATGCATTATATGTAAATACAGTCCGTTTTGCACACAATAGTTAATGCTGCACAAAAACATGTAGAAATATATTTTTAATGTAATAAATCATTAAAGAGATGTTAAAATTAACTTTCGAAAATATTATAATTGGTATAATATTTTCTGCCAATATAAATAATACTATTATATCCTTTCTTCACACTTTAACTTTCTGCCAAATTGATAGAAACATGTTTACACATTATTCACTTTTTATCAATAAATTAAATGGTGTTTTAAATTTCATTCCCATTATGAATTTTCCTTAATGTAGGAGATTTGTAAGTGCATAACTCAATAGTACGTTGCCTAACATTTGTTTAATTTCCAAAATCCTTATACTATCTACTACAAAAATTGTCATTTTTTTCAATATATCCAAAAAAGTCTGTATTGAATTACATATGAGTATTACGAAAAAAAAAACATTTAAAACTAAGTAGCTTGCTGCCACTGAACAATGAAACAAAAAAGGATTAGATTTGACAAGTACACGAAACCGAAAGAGATACTCGTACTTCAAACTTAATGCACTGTAACGTTATCTAGTTTGTACGTATGTCACAAATTGAAATACTTTAAAGTTCATCATTTGTGTGCTTATTGTGTATAATTTGTATGTAAAAATGCACTATTATCAAAACGATGCTTTTGGTTTTTTGGGAGGCAAGGCGTAATGCACTAAAAGCTCGAAGAATTTATTAGAGAAGATACCCAAATCATTACCAATCAAGTAGGCAGCTTTTTCAGAAAAATTTGTAGACGTTTGTCAGAAGCTGGTTGTTTTTACCTAAAAATTGGTGTGAATTCCAACAGATCACGTCGAACCCCTACATTCTAAGAGGGTGTACTTGATATTGTTGAAGATGACCCACCGACGAGCACAAGGGTAATATCTAACAGAGTACATGCAAATCATGTGACAATTTGGCAAGTTCTAAAGGAGTAGGGCCTTTACCCATTCTCTAGACAAAAAATGCAAGCTTTAGGACCTGATGATTTCTATTCAAGACTGTTGTTCAGTTGTTGGCTTCTTCAACGATGTAATCTTCTAAGGAACTCTGAAAAATGTATTCTGTTTTGAAGCCTGTTTCACGAGGGATGACGAGAATCCCCACGCAATATTTATTCGTGTATATTAACAACGTTTTGCGGTAAATGTGTGGACCGGAATCGTAGGGGAGTACGTAATCGGGCCTTACATTCTCCCAAACCGCTTGAAGGGTGAAAATTATTTCATGCTACGGAAACTTCTTCAGAACTTGCCATAAAACATCAGGCGGAGACTTTGGTTTCAGCATGATGGGGCACTGGCTCAGAAGTCACCGCATTGTTAAATCGAGAACACCCAAATAAGTGGATTGGGAGGAGAGGTTCCCAGTTGAGTGGCCAGCCCGGTATCCCGACCTAACTCCACTCGACTTTTTTTTCTGGAATCAGATCAAGGCCTCTGTATATGAAACACCGGTGAACACAGAGGAAGAACTAGTGGCTACAATTATTGCTACAGCAGAAGATATAAAAGAGAAGTTCTTGGCAGTTCTTGCGAAGGTCTCCACCAACATTAAAACATGCTGCCGGGCTTGCGTTGCTATGAATGGCGGCCATTTTGAAAATGTATTATAAATATGTAGTGTAATCGTTAAATCTAATCTTCTTTTGTTTTATCGTTCAATGACAGAAGCTCCTTCGCTTAAAAGGTTTTTTACTTTCCCTATATGAAATATAGGGGAAGTATTGTGATCGTGATTTTTTTTTGAATTTTTTTTTGCGGAAATATCTGTTTTGGTGTCCCCTGAACCCATTACACTAATTTCTGGAAAAAAAAATTGTGTCTGTGTGTGTGTCTCTGTCTGTCTGTCTGTCGGTGGGCGCTGTATCTCAAAAACGAACAATCTGATTGAGATGAAACTTTAAACTTAAGATTTTATCATCAAAAACTGGAACTGAAAAGCTTTTGGTAAACATTCATAGACCGGAAGTGGATGTTTACTCGAGACGTTTTTTTGTTTTTTGGTGATATTTTTCTAAATATGAAAAATTTTGAAAAACGATTCAAACAAAAGTTAAAGAGAATAAAAAACTGAACAAATTTTATTTAAACGTATTTTTCATAAAATTTTTAACTTTTGAGAAAAAAATAAAAAATGAAAATTTAGACATTTTTTGCCAATTGCTAATTAAGTGTTGGAGTTACATGAAACTTATATAACAAATAATTGTAGAGAATTAAAAAATGAATAAATTATTAAGATAAGATATAGCCTTTTTGCGCAAATCTCGTAAATCTCATAGTTTTCGAGAAAAATATAGGGAAAGTACTATGATGGCCACATCACCATTTTTATATTACAAATGACTAATGACTCGTTCTATACATTAAAAAAGTATTTTCTATAAAAATTTAAAAAGTTAAAATTTTGATATAATCATAATTAACAAATTAGAAATCGAAAAATTCCAGATAACAAATAACAGTGGCTAGTTGAGAAAGGGTGACAGGTTGACAGGGTGACAGGGTGACGGGGTAACAGAGTGACGGAGTGATATGTTGACAGGGTGACAGGTTGACGGGGTGACACTGTAACCGGGTGACGGTGTAACCGGGTGACAGGGTGACGGGGTTACAGGTTGACAGGGTGACAGTGTAACCGGGTGACAGGGTGACAGTGTAACCGGGTGACGGGGTGACAGGTTGACTGGGTGACAGTGTAACCGGGTGACAGGGTGACAGTGTAACCAGGTGACTGGCTGACAGGTTAACAGGGTGACAGAGTAACCGGGTGACAGGTTGACAGGGTGACAGTGTAACCGGGTGACAGGGTGACAGTGTAACCGGGTGACGGGGTGACAGGTTGACTGGGTGACAGTGTAACCGGGTGACAGGGTGACACGGTGACGGGGTGACAGGGTGACAGTGTAACCGGGTGACGGGGTGACAGGTTGACAGGGTGACAGTGTAACCGGGTGACAGTGAAAACGGGTGGCAGGTTGACAGGGTGACAGTGTAACCGGTTGACAGGGTGACAGTGTAACCGGGTGACAGGTTGACAGGGTGACAGTGTAACAGAGTAACAGGGTGACAGTGTAACCGGGTGACAGTGTAACCGGTTGACAGGGTGACGGGGTGCAGGTTGACAGGGTGACAGTGTTACCGGGTGACAGGGTGACAGTATAACCGGGTGACGGGGTGACAGGTTGACAGGGTGACAGTGTAACCGGTTGACAGGGTGACAGTGTAACCGGGTGACGGGGTGACAGTGTAACCGGGTGACATGGTGACAGTGTAACCGGGTGACAGGGTGACAGTGTAATCGTAAGTGTAAGCTTCTGGTGAACATTCATAGACCGGAAGTGGATGATTACTCAAGGCGTTTTTTTGTTTTTTGGTAATATTTTTCTAAATATGAAAATTTTTAAAAAACGGTTCAAACAAAAGTTAAAGGGGATAATAAAATGAACAAGTTTTATTTGAATATTTTTTTCATAAAATTCTTAACTTTCAAGAAAAAAAAATAAAAATTGAAAATTTTGATATTTTTTGCTAATTACTAATAAACTATTGGAGTTATATGAAACTTATATAACAAATAATTGTAAAGAATTAAAAACTGAACAAATTATGAAGTATAACCTTTTTACCTAAACCTCATAGTTTTCGAGAAAAATATAGGAAAAGTACTATGATGGCCACATCACCATTTTTTAGTTTGTTGATATTAATCTGTAATTCAAGTAACCGAATAGACTTTTTTTGAATAGATTGAAAACAATATATAGGACAAACTTTGTAGAAGACAGCATGAGGATTTTAAAAATGTTTTAGTTTCAAAAAATGATGGAGTGGTTATCAAAATATTTTGATCGGTCGCCATTTTGTTATTTGAAACAATAAAATATAATCGTAAATACAAATGCTTTAGAGAGCTGAAAGCTACTTCTAAAACTTTTTCGTTTTTTTTAAATAGTCCTTTGAATAAGGGAGTTATAGCGATTTTTTGAAAAAACAAAAGAATTCCAATAACTCCGAACAGGAGCACCGAATCACAAATTGGATCAAAGAAAAGTTGTTTATTTTAAGGAGGTGGGTGGCCTCTATCTCACCCTCCAGTCAGTAAAACATAAGCGAGGATTTTAATTGAAAATCGTAAAACGTTAATAAACATAACATTAATGCAAATTTTAATAAATTTATTCAAAAATATTTCAAATAATTTTTGATGATGTTTTACTGATTGGAGGGTGGGATAAAGGCCAACCACCCACCCTACATATACATATAAACTTTAATTTCTTATTGCCTCCCGGTTTCAAATAAAATTAATTAGAAAACTTTTTGAATAAAAAAGGAATTAAAAAGGTAAAATTTTTAAGGGAGTCAATTAGTAAAAATTTGATGCATGATGGGTGGGCAAGCTTAAAATTTAAATTAGATAATATTAGCTATAGAAACTCCTTTATATTTAAACTTCAATTTTGATTTTGTTTTATTTTTTATTACATAAGGGGTTTTATTGCTTTGTAAGCAGCAAAATCATCAAAAATTAGTATTTAATGTTATGTATATGTAGGGTGGGTGGCCTTTATCCCACCCTCTATCAGTAAAATATAAGCGAGGGTTTTGATTTAAAATTGTAAAACATAAATACACACAAAATAATTGCAATTTTTGAAAAAATACCAATATTATTTTTGCAGAGCAGGGGGGAATGAATTGACCCAGAGTATTGTGGTTTTAAATGGTTTAAATATAAATCTCTGAAGTAAACTTAAGAGCTAGTCAGCACAATAAATTAGGTCTCCATGTACTTTTGATACATGACAGTTAACAATTGATATTAAGTTAACGAGCTCTTAAATTTATTTTTTTGCAAGTAACTATCGTCAGTGGTCAGTGGGTATTTGATGATGTTCCATGCGGTTCCTGGTTGGGGCCGATTTCCCCTCTTAATTGGGCTTACGGATTCCCAGAGTATCTTCGGGTGTTAGAAGTGTACTGACGTGCTGATTTTTTTATGCGGACCTTTGATAACCTTCTTTTGCACGTTCTGTGCCTTCTGCAGTGCCTTTAACTTATCGAGCGTGTCAAGCTTAAGCTTGCTGGAGCGATAAGTCTTTACTTGGGGAGAATATTTTTGACGGGCTCTGCGGGCTTGACAGTCTTCGCCGTATGTTTCTTTCCCATGAGTGGAGCTTGTACCGGACCAGAAACAACAATGCGTCAACAATTCAAAACGCTGTTTGGAGCTGTTCAAGCGAAATAAAAATGATTTCTTTTGATAGTATGTGACAATGGATGAAACATGGATTCGCCACTATACCCCTGAATTAAAAAAATCGACAGCAGCTGGCGAAAGTCGCTTAAAGCGACCAAAAACTAAAAAAGTGAACATTGCAATCGATTATTGTAGCTTAAATACAACATTCGTAACATATTAAATTCTAAACTTCATTAAGTTAAATTTGATAAATTCGATGATTTATTACTAAAAGTGTCAGCATATTAGTATGATGAAAAGTATAAAATGTAAAAAAAGTAAAAACCACGCCTCAAAAAAGTGTTTAAATTAATCTAAAACTAACACATATTTATTTGGCTTAGTAAACTCACGTGAGTTCGAATCGCAGGCATTTTTGTAAAAAAAAAAGATTATGCGAGTCCATGGATGTTGCATGTATATCTCATATTTAAAAGTATGATTATTATTACAAGTCATTATTGGTAGAATACTCTAGTTGATTTAACCCACGTTTGCTCAACCCGAATTCCTCTCAATCAACCTTCCTTAAAATATATTTTAAAATCATTCAAAAAACTCCGGCTGGCACCAAGGTTTGTTGTATAGGTGTTGTTGTTTTTATCATTTAACAATTCTTTACAGATCCCTAAAAGTTGAAATCAATAAAACTTTCTCCGACCTGAAGGATCACTTAATTGTTAATAATAAATAACTATTAACAATAAAAAGGTATTATTAATAAATAATTATTAACAATAAATAATTGTTTATATTTAATGCATTACCTACATACGGTTATTAACATCCATAGGCTTCTTTATCAAGTTTATTATATATATTAGTAGCAATTTACTCATTTAAGGTCACTCGCCATCGGATCGTCGTAAGGGTCACATCGCGCATCGCTCCAAGCTGATCTTCAAACATAACCTTAAATTATGGAACCCTACTATGACCCCTTTGTTGGAATGAAGGTCACAATTCCAGGCCTCCGACCCCAATAAAGCCCCCCTCCTTCTTAATGGGGTCAAGGTCAAGGGAGGTACACTCATTTCTAGAACCTCCTCTGACCTTGACTCCGACCTTCACTTCCAGTCAATTCTGGGACCTCCTCTGACCTTGACTCTGGCCTTGACCTCAAAAGGGGTCAAGGTCCGAGGAGGTTCTAGAATCGGTTATATGCTTCTACTACTACTCTTACATCTTTTACTCTATAGAGTATTCTGTTTCGACATTTACAATCCTGATTTTTTCTACCTTAATCCCTTCACATATCTCCTACAATTTGTAGATTACATGAATTTCCCATGCATCCACCAAAAGCATTACAAAACCTCCAGCAGCTTTTTTATTTTTTAAACCACTCTTTAAAATTTTCCAGGAATTTTTCTTCTTACCCTAATTGAGGAATTTTCTTCAAAAGTTCAGGACTTTTCCGAATTTTATTTTTTATTTTTAAGAAACTTACATTATTTATCGCTTGATTTTTTAGAGAACTTCTAGAAACTTCCAAGTAATATTAAGTATTCATGTTTAGAAACTTTGTCGAGACTTTTAAAAATGTTGAGTATTTCTGTTTTTAGATTTTAACTTGATGAAAAAATGTTAGCAATTCGTGAAGAGCAAATTTTTTTAATGAATTTTAAAATAATTACAACAATACTTTCTTAGAAATTAAGTTGGTTCAGGCATTTTCAACAGTTTTCCTTTCCAGTCTTTTGAAATTTTCCAGAAATTTTTCTTCTCAACCTGATTGTAGAATTTTCTTCAAGAGTTGACTGTATTTTTTTAATATTTAGAAATTTCCATCATTTCTAATATTATCTTATTCAAACTTGCTTGAGTTTTTAGGAAGCTTCTAGAAAGTTACAAATAATGTTGTGTCTCCATTTTTACAAACTTTGTCGAGACTTTTAGAAATATTAAGCCTTGTTTTAGATTTTAATTTGATGAAAAAATGTTACCAATCCCCAAAATTTTAACTCGCAGGCCCTTAAAATAATGCAAGAAATCCTAAAAAAATTTAAGGGTCTGTAAGTAAAAATTCTGGAAATTGATAAAATTCTAAATGGGTTCCAGAATTTATATTTAAATGCCTTCAAATTTTCTCAAAGTTTTAGAATTTTCTGCACTTTTTTCCATCTTTATTCACACAATTTTTTTTACATTTTTTTCCAAATATTTCTTTGAGAGATTTAAAATTTACAGCATTTCTTATCTCATCGTAATGTTTCAAGAGTTAATTATTATTTTTTAATCGATAAATGAAAAAAAATAAATACATTTTCAAGTAATTTTAAAACCAAATTTTTCTGGTAATTTCTGGTCCAGATATCTAATTTCAAACATTTTTTGCTAGATTTCTAGATTTTTTTTAATTTTTCTTTAGAAATGTTAGCTCCAAATTGTAATCATTTATCAAGAGTTTTTTTTTTGCTTTACTTGCTTTATCTTATCGAAATTCTCTAGGATTTTTACAAGGATTTTTGGGATTTCAGTAATTTGAAATTTCTAATTTCCAAATTTATAGCAATTTGGTCGTGGGCTCTTGTTTTAAGAAAAATTACTAGATCCTACAAAAAATCTTATCAGAATAAGCCACGATTTTCTTAGAGGGCTCAAGAATTTTAGTGTAATTTAAAGTCCAGATTCCCAGAAAATTTGTCAAAATTTCTAGATTCTTTTTGCAGTTTTATTTCTAAACTACTAGAACGTTTACAATTTTTATTCCAGGTTTTTTACTCCAAATTGTAAAAATTCTCTTTGAGGATTCAAAAATTTACTTAAACATTTTCAGGATTCCTTCGAGAGCTCTAGAAATATCCACTTATTTTATGTCCAAGATATTAAGAAATGTTTTGTAGGATGTGAAATTATGAAGCAGTTTTTTTTAATAAATTTCTGGAATTTTTCAGTAATTATTCTTATAGAAATTTTCATTCGGTTTTGAAAGGTTTACAATTTTAATTAAAATAGGCCAGATTATTTGAAGTTGTTGAGGTTTAAAAAAATATACTTCAAATTGTATAATTGTTTAGAGTTTAGTGTTTTATTTTCAGAAATATTTCCTTTCAGTATCTTACATTTTCCAGATTTTTTTTGGCTTTACTTGCTTTTTACTTATCGGAATTATCAAATGTTCTAAAATTTTCATCTACATTTCCAGAAATTTTGTCGAAAATTTTAGAATATTCAAACATTTTTTTCCAGATATCTAAAACATTTCCGCAGTTTTATTTTTAAATTGTTCTCTTCTTTGATAGTTGTAAAATTCTTTCTTTTAGACTTATACATTTTTCTAGGATTTTGTTTATCTTATCGTATGTGAAATTCAACATGTTTTTTTTTCAAGGGTTATAGAATTTTCTAATAATTTTAATTCTAGATTCGTCAAAATCTTTAATATTCTAGAATTTTTATCAATTTTTCCTGTAAGTAAAAAAATATATTTGAAAGTTTTCTTTTTTTTACAAATTTTTCTTATAAAATTTTAGAAAAATTTAAATCCTCCCTTATGTTTCACTGATTGGAAGGTGAATTTTTACTAATTTACTCACTCAAAAATTTTGCTTTTTTAATTTTTATTTTATTCAAAAAGTTTTGTAATGAGTATGATGAAGAATTAAAGTTAATATGTATGTGTAGAGACGATGGGTGGCCTCTATCCCACCCTTCAATCAGTAAAACATCAACAAAAATTATTTGAAAAATTTGTTTGGATAAATCAATTAATATTTAATTGGGTTGATTGAGTTACCTGAAGATAATAATAACTTTGATTAAAACTCTTAGAACCTTTCTTCAATATTTTATTTTGATTCAGATGCACATTTCGGACACGAAGTGTCCATTATTAATGGTTTTGATGCTAATAAACTTTAGGTTTTATATGAAATTTGTATAACAGATAATTGGAAAGAATCCAAAATTGAGCAATTTGTTAAGTTTAGCTATTTTGCGTAAACCTCACAGTTTTCGAGAAAAATATAGGGAAAGTAGTATGATGGCCACATCACCATTTGTTTCGACTATTTTTTTTACTTATTAGACCCTGAAAATAACAAAATGGAATCTATTTTTCTATGAGTTTGGAAAATGTAATGTAACCAGCAGCAGTTTTCAGATGATGAAAATTATAAATTGTATAATAGCTAAAGCAAATTATTAGACAACCGCAATGATCGACACCGCAGTAACTGTATAAAAATGTTATAATCAAGAGTAGTGACAGTTGGCAAGATTATAGCATCCGTATTGAATTTTGTTTATCCACTTTCTTGAGAAAGGTTAAACTATCAACAGTGAATATTACATGGAATTATTGGATCGATTGAGTGCAGAAATCAAGAAAAATCGATCCCACTTGCAAAAAAAGTGCTGTTTCACCATGGCAAAGCAATGGTTAAATTGGATGAATTGCGCTTTGAATTCTCTTCATCTTTAGATTTGGCCCCCAGAGACTACTGCCTTTTTGCAGACATGAAAAGGATGCCCAAGGGAAAAAATTGGCTCAAGTGAAGAAGTGATTACCGAAACTAATGCTTATTTTGAAAGCAAAGATAAATCGTTTTACATCAAAATCATCAAACAGTTAGAGGCAGAAGTAGATAATCACGTCATTATATTTATTTATTTTTTGATTTCAATTGCTCATTATGAAATACGTTTAAGGAAGTAAACAATTATTATTAAAACTGTGATTTTGTTATTTTTGTTTTGACCAAATAGTATTGTATTTGTACTTACTTTGTTAAGCCAAGTGATATATCTGCAGATTTAGACATATGTTTCACCAGAATAGGTCATTATTTACCTGCAACAAAATATTAAATTACTTCCTTTCGTTATTTATAAGATATACTCATCAATTATTTAATAAAATTAATAACTCGAATGGTTTAATGAAAGATTCGACTTTAACCTTGTATTTGGGTCAGTTTGTGTCTTGTCTGTCTTTAGGAGAACCCGTAAAATGAGCTTATTTCCAACCATAATCCTGTTATCAGAACACAGGATTATGATTGGAATTAAGCTCTTTTTACGGCCCGAGTAGATCGGTAGACTAAATCGAATTTGAGTTGAGAACATTGGGTTGTCCAAAAGAAGTTACTTCGGGAGTCTATGTAGGCATCATATACTATTGAAATAATAATATTTCCACCAGTAAAAACAAGAAGATAATTATAAAACCAGACTAAGAAACTCTGCGCTCACGTCATCAATCAACAATACAGAGACCAATTTTCAGGACTCTATTCGGCCGTCGGTGTAATTTGATTAATCCGAATTTTAATGAGGCCCGTTTGTTGCAAAAAAAGGGAATAGTCATAATTGCGCATTATAAATTAGCGGCAATTTACCAGAGCCATTCGCCCCGCACCCTCACCAGTAACCTTAGCAGTGTCTGAAAAGAATTATTACGCGGACATTACGCGATAAATAAATTGGTTTAATCCGACGCAAAGCAGAAGTCATTTTCTGGGGCGTAAATAAAATTAGAAGGAAGCCGTTAATTGGATTAACGCCTAATTTCAACTTAACAGCACCGCAAAACTAAATCCGACCTATTAGAGTTATTTAATTCACCGGATGGATTATGCAATTATAATTTAATTTCTTATAAATGATGTGAAATACCGTTATTATTAATTCAATTGAATTATAGTACTTTACAAAATCTATTAAAAAATTAAATTAGAGCATAGAATTTGTGGCCAGAGTTCAAGTTTTTTTGTGTACTTCATCTCAACCACTTAGAAGTTGATGATCTGGTAATTCTAGCCTCTAAGGTGATATTTTTGTCAGTTCTAGTGTATTTAGGTCAAATATTTCAAGAAATTTTATTTTATATACATAAGTCAGTGTGTCATTAGTCTTACTGAGTATTATTATTAACTGTTATTTGTCATTATTTATAATCTTCTAATTGTTTTTTTATGACTGTCATTTATTGTTTTAAAATTACTGCTGTTATATTTTTTTAAATTAAAATTTAATCAAATTTGCTTTATGAAAAATAACAACTCTTATTTTTAAATTTCATATAATTTTTAATATCGTCCGAAAAATATTATTATTTTTCATCAAACGCCCAATAACAAAATAAATTAAACAAAAATTACAGTGCGCGCCCGGCGTATTTGCCCGACGTCAATAATTAACATCGCAATATGTACATTTAAACGGAATCTAATTGGCGTAATTAATGTTAACAAAATGTAATGCACTCCGACGCCCGGAATTTTGCCATTTTATTATTTACCGAACGGCAATTGTCATGCAGTGCGAGCAGAAATAACATTAGTGAAATATGTGACATCAATTAAACTCGACTTAATTTGAATAAATCGATTTGCATAAATTCCAGTGAACTCGACCTTTGTCCGCTCTGGCGAAATGAAAGTTTGAAAAGTTGGTCCGAAATATATATATATATGTGTGTGTATTGTTTGATTTTTGGAACAAAAAAAAGAGAAAGAACTGCATAGTCGCCGGCCTTATGAGGGCGTAAATCTCGAACAGCGGGCGATAAATTTCCCAACTTTGGCTGTATCGAAATTTTACAATATGAATCGGTGCTGTCATCTAAATTTATTTAATGCCGAAATACGTTTGCCATCGGTTCGTTCGTAATTTTTGTTTGTTTGATTTTTTTGCCCGCATCCAGATATATTGAATTATGATTAATTATTGGAATATATATAATGAATCAGAATCAGTACAGCATTTAGAAACTTTTAGAAGAGATACAGCAATGGTTGTACATGTAACCAAGCATTTTTGTGCTTCTTTTAATTATTATTTTGTTTCTATAAGAATAATTAACATGTTATATATATATATATACATATATATATATATATATATATATATATATATATATATATATATATATATGTATATATATTTCCGATTATAATGGAATTTCACCATGAATCAGCCTCGTCAATTCAATATATTTTTCATTGTCTAGATATACTCACTCGGTTCTGTATGTTTGTAACTGAAGTACTGATACAACCCCTCCAACAAAGGTTTTATTAATATTTTGAATTATGTAATTATTGTAGCAAACATTTTATATTCCTTAATCCAACAATTACCTAAAAACTTCCACCATTTTCGGATACTACCAGTTACAAGCAAGATTCAGCAAATTAAACATCTCGCATGTTTCGGAATCATTTCAGCCATGCGCAACATCCTGATAACATCAATTGACACAGTACTGTCTCCTTTCCATTCTGAAGGTGGTGACAGTAAGAACTAAGAAATATTGGCCTATGATCTCTTCAAGGTAGATTTGATAAAACATGAAGCATTTCTAGTAGAAGTGATATGAACGTATTTTCGCCCAGGATAGCCTATGAAATATGCTATATTCTACAAGACTACGCAACTTATAAGACAGATATTCAGATATATACAATTGGAGCAACACTATTGTACAAGGAAAAAAGTAGGCGTTTACAATGCCAAACTGAATCTGGCAATAAATCTTCCCCAGGGAACTACTCCACGATTACTAAGGAAAAACCTACATTAATAATTTTAATGCCCAAAAGGTAACTGTAATAGCGTTTAAAGAAGGAAATACCAATATCTTTATAGACTGCAAAACCAGTCACGATGTTCCTACACAGCTTAGGATCATATCAAGACCTACAGGAAAAGTTGTTGGCGCTCAAAAGATACATTTAATAGTGATTTAAAAAGAAATCATCAGCTTCCTTACAGACAGCAAAACCTTTCAAGTTTTTTGACTCATGATATCATTAAGAGTATGTTTATATTTACGTAATTAAGGAATATGTGCTCACATTGCAGCAGACTTCTCGAATCAACTCTTTCCTTGGTCAAGTCATGCTCAAAAGCGAAATATTCGGTAAGATAAATACTCTAGCTAAAGGTAACATCCATGTATACTCAAAAGATATATATTTTTACCTATTAAAATAGTACTAAACATGACGCTTGCAGTCAGTAAAGGACGATGCTGAATCATCCATCCTCACTTTAAAAATACGAAAACCAGTAGTTAAATTAATGTGTTTTCTTTCTTATGTGGCATCTTGACCGGATACTACCGGCTACAACAAGTTTCAGCGCATCTTTGAGAATCACTGCAGCCATTCGCATCCTTCTGATAGCATTAATGGAGATGTTACTGTCCTTTTTTCAAACTGGAGGTGAGTGGGAGTACATGGCTTAAATTTAGAAATAATGTACTATGGTACCCTAAGGTGGATTTGAGAAAACATAAGATAATTCTAAAAGGAATGATATATAAGTATTTTTATCTGGGTAATTTTTTAAACAGATCACTCCACTAATTGAAGCTTTGTCCCGAATAGGGGTCTAAGTGCCCATATCATATTTTTGTATAAAATGCAAAAACGTTATTTTCTCAACAATAATGAACCAAACTTTATGTAAATATGTTAAAATGTTATATTTACTGCTACTTACTTTAAGGCAAAAAAATAAGAATGTTATGGACAAGAATGTAGTTTTGTAGTGGAATAGAGTTCTATAATCATTTTCTCCATTTTCAACAGTAACCATAAGATAATAAGTCATGTATTTTATGCTATTTTTTATTGAATATTTATTTTTACAATATGAATAATAATATGTAGTGATGTAGATGTTTTTTTGAACTCATATTAAACCAAAAGTGAGACATAGAAAGCATGGTACATGTCTTGTATGTATTGTAACATGTCTCCTATGTCTTTCTTCTTCTCCGGCTTCAAAGACATGGGTGCTTCATACGCTTGGGGCAGTTCGGATGGGATGTGGAGCGCACGGATTGGCCGTAGTGTCAATACGGAATGAGCTCCACGCTTCTAGTATGTTGTGTGTTTGATGCATGTGAATACTGCTTGGGTCATCAGCTCTCAATAACAGCCACGAAGCACTTGTGATCTTCAGCTTAGGGTCATTCTTCAACTTTGACTCAATTGCATCAAACTGTTTGAAGTTAACTTGCTTCATTATGCGGACTTCAAATTGATTGGACGGTCTCGCAGCCTTGATAACTTCCTCCAGTTGATCTGGAACGTATAATACTCCACTCGATTTCACACGCCTTTCAATCAATGCAAAATATCTGTCACATGGAAGAAATGAATGTCCACTGACTAGAATGCGCAACATCCTGATAACATCAATTGACACACTACTGTCTCCTTTCCATACTGAAGGTGGTGACAGTAAGAACTAAGAAATAAACTAACTAAAAATATCTGTCACATGGAAGAAATGAATGTCCACTGACTAGAAATTTTTGTTCTGCGCTGGAGAAGTAGCGTTGGTGCATGAAATATAAGAGGGTTGAGATTATCTTCCAATTATTATTTTGACCTACAAGATGAGTTTTCGCTCACCAAGCAGGGGAAGTACATCAAAATGTTCTTTAACATAGGCAAGTAGAAAGATGCGATGTTCTGTAGAACCACGCTTTGCTACAGATTCAACCCACACAAACTTGGTGGCTTGCTTTGTTGATGGTTTGTGAACTGCAAGGTTGTAACAAGACAGCTGTGTTTGGTAAAATATTGTGCTGTGAGTCAGGGTTGGCAATAAGATGACTTACTGCAAGTCAATACACAAAACGACAGTATTCGGAGACTGTTTAGCACTTCCTGTGTCACTCCCAAGAGTATTGCATCCTTTCTCAGCTTTTCGGTGATATAGGTCAGTTTTTGCCTTTATCGGGTATGTCAGCTGCAACAAGCTATATGTACAACCGATCACATACAAGTATCCGAGTGGGTTGACCGAACTTGAGGTTGAAGTGTTTTCTAAAAACTTCTCGATGCAGCCATACCTTTGCTGCGGTGTTTGGAAATTTATTATTGAACAGACGATACATTTCTGTAAGGTTAAGAGAGGGACTTAGGTATCAATGAACTTCATTCACCTTTTTGCGAGAGTAATGATTTTCATGGGTTGGGAACGACGCGATATGCTTTTTAATTTGTTGGCGTGTTTCATGGATTGCATGTGGTCTGTTCTTGTGCTTTCTCCTTGCATCAACGGGTGTCGTAATGCCAACCTTCATCTCGGTCTGCAAGTTTGGTATACGTTTATGTCTAACGGCAAATATGTTGCATAAAAGATTTTGACACACTTGCATTCTTTTACCCTCCACTAGAACTGAATACAAGAAGCTTGCCTGGCGCCTTGGTTGTTCAGCTGGCGCCCCGTGTCTTCTACGTGAAATAGCAACATTAGCGATGGAGGCAAACAGCGTGGCCGACTGTAGATCATAATTATGTTGATAGAAATTCCCAAATAACGCGTCCTTCTGATCCTTGATCAGTTTCAAACATTAATCATACGATTTGCATTTACAAACTCACACCCAGATTTCGCCTAAAGAATCCATACCAAATACTTCTTTTGATACAGTTTCTGTCAACAATCAAGACTAAATGAACATTCGTGGATGTGTATTATTTAGGTTCTTCATTTTTAATCGTTATAATCTTTTATTTACTCGATTGGTGAAGAGTTTACTTGTTTACTCCATATCACTTAATAAAATGTTGACACAGTATTTGTTAGTATTTTATTAAACTTTTATTTGTTTTGCCATACTGAGATTTTGCCCAAAGAAGCCATTTGGGTAGATTTCCATTTAGGGCAAAACCAAATACAGATACAGTTTCCGTCAAAAATCAAGACTTCAAGCAATTACCGACAATTCGAACCAAGTCATCAATTCTTCAGAATGTTAGTATGAGATTTTGTATGGATTATTCCTTTCCAGGTGCGTCAATTTTTTTATTTACAGTTCAGAAAATTATTTTATTCTGTCATACTCTTGTCAAATAATCTTGGTAATCTGTACACATTTCAAATTATATGATTATAACTTTTCCATTTTGAATGCCCTAAAGCAACTAATTTTCAAAGGATTAAATTGAGCCACAAGAATATTAAAAGTGATTGCACCGTTATCTTCTATCTCAAAAAATAAACTCATTCCTTTTGAAGAAAAATGGTCTGTCCTGGGGGGATTAGAACCCACAGTCTCGGCAACCGCAGCCCCAATTTTCAAAACTGTAAGCAAACTGGATGCCAATAACTATAGACCTATTTCAATACTTCCAATTTTATCAAAGGTTATTTCGCAGCACATTATCTTGAAACTGAACATCTTTTACCAGAACAGCAATACGGTTTTAGAAGGGGAAGATCTAAATCGGATGCAGTTATTGGCCTCACAGAGGAAATTGTTAGCGGATTTGAATCCGGTATGTATACTGCTACATCCTCAGTAAGGCCTTTAACTGTGTCTGCCATTGCACTATTCTTCGAAAATTTTAATTTAAAATATTAATTTCAAGTATGATTTTGTCGTGCTGCAGACTTGAATTTCTTGGTTTGACATGCCTAATCATTCTTTTGAATGTTATAAAAAGGCGTTTTCTTCAAAATACATTATCTTGTTATAACATTTGACAGCAAACATAGTAGCATTTTTGTTAAGTTAATCTCTTGTCTTAATTTCAACGTTAAAAGCAAACATTTTGATACGAAAAGATATTTATATCTGTGGAAGCGTTTACTTTGTGGTCTTGAATATAATGAAGAAGAAGTGGTAAAACAAAGTAATCGCGTCTCCTTCTTCATTATATTTACAACTTTCTGACAATAAATATTTCATTTAAAAATATTTGATTCACAGAGGAAGAAAAAAAAAACAAAAACTTGTACGTTAATAAAAGTTAACATGAGCTACAATTTTTACCATTATCAGATCTAGATAATGCATGCATTGCATTTTCATGTAATGACAGTTCATTGGTCGTCTAGCTTGTACGTAAAAAAATATGAAATTGGAAGATAAGTGTTGTAATAGATTTAGGATATAGATCAGCAATGATAATTTTTGATTAACTTCTTACTCTCATATATTTGTGTAAGTTCCTTTTAACGATATAATATGCCGTTTTTTTATCTAAAACAAAGATTAACATTTGGAGATGAGCTTCAAGAAGCAAGGTTTTTGTTAAACAAAGTGTTGGTACGAGTCGAAGAACGCTCTATTACGAACTTTGCTCTTTCCATATGTGATTGAAATTTTTGTTGATATTAATGGATTTTATGTACAATTATGGAATGTTGTTAAACTTATTGGAATAAGTGAATGACACTAAATGATACTGATACATTCAAAAAGTCTTAAAAATTTCTATTTGAAACTACAATTTCCACTATACTCCTTTTTATTCTCTAGTATAGTAAGTCCACTTCATAGGATAGCCTTGGAACATATTGATTTCTTGATATAGAAGTGAATTCTTATTCTTTAATGTTATCAGTACATTCCTATAAGGCCGGTTTTGATTGAAGCAAGCAGCACAGTCCAGATAAATTACACTTTATACAGTAGGACTTTCTTTGAAGAATTTTTTCAACCCCATAAACTTCAGAAAACCTGTGCAGAAAATTTGAAAATACCTCGTAGCATTTATAAACCAACTGTCAGGAAATAATTGAAAGGTACTTGAATAATATATATCGAATCTTATAACTCACAAGGAATGAGGTAAGAACATTCTCGGAACTCATGACAAGGCACTGTCCCTCCGGTATCATTTATGGAAAATGGAAAATGGGAAAATATGAAACGACCGAGCACATACTCTGTACTTGTGCGCGATTGCGTTTTTTACACTTCGACAAGAACCGATTATCCCACAAAGAAGTGAGCAACATCATCCCAAAGAAAGTTACAAGGTTTATAGAGGACGTGCGACTGCTTGGAAATCGATTGGGTAAGGACAGAACAATAGATCTGATAGGTCGTAATTCACCTCACAACCTAACCTACATCCATAGGAGTACCGATCCATTTATTCTTCAAATGCTTCTTCATCGTTCTGGTTGAGTACAGCATGTGTATTTTTCTTTTCCTAAGGTTATTTGTTCCGAATACTATTCCAAGGGAAGATTGAAATAACATATTCACATACTGATGCATAGGTGCTATATTTGGTAATTTTTTGCTTCATTATTTGCCATAGTATTTCCATCAGGTCTATTTTACTTTTCCCCAGTGGAACATCTTTCACAGTTTGTTCAAATAAAAGTATTTGATATTCCAAACTTTCTACCAGAAATTTCACTATTATTTAAGGTTTTCTGCTCCTTGTGATAGAAATTTATCCTAGACATCAAAATTTATATATATATATATATATATATATATATATATATATATATATATATATATATATATATATATATATATATATATACATTTAGCAGTCCGTTTCCTAATGCAAGAGAATCCTAGTTTGATTTTTGTGAGTTACGTGAAGGTAAACTTGATTAATTAAAAAAGCACTAAAAAATCTTTCTTCACAATTTTATTTAAATTCACAGATATATATTTCGGACACAAAGTGTCTAGAGTCTAGTGCATTTTTAATGCTGACAAATATTTGCAATTATTTACCATCTTAGCCTAGATTTACCATTTAATCACAAGTTTTAAGATAGGGCAACTCACTAGTTATTCTATTGTACAACCTCTGACAATAAAGTTCGGTAAATGGTCCTGTAACATTAACGTAGATGAAATATTTAAAAAAGTTACCTTGCTGCCCTTCGAAATAGTCACCTCCCATAACTATGCACCACTGAGATCTGCTATACATGTTCTGGAAACTTTTGAAGAAGGCTTCTTTTGGTATGTAATTCAAAAGCTTCGTCACGTTTCGGTCAATGTCAGGAATAATAAAGGAAGTAAAACACTCTAAAATGATTAACATTTAATAAACTCTAACGTTATTGGATCAACCGGTGAATCCAAGCTAGAGCATAAGAACGAATTTAATCGTTGTTTATCAAGCACTCAGCCACAAAAGAGTAAATGTAATGAACAATCAAAAAACTCCAAAAGGCATATTATCAGGTAAAAATATACCAATCGAAAAACTCAAAAATAAGTTAAAAACATGACAAATTATTTCTTCCACAATTTTCTATAATTGATGATGTATCTAAAAATCATTTTCGCCATCTCATAAATAAAACACGACAATTATACACCTAATATATCAATTCTTATCTAACAAAGAAAGTAAAACACACCAAAATTAATAACAAAAATTGACTAACCTATAATGTTGTTAGATCAAACAGTGAACATAAAATAAGCTGGATGTAGGCGCTGTTTATCAAACATAAAACAGTAAAGGTAATAAAAATCAAAATACCCAAAAGAACTATTAAACTCAAAAATAGTTTCCAAGTTTGTGAAAAATTATATATTTCTTCTACGATTTTCAATAAATGATAATGTGCCTGAAAATCATTCTCGCCATCTCATACGAAAACGATGATTATGTAAATAACATACCAATTCCGTAATATTTGTAATTGAGACCAAATAACTTTGTTTTATCACATTCAAAATGTACCACGAAGTAAATGCTTCTACCATCAAATATTAAGTAATATTTCTTTAATTGATCGACTGGTCTTTCATGAAAAAAGATGGTACTTTAATAAAAAGCCATTCGATTCATTAAACGAAATTTATGAAGTTATTGAAGTTCCAATAAAAAATGATGTAGCTTCAATAAATAAATCCTTGTAATAAAAAGTTTAAAAATAAAATCACATGACCAATAATAACTTGTACTAGGAAAGAATTGGGAATGAGTTTAGAATTCAAACGTTCCAAATATTTAGATATAGAAACATTTATAGAGAAATTGTTAGACCAAATAAAAAAGCAGCAGTTCCTAAATTAGTGTAAACTCCAACTTAGTTAATATACTAAAGATTATATTAAGTTGTGACCTTACAACATCATTATTTAAAATTCTATGGTAGAGTTGCTTCTGTATACTCTTGGTTCCACAAATAACCGAGTGTATTACATCGGCTTTCCCAACAATTAGAAAAAGTTCTATTCAAAATTCTGGTAACAATAGCGGTACTGTTTTTACCTATCAGGTCCTTAATCCATCCAGGCTAGGATATATTTATATTTGAGATAGGTTCAAATACTTGTTTTGATTAAGTTTTTCCTCAATGCACAATAATCTTAATATATTACAGACAATTAAAATGTAGAAAACTTTTTATGGCTATTGGGTAAAAGTCTGTAGATTTTGTATTCCAAGCTAACAGCAAAATGCCTAGTCATTACCTTCAATATTATTAATTCAACAGAATCAGCAGAGCTAAAAGTATAATGCTATAAAACTGTAGAAATAATAATAACTCCCCTAAAATAAATGATTTCTTCAATTTGCTTCAATACTGTTGGTTCTGTCAATATCAGAATTTTGTTAACTAAAAATAAGGGCATTTATTAGCCGGCATCAAACAGATTCACTTTGCACAAAAAGGCCCCTAATTAAATCTCCTTGAAGGTCTGAAGATAAAGAAAGCAATTCGGAACGGCGATTATATATTTAATAACCAGAACGAATTATTAACAAGTTCAACACTTATTTCAGTGCTTTCCCACAATTAACTCCAATATATAATATTGTTACATGCTCATTTTTAACCAGTCAAAATTTGAATTTTTTTTGAAAATCATCGTCGCTGATCGAAATATAAATACAACAATATGAAACGTAACAAGTCCTAATCTAAAACTACCTAATGTTAACTAAAAATATACTCCTAATATTTATTCAATTGAATTAGAAATTGATGCAAAACTCTCCGTCGATATTCTTATATTATTTTTTTAAATTCTGGACTATGGACCATATATCCTTCAATTATTATCAAATCAAGTACCTATAAAATCGCCATACTAATACCTACATTCCGAAGTGAGATTTTGCAACCCCAAGAAATATGCATTTTTACTTGGAATTTTTCAAAACATCTCTTTTCTAGTAGGTTAACACACTTTCTTAGAGAAGATAATGTGATAAATCGTCGCTTCAAACAACTGCGAATTATTTACCAATATTAAAAAAAAATGTGTTATTTAAATATTTTTTTATGAAAGAAGCCCAAAGATGCTACTATATAAGTGAACCGGAAAGTAATGTTGATTTTTGCTTGCATTTATCAGATGACTCTGTATGTCAAAGTCGTACCAGAAACATTTTAAGACTAGATTACTCGTAAATAATTGAATTTCATATGTTTGCAATTTATGACGAAATTGCAGGCCCAATATCACAAAAAGTATATTTTCGGTATTATATACTTTTTCAGTTGTATAAGGATAGTTTTATAATTAATAGTTATCAAATACATTTGTTATATTTATCCAGATGCATGTTATGATTATATATGCCAAAGTTAAAATTTAGTACTTTTATCGATCACGAACCTCACGACTTTTTGAAAAACGACATGTTGAGGGAGAAAGTGGAAGCAAATTTGTTTTAGACAATCGAGAAGCTATCCAAACACAATTAACTAACCTACATCAAAAAATATTCACATCAGATTTGGGAACGAAGCAGAGTAGATGTTTGAGACCGCCTAAAGAAAACCGATTCACCAGATTACGCTTGCTTGCTTTAGCGACACTTATCACTGGGGATAAAAATAAAAAATGGGTCCTTTATGATAATCCAAAACGCAAAAAGCATTGGTTACATCCTAAAACGCGGCTTTTATGTGTTAGGTGGCGTATTTGCAAGATCTTTTATTTTGAAGTGATGAAACCTCGACAAACTGTGCTTGCAGATCCTTACTATGATTAATTGAAACTTGAATTAAAAAGTTATTAACACGATAATGCATATTAGATGACAAACAGTGGTTGATAAAAAGGGTGATTAAATCATTGTTTAATAATAAAAACTTATCTATACAAATTAAATATTGAAATATTAGTGCAGTTTTAATAATATTAATTAATAGTGAGAAAATTAAATTTTCTGTATGAGCATTTCTGCACTTATGTTTTACATTTTACTGTTAGCTGGAGTTTTTACAGTGAAATGTAAAACATAAGTGCAGAAATGCTCATACAGAAAATTTAATTTTCTCACTATTAATTAAAAACTTATCTGTTAATTTTTAGTGTTCCTGTTACAATAAATGAATAAATGCCTCCAGTTTTCAAGATATCTACCACCAAATATAAACTTCTATACTTTCTCTGCTATTCAACGCACCTTCCAGAATTTGGAAATTATTTAGAAACACAACTCCACCATAGCTTTCACCTCAAGTTCAATTCCTATTTATTCTTTTATAAAATTTTTAATTTGAATTTATTTACTGAACCTCCATCTACAGAATTTGGTGTGGTTCTTCTTGCATGTTAATTGAAACTTTGTAGGTACCAATATACGAGGGCGAATCAAATATAAATCCGAATTTAGTAAAAAAAGATATGTATGTATTATTGTAAAATATTAATATGTTTTGTTTTCCTACATAGTCTCCGCTTTTATGTACATATTTTTCTCAGGGAAGCGGAAGTTACTTGATGCCATTATCGAAAAATGTAGTCTGTGGTATCTTCAGCCAATTTCTCACAAACGATTCCACATCTTAGTCACTGTGAATTCGTCTTTGGGTGGAGCAAACATATGAAAGTCACACGGGGACAAGTTGTTATTTCACAATGAATTTTCTTTAATTTTTCTCAGGTCAAAGCAGGTGAATGTTGCCGAGCGATGTCATGAAGAAGAACCTCACTTCGAATGGGCATGCCTCTTCTTTTCTGCCAGTCTGGCTTCATCGAGGAGCTTGCAATAATATTCAACGTTGACTATACGTCGCTAATAAGGGAAATCAACAAGCAGTATGCCTTTTCTACCCAGTTGCAAGAACGTTTTCTACCGTTGTGTGGTCACTTAAAATTTGCTTATGCTATTCGTAGACTTGACTTGAAAGATTATTTTAAATTTAATGATGATGCGTTGCTCAACAGAAATATATAGATCATGCTACTGGCGGCGATAAGCAAGAGTAAACCAAATCGGCATCCTCCCTTCCTTTGACAATCACCTCCAACATATTCAACGCTTCTGCGCATAACACTTCAATTAGCGACTGATAAATAAACAAATCCGGTTTATATGTGATCCACCCTCGTAGTTCCATTTTTTTCTGCTATTTAACATATTGTAGTCTGTTATGTTGAAAATTGAAAGAGCATTAAATGTCAAAACCAAAATCAATGACATACAAACTAATTGACATGAAATAGTTTCTTCTTTACATTTTAGCTTAATCATGTTAATTATATACACTAATGAAATATAAGAACTATTGTAGGAAATAAAATGATGTAACATGTCGATTATGAGAATTATAAAGGGCACCTATTTAACATCCTCATGTTTCAAATAATAAATAAGTCAATTTAACAGAAACCCATTAGAAACATATAACTTTTATTATTAAAGATTTAAATTAGCAATCAAATCTATTAAATTGATTTTATTAATATATGTATTTTATAACCGCTTGCATCTTAATTTTAGCAAATAGTTACATCCATTTATACATTACTTATACAGTCTGGTCTCGCGATCAGTTCAATTTCTGGTGGAAATAAATTGTGGATTTGATGGATTTTTCGCAAGTAACTTTAGAACTTCCCACCCTTAGATCTCCGGGCGGCCGTGCTCACGTAATCCCGGATGCGAAATGAGTGATTTTACACAAATTTAAGATCAGGGCACGTTCGTGCGAAGAGCGCAGTTAACCACCATCCAGTTACTGCGAAGTTTCATTAATATCGGAATAAGACGAAATCAACTGTTACCTGTCCGCGGTGCGAGCGTGCAACAATGGTGGAATATCGTGGAAATTAACAAGGTTTTCATTTTTCCCTTCGTTCCGAGGCGTGGGACCTTTTGGCCGCCGGATAACAATAGTGGGAATAACTTTCTTTCGGTAATGAGCGTGCCGCTACTGGCTTTTATGTTACGCGGGATTATTGGAACGGATATCTTTCAGGGTTTACGCGCGTAGACATTCTGTGTGGATATTGCGTACAATATCTTGGAAATATGTTTCGCCAGCTTTGAAAAGTGCTTTATTAATTATAGCACAAAAGGATTTTTATATAAATTGTATTTGAATTATACTGGACAATCAAACGACGTTGAGAAATGTTGTTATTATAATCCAAATTGTTTTAAAATTTTATATAATTTATTCTTGAAATACATTGTGATAACAATTTCAGCTTACGTAATCCTATATGTACTACAAACACTTATTATTCCAATAAGAAGCTTATTGGTTTCGATTACATTACATGTAGTATAATATGTGCACATATTTAACTAAGGGAAAATCGGTTTTAAGCAATGGAATTTATCACAGATTACTTTATTCTTTCTGTTCTCGAAAACTCTTATGATTCATACTATACGTACCGGGTAATAAACTTATCCAGGCGATTTACAGAACTCAATTGAACTTCAATAAATTCGTTTATCTGACACTGTAGCGAAGTTAGTGTCGGATTGTAGAGGCCATAATTGATACTCCCTTCCGACCGTCCATTCTAGAACGCACTATAAATCACCGGCTTGTGTTTATAAATTAAACATTTGTTTTGTTTCATAATTGATCGTTTCCCCGTTGGAAGATTAATAACAAATTTTGCAACAAAAATACTTAAGAGTTAAACTTTAATTTATGTAACGAATCCCAGTCCTGTACTCCGCATCCCGGGCAGATTTCAACCCCCATAAATATCGTCTTCCATCCGCCAGCTTCAACCAGCGAATGGAAAATAATGGGGTAATAATAATGGCATATTCCGTTTTTTTTTTGCAGAGGACAGAATACATCCCCCGTTTTTTTATTATTTTCTGATCCGAGGGGGTACTTTTAGATTCGTATTTATTCCCCTATAAAAGTTCAGGGAAATAATTGTCAAATTATAAACGTTTCCGTTCCAGCGGGAAGAAGGTAAACTCTTGTAACCAAATCGATCGCAAGTGGAAATACGGCAGGACATGCCCTTCGAGTAAGTGTTTGCTAACATTTTCTGGAAACGTCGGAGTTAGCATGAGTTTTTCCTATTTTCCCGTGAATGTAATCCAGATAGGAGGCGCGTCGGAGGGAAAGGGATTCCGCCTGGGATACAGTTATTTTTGTTGTGTACATAAAATAGTTTCCAGCACACTTCATACGGAAGATAATTGTAATGTTTGTAGCACTCCGAGCTTTTCGTAATGTGACACTTGTTGGTGGTGTTTATCTTCTGTGTTTACTTGGAAAACTACACCGGAATAATAAAGCGTACGCACTGTTTTGTTCTCATATTTCATTCCACTTTCATACATGATCTGTTAAAAAAATATATGTGAATATGTTTATATACACGATTAACATACATACCATTAGAAACATTTATGATTTAGAAATAATTCAATTAATACTTCAATTTATATGTCGAAATAGTAAACGCGAAAACTCACTTAGATATATCTTCTATTTGTTTCTCATCTTTTACTTGGTGAAACATTATGTTAATAATAGGTTGTTGAAAAAATTCACTTGGTTTATTTCATTTAATTTAAAAAAATTTTATTCGACTTCTATTCTTTATTAATTAAACTAGATTAAGTGAAACAAACCAAGTGAATTTTTTCAACATCCTATTACTCACCTAGATACTTTATTCACTGCACTCTTGATGAAACGAAATTATAACATTAGTTAATTTACTTATATCATAGTAGTAGTAGTGTTTAGTTATCAATTACGTGGTGTTTTCGCTACCAATTCGCTAATGATTTGATTGAATTTTAAATCAAATTATTCTCAATTGAGCCTTTAAGTAGGAAGACCCGGTACATTTGCACTGATGAGTTCTGACATAAACAGATTCCATATTTACTTGTCAATCTATATCTGCACTCACTTCGACATCAACGATACCAAATAAATTCATCTCACTCACAATAGGACGACATAAATCAGCATAAATGCATTCTTATGTGGGAAAAGCCGTCCTTTGCCTACACAAACCTACATAAATATAAATCGGATCCTGACAAATTTAAGCAGATCTTGATGCGTATTTACGCATTCACATCGCGACGCGAAATAACTTATGAAACTGTACGGTTTTAATTTAAAAAAAGGTCCGCGCGCACTTCCGCAATTATTTTTTTTTTTATCCACTTGATCAATTTAATTAAGATCACGCGGATTTCCGTACGTATGAAAATTTAAATAGCACATACAGATGTTACCGATGCTGTTGTTGCTATTGGTGGGAATGCAATAATCCTACCCCGCATTCGTGTCCAATATTGTTTCGGCGATTTTAATACAATCGCGTAATGCCACAGTTTGGATATAATATTAAATACAAATAAACGAGTCGGGGTTTTATATTCGTAAGTCCGGAAATCTCGGTTTAAATGGTTTACATCTGAATAACGCGTGTTAAATTAAAAATAAACATTTTTTAGGTGATAAATAAAATTCTTTTGAGAATTTACACAGTTTAATGTCGATGCACTGTGTGCCGAAACAATTTTCGCAGTGCATCGACATTAAACTTGTAAATTGTCAAAACCGAAGAGTTTTATTTATCACCTATATAATGGAAGTAATAACCTCATCAATCCAAACATTAAAAAAAAAAAACTAGATCTTTATTATGTGATACTCCTTTCCATTATCAGGAAAAAATGGGTACTTCTTAAGATTTGTACACTACTCTAAATAACATCACATCCTTACACCATTGCAATAGTTTAAGAACATTGCAACACACAAATATTAAAAAAATATAATTGAAATATTTGAAATAGTTGTTTGTGTATTACATTTCGGGCATGGATGTTCTAGGCACTGCCATCTGACATCCGACGTCTATAACGTTCAACTTTTTGTCAGTAGAACTACTTAGAACGTTTTGATGTCCATGTCCCATTTATGGTGTTTACAGTGGCATGAACAATTGATGTTGACCAAGAAATAGAGCATAACGATTGACATAACGAACGCGTTCAACTCTATCCCATAATCGTCAGTGATGGAGGCGTTGGACGTTGGACAGAAGAAAATGCCATACCTCTTCTGCAGCATTGGAGACTACCTGCGTTACCGCGGAATAAACTTCTGCACGCAGGGCCGCCAGGAGACATGGGCGATGAAGAGAGTCGTTCCATAGGGATCCATGGTTGGTCCGTTCCTGTGGAACATAGTCTACGACGACTAAGTCTCAAGATGCCTGAAAGCGTAGATGTAGTCTGTTTCACAGACGACATCCTCATCATAGTCCGTAGAAAGGCGATAAAGCATGCTGAAACTGCCGCCAAGAGACCAGTAGGGCCCGATGGATGAGGTCCGTGAGCCTGGAGGTAGCTATCAAAGAGAACCTTGCAGTAACCTCTAAAATGAAGTACTGGGGGGTCCAAATTAAGGCGAATTCGAACTTCAGCAGTCACATACAGAAGGCGGGGTGCGAGCAGCCCCATTAGCAGTACCGCATCGCAGCGGAACGTGGAGAGGCTACGATGAGCTTTAAAGCCTGGCGCCCTACGTGTCGTACAAAGGTACAGCACAATCTCGAACGAGGCTATCGAGGTAATATAGTTCTCTGCGCCTCTTTACCTGGAAAACGATGCAGTGTTGAGATAGTTGCCACGCAAGGAGTCCTTAGACAAAGCTAGGCAACGACTGTTGAACAGCTGACAGAGCAGATGGAGCGCGGGCGGTAAAACAACCATGTTTACCCATGAGATATGGATCAAAAGAAGGCACGGGAAACTGGAATACAACACTACCCAATTCTTATGCTTCATGAGTTACCTGTACCGAAGAGAGGTAGAATAGATAGAGACAGATTGTTTGAAAATAAGACCATCTGGAGGATATTCTAGGGAAAAAGAAAATGTTGCTGATGGAGAAAGAGAAGGCCTAGCAGAGAATTGAGAATGACAGCAAGAAAGAAGAGAACCTAGATTGGATGAGAATAAGACCGTCTGGAGGATATTCTCTAGGGAAAAAAAACATTCATGATGAAGAAGGCCCAGCAGGGAGCTGAGAATGGCAGCAGGAAAGAGGAGAGGCGTGGGAGAGTCAAAACGGAGAACGCAAGTGTTGCGAACAGCAGGCGGAAACGGCAGTCCGCAGCCTTTTCGAATGCTGAGAAAGACAGCAAGAAAGAGGAGAAGTGGATGAGAGTCTGGGACACCATTAAGACTCTAGAAACTTTCTGGGACTGTTGACCAGAAGGGTCAAGGATGAGACCGTCTGGAAAAGCGTTGCCGCTGTCTGTGCTGTCATTCCAGTGAGGAAGGGACAGAAGAGGCTCAGCAGTGAGCTGGATGAAAGTCACATGCTTGTTTGTTTAATGTTCATTAAATATGTTTTCTATTTAATTGAAATATTTGTTATTTGTTGATGCTAATTGTAATGCAATATGAAACTGTTAATTTGAAGGTGCGAGGTTGCGAGAGGAGGACTGTATTGAGCAACGGGTGAAGTTTTATCATAGTTCCACAGTTGTGCCCGTATTCAGTGGGGCCATTGTTGGTCTTGCGCTGCTATCACCTCCTAAATAAAGAAAAAGAAACCAAGAAATAAAAGTATCGCAACCATCCATGAACTTAATTCGACTTTTGGCTATTATCCACTATCAAAAACAACTTTAAATCGATATTATTGTGAATTTCGCAAAGGTCGCCCAACATCCTAGTTTTTTACTCGTAATCAATATTTGCCGAAATTACCCATTTTCAACAATGTCACAATGGCAACTTTAATAAAAGACATAAAAATTAGCGACGAAAGTCCAAAATCATTATTACTCAACTTTTTAAAAGAATACGGCCAAAATGGACATAACTATGAATATGTAATGACAGATTATTATGCAACAATCTCAGTTTGCGCTCGTGCGTTTGGGACATTCAGTGACATAATTATCATGGAGTTTAAAAGTAAGGTGACAGGACGCGTGGTTAAAAGCCAATTTCCCGGCAAGCGTGCGGACCTAACGTGGACTCTCTCGACACTGATAATAAACAGCCCGATTTTTGTTCTCGTTTGTACTCTTACAAATGTATGTGCCTCTCGCTTAGATTCTCATATTTCACTCTCTGCGCGGCCCGCCTCATCGTTGGCCAGACTGAGAATGTTGGATAATACTTGAGAATGTCTGAAATTTATTGGGGCATCATAGCTCTTGATTTAATGATGAACATACGGGAATTACCAAGGGACTACAATATTGAGTTTACAGTGAATTGTCAAGATAAAGAGAGTGGTGGCACTAATGTGCAAGTATTAAACATGATCCAAATTTTCTGCATACGTTAAGTGCTGTGCAAAATTTGTGCACTTATGACCGCTTAGACTCAATCAATATAGAACGTGTGGTAAAGCCTGCAGCAGGATGATGGTAGTTTTGCTGGTGATAAAGGGGGGGGGGTGTAGTAGATACTCGATTTTCCTTTTGTGTTATTTTCACCTTGTCATTGTTGAAGAGATGTTAATAATGCTGTAAAGTTTATGAATTTTGATGGAGGGTTTGGTTCAAGGCTGTTATCTGAAAGTCATGCCAGACTTATATATTGCTGCCTTGGATCTTGGATTTCTCTCCGTCGTTTAGACATTGGACATCGTCGACCGTGACACTTTAGCTTGGTGCTTAGGCGAATGACAATTACCCTCTGGAGGATTGAATGGCTATCCAGAGAAATTACGTGATGTATGTTATTCTTGGTGGGTACTTTCCAGTCTCTCTACGTTAGATCGACTCCACTGGATTAATTTTATCGCTTTGTTATTATATTTTAGCATGTCAAAATATTAAAACCGGTGGATTCAGTGACAGGCCAGGTGTTGTCGCAGATACATATCATACTTTATTTGGTTTGGCTGCTTTACCTCTAATGAGGAATGGTATGGTGAAGAAAGTAAATCCAACTTATTGGATAGATAGGTTAGAAGTACAATTACAAATTTTAGATTTAAAAAAAATATACACATTATAGGTTAAGTAGAAGAGCAGTAAGAGGTAACAACCTCACTGAACTTCGTCTACTCTTCAATTGATTTTTGTGTTTTGCACATATATTTCATGAAATAAAGACGATATATTATTATTATTATTTTCACTTGATTACCATTTACTTTTATATATTTTATTTATATACGTTAATAGATTAAAGCGTGACAAATTCGTCATGTTGCTTATCATGAGATTAAGGCATCTTTAAGCATTAGTGAGAACAGTATGAACAAAAGTTGTTCGCGCACAAGGCACTTCGAAGTGGATATGTGGCAACTTATGGTCACTTCTGAATGGTACACAACCATTTAGTTGTTAGAAGTCTTTGAAAAACAAGGGAAACCATCCGCTGAAGACCCATCATTCTTCATTGCTCTTACACATCAGATGAAATAGGAGACTTGTGGACTTGGACTTTTTTACCTCTTTATTCCCGCAAATCAAAAATAAATTACGAATCTAACATTTTTAGCGCCTAAAATTACGGTTGATACTTTCAAAATGCATGTTTTGGAGGTACCTTATTTGAAATGGAAAACAATTCTTAGTAAATTAGTTCAAGAGAATGAACAATTGATAGAAAACTACTCCGTATTTATTTTATTTTCGTTTTTTGAGAGAAATCTCAACGTATTACCAACAAATTTGTCTTAAAAGAAAAAGTAAACCAACGCCTTTCTTGACAGTTATTACGAATGTAGACACCAACTAATTAATAGAAACACCAAACTTTATATTGATATTATAGGTGAATTTTGTGAAGGTCGTGCAACATCGGTTTTGTTTCCAGAAAAAAATTGATGCTGTGCGTGACAAAATCGTCATTTGACTTATCATGAGATTAAGGCATCCTTGAGCATTAATGAGACCAGTATGAACAAAAGTTGTTCGCTCACAAGATACTAAGCAAATAGTCGCCCATTTTTTCAGAAAAAGCGGAATTGTGGCAACTTACAATGTCATATGGTCAGTTATGAATGGTTCACAACCCTTTATTTGACAAAAATCTTCGAAAACATCATTCTTCATCTGGACGTAAAAGATCATAGGTTCAAACATACGACTTGTGTAGAACTGAAAAAGTCGAATTGATGGTCTATTCGCCGTACAGCCCTGATTTGGACTTAATGAACTTTTAATTCCCGCAAATCAAAAATAAATTACGATGCCAGCATTTTTGGATATCCAAACCTCATTCGGTATGGGAAAAATGCTTTGAAAATTGGTTCACGCGAATGAACGATTTATATTTTGTATTTGTTTCATTTTTGTTTTCTATAACGAAATCTCAACGTATTTTCAGATGATTTTAACTAAAGATGATGACTTAATTAGATTAGATTAGATTAAGGCATCCTTAAGTGACAGCAGTATGAACTAAAAGTTGTTAGCGCACATGGCACTTCTAAGAAAATAGTCACTTAATTTTTCGGAAAAAGCGGAAATGTGACAACTGTACCATTACAATGTCGTAGGATCAATTATGAATGGTACTCAACCATTTCATTCGAAAAATAATCATAATCATTCTTCATCTAGACAATGCAAGCTCATCGGCTCAAAAAGGAGAATAGTGTAAAACTGAAAAAAACAAATTAGTGGATCATTCATCATACAGCCCTGATTTATTGATGTTTTAATTCTCGCAAATCAAAACTTAATTACGCAGTCAGCATTTTTTGATACCTAAAGATGCGATTTAGCGTTCTAAAAGTATGTTTTGGAGGTAACTCCTTCGGAATGGATAGTGTTTCAAAAATTGAATGAAGGGAATAAAACTACTCCGTATTTATTTCATTTTCATTTTCTTGAACGAAATCTCAACATATTCAAAGTTAATTTCAACTGAAGATGATTGCTTAATGATAGAAGAATTTTAGTGGTGAAGTCCCCAAAAATTAGTATTATCACTAGCAGTTCTGCAACGCCCTTTATTTCTATCCTGTGGTGCCATTTCGGATTCAGTTAGGAGAAACATTGTTTAAAATGGGAACAGTTGTGCCCAAATGCCTTCTAAGAAAGTAAGCCTTGACAAAACAGATCATTACCCAAAAATAGAGGAAAATAGAACCAAGTGCAAAATTGTTTGAATGAGTTAAGTGAAGATCAAATTAATTTGACATAACATTTTTTCACAATTTTATTTGATTTACCAAATGTACATTTCGGACACAAAGGGACCACTATCAATGGATTAGCACTAAATACAAAACAAAATACAAAATGGTAGGTTGCACTGGATATACATACATTTTTGCAATGTGAAAATATAACTAAATTAAGGAAAATGGAATATTTTGTCATAAATTTTACTTTCAGTGCAAGGAGTAAAATGTGTTTTTCCTGTGATTTAGAAGTAAATTAAAAACTAAAAAAAAATTAAATCAATTTTAGGGTTAGAGAAGAAAAATCATACGGGTGGAGATCTAAGTAACCATTCTCAGATGATTACTAGAAAAATTGGCTTAAAAGTAGTAGGCTTTGAAAATATTGATAATGGGAAAGATTAGAAAAACAAGAAACCTGTGTAATAATTAGTAATGGGGTATTAAAGGAGCTAAAGGTGTGTGTTCTTTATAAATAAATTTAGAACAGATAAAATGTCGATATTGGTCAAGAAAGTCAAGAATGTGCAAGGGGGTTCAAAAATTATTGACTATAAAAAGTCTTAAAAATATGACCGGTATGAAGTTCGAAGCTAGTTTTTATTTCTTCTTACATTATTCTCGGTATATGATTAGATATTTTTACCAGAAGAGTAAGATTTTAAGAGCAGTTATTTGGTTAATCGCTGACAGATTTCTAAAAAGTTAAGAGAAGATAGAATATACTGTAGAAATCTTTTATATATAGCACTTTGTAAAATGATCATATTACAATAGTGTAATAATTGCATTAAATTTTTGCTCAAATAATATTATTACTGAAGTAACTCTAAGAGAAGTCGATATATAACTATAAAAGCATAAAATAAATAACTAAAAAAAGCTTTTAAGCATATACAAGAAGACAAAAGTGAACCAACGCCCTTCTTGCCACTTAATACGAATAATAACACTGCTTTTGGTTTTTCTAAAATTTACCCTGATGAAGAATTATAATTAAACTACAAAAAATATTGACATCTATAAGCTAAGAAGGCAAATTACAAGTTTATTTTCAAAATAAGAAATTAATAGATAAAATAAATGACTAAAACAGTTGTAAGCATGTGCAAGAAGACAATAGTGCAACAACGACTTTCTTGCCATTTGATATTTAATTTTTGACACTACTTTTGGTCTCTCTAAAATTTACCTTGATGAAGAATTAAAATTAAACTATAAAAAGTTGACATCTAGAAGCCACAAAGGCAACTTTCAAGTTTATTTCCGAAAAAGAATTGTATTAATAAAATAAATGACTAAAAACAGTTTTTAGCAAATGCAAGAAGACTAAAGTGAATCAATGTTCTCCTTGTCAGTTAATACGAAGACTTCAAAGTGATATTTAATTTTTGACACTACTTTTGGTCTTTCTAAAATTTACTCTGATAAAGAATTAGAATTAAACTACAAAAAAATGACATCTAGGAGCCAAGAAGGCAAATTCCTAGTTTTTTTCCGAAAAAGAATTTCATATTTTTTGTGAATTCAAGCCTTTTCAAGTGCGATCGAAATTTTTGTAAAGAATTATTATGTCTATAATTGGAATACTTTTGTTAGCATCATCATCATCATCAAATTACTAAAACAGCTTTTAAGCATGTGCAATAAGACAAAAGTGAACCAATGCCCTTCTTGCTACTTGATACGAATACTTCAAATCAATATTTAATTTTTGACACTACTTTTGGCCTTTCTATAATTTACTTTGATGAAGAATTAGAATTAAACTACAAAAAAGTTTAGATCAGTAAGCCAAAAAGGCAAATTCCACGTGTATTTCCGAAAAATTTAATAGATAAAGTTTATCGTCTTTGGCATTTAGTAGAAATATAATATTCTTTATACTACTACCAAATGGAGAAGATGAATAGCTTTAGTTTATAGGAGCAAAATATATTTTTTATACTTCTACGAAATGTCAAAGATGATAAGCTTTATCTATTCTAAGATTTAAAATTATTTTGATTAAAGTAACAACAATATTAATAACAGACATAAGATTGTTTTCATACTTTACATAATTACACCTGAGGATTGATCTAAATGTCTATCATCTGATATAAACGTCGACAATTTAAAAAAAAGAACATCTGGAACATTTCTAAAAGTTTTTATAGCTATGTGAGGAATTTTGGCAGCTGCTGAGAAACTTTAGTGAAGAAGTCCCACAAGTACGGATATTTTAGATATATAGTTTTGGTTATTTAGTACTTACTCAACTTTGTTGAATTACGAGTAACTTATCAACAGCAACATACCTAAAATAGAAAAAAAATACAATTAATCAAAATAGGTAATTGTGGAGGCTTCTACTTTTTGATACATTATATATAAGATTAAAAATATAAGTACCTTTTTTAATTATGATTAATTAAAAGTTTGGATTTTATAACTCAGAGTTTTTTGTAGAAAAGTATTGAAAAACAATGGTAAATTAGAAAAATAAATTAGTCAAAAGTTTAGACTTTATATTTCAAAGTAATTTGCAGAAAGTGAAAAAATCGTACTAGAGTGAAATACCTTTCTTTCCAAAATGTGTTTAAGGTAAGAAAATAAATTTAACTTATTTTGTCATATGATGGGTTATAAGTGAAGACATTGAAATGATGTAGAACCAGAAAGCACTAAAATTAATCAAAATGTTGAAGTATGAAACGATTGAAAGACCTTTAATTATCGAAAAAGGTGAGGAACCTAAAACGGTTTTCTTCTAAATTTAAAAAATTAGATATATGATTGGTATAGAAAATCAATTAAATACGACCATAAACATTTGTTTTTAATATTTAAACACAATTTGTAAACATATCAATTATTGATTGTTGCCTGTCAACAAAAGTCATGCACCGGTTTCAATCTATTTTAAATCTCATCAGGTAGCATAGTTGAAGACAGTGAATCTCTTTGACTATAGATGGCACTTTAAGGACATTAATATAGTGTATTAAATACATATAGCCAATAGAAGATAATAATTTCACTTCAAAAATAAATTAACACTCTTATTAATTTGTCTAATTATTTATAAACTGTTAAAGGTATAGGCTTCTACTTCGTTATACATCATTATTCATAAATGAAACACTTTTTAACTTTGTATAAGAGTATTTCATTTGTGGATAATTATTTATACACATTTAAAAGAAATATAAAACAAACATTACTTTCCTATTGATGAGCTTTACAAAGAACTTTCATTGTTGCCGGACAAAAGGAGCGAGCAACAAAGTGTCATCGACTCACTCAAAAAAAAAATAATGTCACCATCAACGCGTCTTCCTTTCATCCATTTTGTTAATGATCCAGAACTTAACGGCGACACAACTTCTGCGGCAACAAGGCACCCATTAGCGTACGATATTCTGTTGATAATCACTGGAAAACATCGAAAGATTTGCCAGGATGCAGAATTAAAGGAAATGACGGATATACGAAGTTCGGCCTCAATCCCATAAAATCGGGCCGACTAGCGGGTCTCTTCTCTCTAGCTGTCACACGGTAGACCGAACGGGACAGCTTCGGGACCAGGCACTTAATCAAATGATCGAAAGAGGTTATCTAGTCCACTTTATTTTGATAATAAAGGCAATAAATCTTCGTTTTGTCTTTCCGTATTCGCACTTTTCTCACCTATCCGTGACGCTAGGGTCAACTTTTTTTTTTAATACTGAATTCAATTTAAATATTTAACTTTTACGCCGGAAATTTTTACCGTTTTGCACGCAATAAACACGTGTGAAAATGAAATAAATTATTCTATATGCGAGGAATTCTGCCTTAAAATAATGACAGCTCATAAACGTCGGTAATAATTTGCAGGATTGTAGTTTATTACGGACACGATGTTACGTTGTAGCGTGTAGAGTTCTTAGGCCTTCAGAGCATACGAGATGAGTCGTTCTGACAAGCATCATAACCCATTCGGGAATTGCAATAAATTGCTGAACAGTCTGATGGTGAGAGGTAACGTACATTCCATACGAAATTGTGCGTCTTGGTGTTTGATATCAAGTTAGTCTTTGCCGTCGTGAATAAATGTGCACTTCAACGCAAAAATTTTATAATAAACACTACATAATTCTTCTATGCAAATAAATTACATTTTCAACTAGAAAAGGAGGTTCGCTGGCACCTGGGAAATCTGATTGCAGTAAGAATAACAAACCGAAACTTAAAAGTGGTTTGCTTCATATAAATTCAGCCAGCCGCAAGAAAAACTATTAAGAATCTACAGTCAATTACATAAGAGAAGAGTAGTTGAAAATGTACACAGCTCTTTAACGAGATATTTTTTGGAGCAAACTATTTCTGTGAAGTTTATAGTATAACAACCTCATCCAACCTTCAGAATAATTGAAAAATACTTGTTGGCACTATAATGTGATAAAATATAACAAATTCGATTAATAAAAAAACACTTAATTCATGAAATGTTGTAAAAGTTTATAATTCTTAGTTGTCAATTGTGTTCAATATTTTTGATAATGCGAAAATTATTATCAAAAATATTACTTCAAACGTTTCATTAAGCTCTGTAACCCAGTGTGCTATTGATCTCCCTTAATATACTATGAATATACTATATATAAATAAGTTTTCAACAATTTTACATGGTAAAATATCTTTTTTTTTTTTTAATTTTCATCTGTTTTTCTTTAATTACTTTTGAAGATAATTTTCGATAACTTGTTTTAAAACTGTTTCTTCTCTACAACTGTTTCTTTCTTAGACAAATCATCAGATGACAGATGACAGCAGTCAATAAATGGAAGATGACACATTTTAGATGACAGTTGACTGCAGATAACATACGACATCATTATTTAATTGTATTTAATTTAACTGATTGAGGTTATATACACTTACTTAGTGATACATTTTAATTGATGAAAAATGAAAAATACAATGTTATTGTGATATTAACTAAGTAAAAGTATTTTTCATTTTTCCACTGTATTTTATTTAATTTTATTTAAAAAAAATTCTTAGTACATTAGCAGCAGATTACAGTTGACAGATGTCAGCAGATGACAAAGGATACCAGATAACAGATGACTGTAGATGACAGGTGACAAATGACTGCAGATGACAGCAGATGACAGATGATAGATTACAAATTACAGATGACTGATAGTAGATAGTAGATGACAGAAAACAGATGATAGATGAGAGATTATAAATTACAGATGACAGATAACTAATGACAGATTATAGATTACAAATTACAGATAAAATATAGTAGATAATAAATGACAGCAGATGACTGCACATGACAGATGACAACACCTCTCTTCTTATCTTCAACAATTTTTTTTAGAAAATTGATGACCGGCGACAAATCACAATAAATGACTGATGATTCTGGTCAGATGACAGATGACAACAGATGATAATTGTATTTTCTTTAAAAAATCTTCATAAATTACGATGACAGACGAACAGCAGACGATAGATGACAGATGACAATTTATAGCAGATTAGAAATGATAGATGGCAGCAGATAACAGAAGGCAGCAGATCACAGATTACCAATGACTGATGATAGATGATTGATTATAAATTACAGATGATAGTTTACAAATTACAGATTGCAGATGGCAGAAGATAGAAAACAGATGATAGATGACATATAATATATCATGGATTATAAATTACAGATGAACGATGACAAATAAAAGATAGATGACAAATGCCAGCAGCTGACAGTATCATTATTTCTTCTCGTCTATTATTTTTTCTTAGAAAAACCTTAATAAACTGGAATGACAAATGACAGCTGCCGATAGATGACAAATGAAACATGAAAGATGACAGATAAGTGATGAGAGATTACAGATAACAGAAGGCAGCAGATGACAGATGACAGCAGATGACAGATGATAGATGATATACATATTACAAATTACAGATGGCAGATTATAGATTACAAATTACAAACGACAGATAATATAATAGATTATAAATTACAGATGACTGATAACTGATGGCAGATGATAAATTACAAATTACAGATAAAAGATTTCTGTTCTTCTTTCAACTATTTTTTTAGAAAATTGTTAATAAATTTAGATGACCGATGACAGATCACAATAAATGACTAATGACATATGTTGGATGACAGATGACAGATGACAATTGTATTTTCTTAAAACAAAATTAATAAAACAGGATAATAGACGAACAGCGGACGATAGATGACAAACGACACATGTCAGATGACAGATGCTAGATTACAGCAGATTACAGATGATAGATGGCAACAGATGGCAGACGACAGTAGATAACCGATGACAGATGATAGATGATAGATTACAAATTACCGATGGTAGATGGCAGACGACAAACATATTATAGATGATAGATAATAGATGATAAGTTATAAATTACAGATGACAGATAACAGATGACAGATCATAGATAATAGAATACAAATTACAGATAAGATATATGGCAAATGACAGCAGAAGACAACATCACTATTTCTTCTCTTCAATTGTGTTTTCTTAGATATCTTAATAATATGGGATGACAGATGACAAATGACAGCATTAAATATAAATGATACACGTCAGATGATTGACTATGTATAATAGCAGATTATAGATTATAGATGGCAGCAGATGATAGATTATAAATTACAGATAAAAGATAATAAGTAATAAATGACAGCAGGTGACAGATGACAACATCTCTGCTTCTTTTCTTCAATTGTATTAAAAAAAAATTAAAAACTTAGGATGACAGATGATGGCAAACGATAGATGACAAATGACGCATATCAGATGACAGATGACAGCAAATGACAGATGACAGAAGGCAGAACATTACAGTTGATAGATGACAGGCGGTAGTAGGTGACTGTTGATGACAAATGACAGATGATAGATGATAGATGATAGATTATAAATTACAAATAGAAGATAATAGATAATAAATCACAGCAGGTGATAGATGACAGGATCTCTTCTACTCTTCATAAACATATCATAATAAATTAGGATGACAGATGTCAGATGTCACCAGATGATGGATGAGATGATAGATGACAGCAGATTACAGTTGACAGATGGCAGTAGATGACAGACGTCAGCAAATGACAGATTACTGCAGATGACAGATGACAGATGATAGATTACAAATTACAGATGACAGATAGTAGATAGTAGATGATAGAAAACAGATGGCGGATGATAGATTATAAATTACAAATGACAGATAACTGATGACAAGTGACAGATGGCAGAACACAAATTACAGATAAAATATAGTAGATAAAACATGACAGCAGATGACAGCACATGACAGATGAGAGCATCTCTGTTCTTCTCTTTAACTGTTTTTTTAGAAAATTGTTAATAAATTTAGCTGGCCGATGACCGATCACAATAGATGACTAATAACACATGTATGATGACAAACGACAGCAGATGACAGATGACAATTGTATTTTTTCAATATATTATGTAATAACATGTATATTTGTCATATCTGCATACTTTTAAAGTATAGCTGTTACTATCATGATGATGTTTGTTACTACGTGGTGTTCTTGTAATATATTTATATACATTACAATCAATTTTAGTGGTAAAAGGGTTTTATTTAAGTGTATATAGCTGTTACATTTTTTATATTTACATACATGGCGTACTCTTGACCTACCACAATAAATTAAATATTCACATTTTGCCTTCTTGATCCAACTCAATGACTCATTGACTCAATGACTCATTGACTCAATGAATTATTGGCCATTGACAATTTAATTTTATCATATTATCAAAATTTAAGACGTTGCATTGCACTTGTAACAATTCTGTTGTCACACTGTGGCTTTTTCAGGGAAGGAAATGGTATCTTTAGAAGCTTGCCTTTGGTTTGAACAAAAATTAGGGTGGTGAGAACGGAGTTGGAAGCTTTTTAATTTTCGATTTAAACATGTTAAGAAAATAAAATCAGTACGTGTGTCATGGAAGAAAGAAACAAAAGTAAATCAGACTGTTATGTCTAACAGGACACATGACATGGATTCAACATGAAATAGTGAAATTGTCCTTGTGACATACCTCACAAGGATGTAAGCTGCATTGCGTTGAGTACTATATTATCGATGAAGACACAAAGTTTAGTATCATTTATTTATTCCAACATGCTACATATATTTCAAAATTGTACATAAAATCCATTAATGTCAACAAACATTTCAGTCACATATGGAAATGGCAGAGTTCACAATAGAGCGTTCTTCCACTCGTACCAATACTTTCTTCCATGAGAAAATAGATTCTTGAAGCTCATCTTAGAATATTTCGTCTTTGTATTAGCCAAACCCGGCATGTTATATCCTCAAAAGGAATTTGCACAAATATATGACTTATGTCGTCTTGACATTTGAAAATAGGACTTTTAATAAAAAACAATAAAGATCTTGATATTAGAACTAAACCTAGTGGAGTTAAACGGCTTCCAACAGGACGAGCTTTCTCAGAAAGAATTTACGAAAATCGCCTACATCAACCATTTATTAGAGGAAAGACATTCATTCAAGATATTTCACCAAGAAGAGAAAAGAAGAAAATTAAACTTCAAAAAAATAAAAAAAATAAAAGTCACCGGCCTTCCTCTGAAGGACCAAACGCATATTTTTAATATTTTTCTACCTAGAATTTGTTGTTTTGTTTTCGGTAGTTTTCTACCAAATCGGACTTACCTTGCCAGAATGTATCTAGTGGTTTTTCTTTAGGATTTGTAAAATTACTTCCAGCTCCTTCTTATACAATAACTTGTTTCATCTTATTGGTATTTTTTAGTATTATCTTTTCTTCCAAATTACAAGTAGTTTGTTTGTGAGTATAAACTTTTCAGAAAAATATTATTCAAAATTTGAGTATTTCTATCAAGAGTTCTAGAATTTCCTGGCGTTTCCTATTATCAGAAATTTGTTCTATTTCTTGCTCTTTTTTATTTCAATTTTCTAAAAACTTTGCTGCTATATTGCAACATTTTTTCATTAGTGTAATTTTTCAGAAATTCTCTTATGAATTGACGAGGCTAATACATAGTATTTATATGTTGTGTTCAATAATAAATGTGCAACCCTCTCAACTGTGTTATTTCATTTGAATGAATTTTTAGAATTCTCTACCATTTATTGTTTAATTATCTAAAATATTTCATGATTCTAGTAGCATTTTTTTATGTGTCTAGATTTTTTTTAAGGTTTCGAAAATTTTCCTCTAGACTTCTAAGCATTTTCAGTTAATAGTGGAAAAGTTTTCAAAATAAAATAATAGATTTATTTTGAAAACTTTTCCACTATTATTACTTTACTTTTTTTCTGTAGATTTTTTATTAATATCTTTGTACTCCTTTCCCACAAAATAATACAAAATTTATATTATGATAAATGAAAATATTCATAAAATTGTATAATATTAGAATGTTTTGTTATTATGTTGGTTAAAATAAATAATACCTAATACTTTAGCGAATTTTTACCAATAGATTTTTATTCAGATTTTAAGTAGTTTTTCTTCAATTTCTTTTTTTTTTCTACAATTGATTCATATTATCAGAATTATCAATGAATTCTCTTTCCAAATTACAAAAAGATTCTTATTATATTATTAGTTTTTATAATTTTCAAGAATATTCCAGTAATTTTCCTTATTTTTCCTACGATTTTATTCTAATGTTTTTCTTCTACATTTTTAGCATTTTATAGCATTAATTTCTGCACTTTAAGAACTATTTTGGAACTTTGTTTTGCCTTATCTAATCAGAAAGTTCCAAAAGTATATTATTTAAGTATATTATTTCATATTTATAGATTTTTTTCATGGGTTTGAACTTTCCAGCAATTTTACTAAACTTATTCTCAAGAATTAGAAGGGTAATTAAACACTTGGCTTTGTTTCACTATTTCTAAAATGGTGAAAAAAATCCAAGTTAGTTTAGTTTAGTTTATTTGCTTTACAAGTCTTTAATAAACCTTCTAATTAACATAAAAATGTTTCACGACGGGTTAAGTGAGAATTTAATTCATCGTTATTCTCAAGAGTTACATTTTTCAGCAATATTTCTTTTTTTTTCTTTTCTAGAATTTCTAACAGATTCTTCTATATTTTTAAACTTTTCTTAAAGACTTCTAGAATATTACAGATATTTCTTCTCCATACCATAAATACTCTAGACGTTTTTTCTTAGAATTATTACACTAGCATGTCACAATGTTTAAGACTTTCCTTCCAAATTTATTTAACCAATAATTTCGTACGGATTTCCTAGAAGACTAGAACAACTAGACTAGACTAGACATTTTTGGGATAAATTAAGAGTACGCTAGGACAATTAATAGTATATTGAGGTAGGTCAAGATTACGATAGAGCAATGAACCATCAATTAAGGTAGGTAAAGAGTACGCTAGAACTATGTATAACCCTTATTTTAACTATAAAATGTAAATTTACTTAAAACCAATCTAAGGTTTTATTATCAAAATCGGATTATTAGAGAAGTAATAATAATTGAAAAAAGGCCAGACAGCAGCAGATTATTACAAACTTAGAAAATAGCTTAAAGATCAGTACAATTCAAATCCACAACCACTAACCCAACACCAATACATCTGATAACTCGATCTCAACAAATAAAATTCCAATAAATAAACCTATTTCAACAAATAAACCGATTCCATCGAACGACTCTACATTCACTTTTACACAAACCAAAGAAGGACCAATCACACGCGGCCGAGCCAGACAGATGATGAAATAAATACAGAACCTACCTTTCTTTGATGCAGTTAATCTACAACAATCAAACATTCATGAATATGGCAAATGCGATGTTTCCGAAACGTTGAGAAAACTCGAAAAATACCACGCGAAATTAATGGAAGCATCCTCTAACATCCATAAATCCTCAATCAATTCTTTCTTAAAAAAAGTGACCGCCCGGTTAAGATCAGAACCCAGAGACTCTGTTGTAAGCAGATACTCTACCTACTAGGCTACCGCGGCTTTCAATTACTATTTTAGGTCAATAACTTCTCTCAACGTGTTATCGATAATATCAGAAGCATCTGCGGTCAATATAAACTATCAACTAATAAAATTTTCACACTGGCCGTCCAAAATTTTAAAATATCATTGTAAATATTTAAAGAACGCTACAAAGGAGTTGTTTTTTTAAACAATGCGAGCATTAATCATCATTTCCTTACATAGTTAACGAAACCCTTCAATTGGATACCAACTGGGTGCTATACCTAAATATCATAACGAGAGTGTTAAGGACGTCGTTCAATACCTTCGAAGGGATATTACTAAATAAAATTTAGAAAGCTGAAGATTAGGGAAAAGTTGAATGGAAACCAAAAACCAGCGTTGATCTAGAGACATAGCACCGAAAGAAATGCAGAAAGAAGCCACGGAGAGATGTAATAAATTTAGCCTTGTTCTAATGCTACGAATGAGGATGATCAAACACAGTTTGGTGTAAGCAATCCATTTTCAACGAAAAGTAAAGTAGAATTTCAATGATTGTCCCGATTGATTTCACCTACATCCTCCTAGTCAAAGATCAAATGAATCGAAATTATCTCAGACCTACTATTAGCAAATGAGCCACCACTGGTGACATAGTTTTAAAGATACGAGTTGCTCTGATATTATATTTGAGTCAATAGTGTCCAGTTTTTACTATTCATAAATTCGCGGTGGACACGCATAACTGTAGCAACTATGAACTATCGAAAATGTCAATAGAAATCTGATTGGACAATGTTCTAGTAAAAAAATTGTTGCTGAGATGGTTCCTCATCTCCTCTAATTAGCCGATACATTAGATGATGCTCATCAGATAGGTGATCAGAATCAAGACTAGAGGAAAGTCTATGCCGATAGATTTGGGATGTTGACCAGGAGATCATGTGGGAATCGGTACCCATTTGATGTTGGGCTAGTTTAAAGGAGGATTCAGCGCTAAACAAGTACAAAAGCAAGTTGGACTTTACGTTATTCTGCAGGAGAAAGGAGCCATAACATTAGAAATCGCGTCCATAGAGGATCTGAAACCCTCAAATTGCATATTCAAACCTCAAACCTTTCACCATCAACGAAGATAACTTATCCGAAAAAGGTACTTCCACACAAGCAAAAATCATTCCTGCTTCCTTAATCAGTACCATATAGGAAGGTTGTAGAAGATATGTTCCAAAATTGCGTATAACGAGAGTATTTGCTAAACTCAGTAATTGTAGTCCTTCTGAAAAAGATGAAAGAAGATGAAGAGGCTAATCTTCATATAGATCTATACCACTCGCAACTTGTATCCTAAAAAAACATATGGGCGTTTAATTAAATTTCATTTTTATTAGTTCTCCAAGTTTTCCCAGCATCTCTGGTTTTAGAAGCGGGGTGGGGGGAGGGGCACTACATCCTTGACTGATGCATGTCATGCTTCTGTGTTTATCAATTTCTTTAAAGCCTACGATTCTATTGACCTATCAATCCTCAGAGACAAACTGATACTGATTGCGATTGGCCTTTCTTAAAAGTCTGAGCTTATTAGCAAACATCCAGCGGCTGCTCTATTCGCCAGCGGTCCGCACGGTATAAACGTAGTAAAAAATAACTGTAAAATGAAAATTACTAATTGATATATAAAAAATACTGTTCTATGACGTTCAAAAATGCAACTTTACATACAACAAATATTTTATCGAATAAACAATAATTCCCTCATTGTATTTTATAATTTTACTTGATGTCACATTCATATTATATAATATTATTTTATAAAAGCCTTCCCTCGCATACGTATATGATAATTTAATACAGTTTTAATTAAACATCAAATACATTGATGCAAAACGAAACAAATCAATATGCGACTGTCCATTGTTCACATGATGGTAACCATGTTATTGAATAGATATTATTACGGACTTTAATTGGGTGTTTGGATTTAGTATTTCGGTGTGCAGTACAATACGGAATATTTCAAATAACATAAAATATAGAGGCGATAGAATATGGCCGTGTACGCGGGGCAGGTGTTGGGTTAATGACCCGCGGAACAGGTACAGTTATCTGGAGAGAGCACCGACGGACTAACACTACAATTTATTCTGGTGCCTTGATTTTCCAATATTGTGACGACGAAACTTTCAATGGCTTTGTGATGGGAATAACAATCGAACGTCGGAATTAATATTCAAGGACCGAAACAGCAACAGAACAAAGAGGGAAAAAAAAACGCCACTGTCCAATGACCACGGTTGGTTAGTTAAATAACACCTATAGAAACAATGTTTAATAAAAGGTTTAATAGAAATATAATTCCAAAATGCGATCAAAATTATTATGGAACAATATTAGAAACTTTTTGTTAGTTGTTGGATAAAATAAATAATACTTAATACCTAAATTTAAGTATTTTAATGGAATCAAGATTGCTAAATGTTTCATCATGGATTAGGTTCCGGTAGGTTCAGGTTTGGGGAAAACCTTCGCTGTATCAATTATATAAACAGGTATTTTTTTAATAATTTTGTTACAGCATAATTGTAAAATGTAATATAAAATCCACACAGAAATTCATTCTGGCACATTTTAGATCCACAATTTTTTTACATCCCTTATTCACATATACGAACCCCGTTCTATTTGTCTTTGCGAAGCACTTAAACTACGTTTGCAATAAGAGAGGCCGCCCCCCTTTGTCCTCGGAAATTCACGCCCTGAACTTTGCAGATTTTCCGAGGAACTTTATAAATGGGATTTGCTTGTTATAAAAACAGGGAGTTTCAAATACGCGCGCATCGATCCTTCAATTGTTAATCTTAATCCGTTATTGAATGTGACCGACATCCGTCCGCCCCCGCCGCCTCCTAATTTCTGGTCTTGTTTCGGGGTGCGCGCCCCCCCCCCAAAAAAAAATAACAGTCGACCTTAATAAAAAGTTTTTGCCTTCATCGCGCTCCAATGAAACTGTCAAAGGCAGAAATATCTATGGCCGCGTTGCAACACAAATCATCACGTCGGCCGGGCAATATATAAATCAGTTATGTTTTTTGACGTTAATTACTTACCGTTTTATTGGGTTTAATAAAGAACAACGCTTTGATGTATTATTATGTGTAATTTGATGGCCCGGGGCGTACGTTTTGGTTTTGTATAAATTAAATAAATTGAGTGTTTTGAACATGCATGGGTTATTAATTTTTTTAATAATTTTGAATATATTTTTACATTATGAAATATTAAAATATTTATACAGGGGTGATTTTTCATAAAATGTTGCTTTATTTTAGTGCATATAAGAAATGCAATTATTTGACCGTATGCAGAAAAAAAATTTAAAGTATTCATTGGGAAATAACTAAGTTTTCTATGCATTTGACGAGAAGATCAAAAATGCATTTGCGGGAAATTAGAAATGCATTTAATGCAATAAATCGTATTTCTGAAAGATAATGTAATTATATTCCTTTTAATGTGATTTTAGTGAAGGAACCCAGAGATGAGGAAACTCATAATCGATCGGATTACGGCGTCTATTCATAAATCTCCTCCGTCTGTACGTTTTTGCCATTATTGTAGTTGGAGTTGAAATCCGGAGTTGAAAAATAATTCCGCTGCTTTAAAACTAATAATCATATCTATTTTCTGTGGATAAAATAAATTTTAATTGTCAAAAAAATTGGATATTAAATGATAGGACCACGCGGTCCAACCGCCGTGTTTTAATAAGCTTGTTATATTTAATCCGATGTTTGTTCTAAATTTTCATTAATAATTATTTTTCCTTCTCTACTTTGGGCTGATATTTCTAATGCATCTCTTTAAAGTACAACTTCTCCCCTAACAACATTTAACCTTTTTTGATTGAGATCCAGTTTCAAGTTTTTAGTTTGAGACTTGGAGTATAGAAGAGTCGTTGTTTAAAAAATTTATAAAAAATTATCCAACATCGGAATTCATAATTTTTAAAATATGCTCAGAAATAATTTATTTTTAATATTTCCTAAAAACAATTGCCATGTTGAGGCTAGAAAGAAAATGGCGAGGCGGAGCACTTGGGTTGAAGGAATTAAAAATGCATGCAATTGATTTAAAAATTCTAAAAAAATATCCAACATTGGAATGCTGGATAGTTCTAGCTTCGAATTTAAGCTCATGAGTCACGAAATTAGTTAGTCAAGGAAGTATCAACGCCTACTGTTTGTCCTTCAGTTTGCCTAAAAACTCATATGTAGTTAATCTGCAGGATAATTTTAATCGTATTAGAATATCCAACTTTTTTTAAATGAGCCATATTTGCTTCAATCCCTGCAAATTTTAATTTAAATAGGTGACTATAGGATATTTAAATTTGGTGCAAAATAAATGTCCATACGAGTGATATCTTCAAATTTACAGAGAAAATTGGTTTTGGGAGTTTAGCCATAAAAATGAGATGGTTGCATTATCATTTCGTAAACATAAGTTATTTTGATTAATTAAATTTCTAACTTTTTTAAATTTCACAATAATCAAACGGATATTTGAAAGAAGCGCTTGTAGTAACAAAAGACTTGAAATACCAATAGAATTTGCTTTTATCTTCAGAAAAAAGTTTAGGAATATGGAAGGATCATTTATGCCACGTCCTCATGTAAAAAGGACAACTGAACATGAGCAAGCTATTTAAGATGATTGTGTACTATCTAGTAACGAAGAACTACTTCTACAAAAAAGTGAACCCATAGAAATGTATGGCGCTAATTAAAAAACGCCTAAAAAATTTAGTTCTACAGGGTGGAACCAATCGAACTGGAGAATAATTAAAAACATATTGGAATTGGATGCACATTGGAAGCTATTTCTATTAATTTAATTCTTCTTACCTGATTTTTTTTTTAATGTCACGTTTGATATTTTGAGAAGGCGCTGCAAGAGGATTGGAAAATAATTAAGAGCATATTGGAAGTGGATGCATTTCATTCTGTAAACATAAGCTATTTTATTTCCTTCCTTTAGATTTTTTTTTTGTTCGATGGTCCCATACGTTTCCTGCTATATTCTCACAAACACATTTAGTCACGATTTTTTATTTTCCTTGAAAAAAAAACGAAAGTTTAAATCCTCTTTTAAACTGATACGGGATTATTATTATTTACAAGGCAGAGTATTCTTCTCTTGTGACACAGAACATAGACAAAGGAGCTCAAAAGAAGAATCATTGAGAATTTGATGATAGACTGTTCAAACAAAAATGCATAATTCTTCCGTATTTCCCTCAATATACTGTTAAATATAAAAGCATATACAAAACTAAATAATATTTTTCAAAAATTGTAGTATTTTCCAGCATATTTTTTTTATAAACTTAAAGAATTTTGTAGCTTTTGAGCCATTTCTTTTCGAAGTTTCTAGTATTCTATAATAATTTTCTTCAAGATCTTTAGAATATTCTGCCATTCCTTGTTTCCATATATTTAATTTTTCTTGTTGAAAACAAAATATCCTTTTTTCATAATTTTTTCTTCAAAAATTGTAGCATTTTCAAATATCTCTGTAATAAATATCTACAATATCAAAAACAGCATTTCGTCATTCATTTTTTTAGAACATTTCAATAATTCTAGTAATTTTGTCAAGGATTTTAGAATTTTCCAACAACATTTCTTAAAAATTTCTTTATTTGCAATTTCCAGAATGTTCCATGTTTTTTGTTATTTAAGAGACTTTTCTCAGTAACTTCTGTTTTATTTTTCATTTCAAGTTTTCCATAATTTCTTATCATCTATTATTAAAATTTTCATTACAAATATATTTTTTATAAACTTATAGACTTTTCTTGCATTTTGTTGTACACGTTTTTAGAATTTTTTCCTATTTCTAGGCATTTTTGAAGATTATAATATTCCCTAACAATTTTCTTCAAAATCTCTAGAAAATTCTGCCATTTCTTATTTAATTATGTTAAAATTTTCTTGTAAAAAATTAATTATTTTTTCAGATTTACTCCTTCAAAAATTTTCTAACATAAATTCCTACAAAATATGTAGCATATACTTCTAGAATTTTTCACTATTTTTAGCATTTTCGTTGAGATTTTTAGAATTCTCTAATATTTCTTAAAAATTTCGCCTTTTCTTGTTTTATTTTATTGAAACTTCCTTAAAACTTCACTCGCAATTTCTGAGGTTTCTGGTAATCTCTAATATTTTTTTTCAAGATTTATAGAATATTCTGCCATTTTTTGTTTAATTATATTCAAATTTTTTTATTAAAAACTAAATATTTTCCTTTCCAGATCTGCTCTTTCAAAAATTATGGTGTTTATCGAAATCTTATAAATTTCTACAAAATTTATAGGATTTAGTCGTTAAATTTTCTAGAATGTTTGACTACTTCTAGCATTTTCGTCTAGGTTTTTAGAATCCTCCAACAAAATTTCTTCAAACTTTTTAGAATTTTTCGCCTTTTTTGTTATATTTTATTGAAACTTTATTCGCAATTTACAATTCTACTGAGTTTTTCATTTAAAAGACTTCTAGAGTGTTTCGGCAAATTTGATAATTTCTTATCATACATTACTCATATTTTCATTCAAATTATATTTCTTTATAAACTTCTAGAATCTTCTAGCATTTTGTGGTACAAATTTTTGAACTTTCCAATATTTCTATGCATTTTCAAGGTTTCTAGTATTCTCTTAACAATTTTCTTCAAGATCTCTTCTGTCATTTCTCGTTTAATTATATACAAATTTTCTTGTTAAAAATAAAATATTCGAATTTTTTTTTCAAAATTGTTTCTTTCAAAATTGTAACATGTTTCAACATCTTTGTTATAAATTTCAATTTTCAAAAATTCTTGTTTTATTTTATAGAAACTTTACTGAAATTTGATTTACAATTTACAGAATGTTCTATGATTTTTTATTTAAATAACTAGATTTTTCCAGAAACTCCTGTTCTATTTTCGGAAAGTCTTCCACAATTTATTATCATACTTTATTAGAATTTTTATTCAAAGCATATTATGTATTAATTATAAACTTTTGGAAGTTGTTAGCATTTTGTGGTACAATTTTTCATAATTTTCCATTACTTCTAGACATTTTAGAGGTTTTTAGTAGTCTCTAACAACATTCTTCAAGATTTATAGAATATTATGTCAATTTTTGTTTCGTTACATTAAATATATCCTTTTTTTCCAGATTTGTTTCTTCAAACATTGTAACATCTTTAGAACATTTTATAAATTTCTAAAAATTTTGTAACATTTAGTCATTCAATTTTCTAGAATTTTTGACTATTTCTAGCATTTTCGTCGAGGTATTTAGAATTTCCTAAAAAAAATTCTTCAAAATTTCTAGAAATTTTCGCCTTTTCTTGTTATATTTTTTTGAAAGTTTCTCGAAACTTTATTTGCAATTTTCATAATGTTCCATATTTTTTTCTAATTAAAAAGACTTCTAGGTTTTTCCAGTAACCTCTCATATATTTTTTCGTAAGTTTTCCACAATTTCTTGTCATACTGAATTAAAATTTCATTAAAAGTATTATTTTTTAAATAAATTTATAAACTTTTTAGCATTTTGTTGTACACATTTTTAGAATTTCTAAGCATTTTTCGAGGTTTCTGGCATTTTATAACAATTTTCTTCCAAATCTCTAGAATATTCTGCTATTTCTTGTTTAATTATATTTAAATTTTCTTGTTAACAATTAAATATTTTCCATATTTGTTGAATTTGGTTCTCGTTTATCACGTGGTGAAACATTTTTAATATTAAGGGTTGTTTATAGAAAGGCAAAATTGTGAAACCAACCAAGTGCCTTTCTATAAACAACCCTTAATAAATATTTTCCTTTTTCAGATTTGTTCTTTTAGAAATTATAGCATTTTAAAACAGTGTTCAATTTTCTATTCTTGAACAATATTGCTTCAAAATTTCTATAATTTTTCAGATTTTTTCGTTTTATTTTATTGAAACATTCTTGAAACTTAATTCGCAATTTTCACAATGTTACATGCTTTTTATTATTTACAAGACTTCTAGATTTAAGTCTTCGTATCATACTTTATTTAAATTTTCATTAAAAGTATTATTTATAAACATATAGACTTTTCTAGCATTTTGTTCTACATGTTTTTAGAATTTTCTCTTATTTCTAGGCATTTCTTTTGAGGATTCTAATATTTTCTAATAATTTTCTTTAAGATCTCTAGAATATTTTTCCATTTCTTGTTTCATAATATTCAAATTTTCTAGTTAAGAACTAAATATCCGTTTTTGTCAGATTTGTTCCTTCATAAATTGTAGCATTTCCATCGTCCTTTAACTTCAAAATTTCTACAAAAATTGTAGAATATTTTACTATTTTTAGAATTTTCGACGAGATTTTTAGAATTTTCTTTTCATTTCTTCAAAATTTCTAAATTTCGCCTTGACTTGTTTTATTTTATTGAAACTTTCTTAAAACTTTATTCGCAATTTCCAGAATGTTCCAAGATTTTTCCAGCAACTACTCTTCTATGTTTTACCTCAATATCTTATCAATCTTTATTCAAATATTTTTTCCAAGTATATTTCTTTCTAAACTTCTAGAATCTTCTAGCATTTTGTGGAACATATTTTTTCAAGAATTTTCAAGTAACATCTCTTCTATTTTTCGAGTTTTTTTCTAGTATTTAAGCGGTAGTTTGTAAGAATTTCTATTAATATTTTAAACAACAAAAAGAGTATCAGCGTGATGGGACAATTATGAAATGTTTGCATTGCTTCTTGTAGCTTGATATTTATAAGCCTAGGCGATTTTAAGTTCTCTGAGTATCTCTAGTCAATGGACTCTCTAATGATAGAGCTTCTATACCTTATGTTTTTTGGCAATTATTTTCTTATATTATTTTTAAGTTATTTTATTTTTTGAAAGCTATTCTCCATATTTTTGAATTTGACCTTGGCGATTTTGATAACTAAAATAACTATTATTTTAAGTTAGTAGAGCAAGTAGCAATCCCTGATACGTTTTTTCTTGAATCCGTTGACAAATGCCTGCATAGTAAATCTTTAGTTTAATTCAGTTCGTTGTCTATAGTTTGATAGTCCCTAATATTATCTGTGTCATTCTCTCTCAGAGTTTTCAAAGAACATTTCTTCGAGAATTTTAAATTTCATTTTCAAATAAAGAAAGTTGAATTTTGGATTTTGGATTTTTAGCATTTTATTACATACACATAAAGTCGGATACCACAATCATATTTGATACCTTTAAAACTATGTCTTACGTTATTTTTTCGCTGGTGCTTTAGTTGCCAGCGTTTTGGCTCGTGCTGGTTTCTTTTCCACTTTAGTAGTTATAGCAGCCGCTGTCTTCCTCTTCTTCTTGGGCTTAGCCAAGAAGCTTTCTTCTCCTTCATTATCATTTCCCTTCATCTCGCATGCAACTTTATTGGCTGGGTGGGTTAGTGGTAAAACAATGCTACGTTTCTTGGCAAAAACTTCATCCCTTTGGCGTTGACGCTTCTCTGTGTCCAAAATTACTTTTCTCTTCAGTACAGCAGAGTAGGGGTTGCGTCTCAACATAGCACATGCATTCGTGAGTGGATTGAGAAATTCTACGGTATACTAGCACAAGGTTGCCAACCCTATATTATTTTTGCAACTAAGTTATAACAGGATATATCATCTCAATTAGATGTTATAGACAATCATTAATAATTTGATGATCAACTTTTCAATTGATAATTACACTTTGACAAACATGCATAATTCTCTTCTTATCTTCAAGCCACTTTTAAATATAAAGAAATATACAATACTAAATATGCAATTTTTTTGTCCAGAAAATTTCTTTTCGAAAATTCAATTTTGCAGCATTTTGTTATCTACATTATTTTTAGACTTTTCTTCTAGGTTTATAAAGTTTTCCCACAAATATTCTAGAACTCTATGTCATTACGTTTACTGGAATTTTCCTGTAATTATCCTCAATTTCCAGAATTTTTTATATATTTTTAAGAATTTGTAATTATTTATGGTTTAGAAGAATAATATTGTTTTTACTAGTTCTAAAAATATTTTGATAGATTTTGCATTGTGTTGATTTCATGTTTTTAACTACTTATTTGGATTACTGACTTAAATCTAAAAGAAATGCAATAAATGATTAATAAAGTTTATACTTCTATAGTAACTGTATCTGCAATTAAGCAGAAATATTATATTTATAAACCACGAAGTGTAACCATCCACACAAACAACTAAGCACAATAAATATCAATTACATTACCACTTAATATATAGATAGTTGATATCGGTCGTATTTATTACAGCGGAAATTAGTCCGAGGAACCGAATCGCTGGTTATTAGCTATGCTAAGAGGTCAGAAGTGCGCATATGAAATGTCCGAAAGATACTATCAGCGAAAGCCAGTTGACCAGTTTTAGCCCATAACAACTCCAACGTATTGATATAAAACGTGGAAAAATGTGTTGATGTGGTCATTTAGGGTAATGGTAGAAAGTAGAACCGCATCTCTAAAAATCGCAACGTTTCACTGAAAGTCCCGTCCGAACGACGTCCACTATTAAAGACATATTTAGTGGCAGATGCGAGCAACGAGCCATAGGGGAATTCCGCTGGCGACCAACAACAACTCAATGTAAGTTCGTGGAAATACCTTACCTCCGTAATCTGCGTTTTGTATTCAAATTGCTTCCGGAAAATCCTAGTCAGCGACCGGGAAAATTACGGACGCGCCGCTTCTGTCACATTCGTTAATATCGTAGGCCCCCCGAGCATAAGGGTCCCGCAAGAACCCGCTTTGTGGATAGAACCGTTTCAGCGGAAAGAAAAACAGTTTGCCGGCGTGCGGCAGTTAGGTGAATTGCGAATTGAGGTCGCGGTTAATTAAATGTGCAACGATTACTTCTCTACAGCGGATTAGACGTTGTTACACTCCTAACAATCGCCGGCGAAAGGTTACCTCATACTCCAGTTTTGTGCTTCAGCAGGAATGCGTGACATTTTATGTTAGTTAAAGAGTTAGTTATATTATCAAAAAGATCGCTGTTATAACATTTATCCGTAACTAGAGTAAATACATATTTTTTCAAGATACGTAGATGAATTCGTCATATAATTGATTATATGAGGTAAGCTACAGAAATACTTTACTGCACTAGCAGATAATTTATTTTAAATTATCGTGTACTTAAAATAAATTATCTATTAGTGCAATAAAATATTTTTGTAGCTTACCTCACTAATATATAATTTTATTGAGATAAGTCAAGAATACGCTACGTATATATAGAGAATATTTTGTGGTAAGTCAGGAGTTTGCTAAATTATTATTTACTGAACTAGACTGGAACTACTCCGGACTATTATAATACCAAATGATGATCGAATAATATTGAGTACTTTGAATTTATTATACTATTTCTGTGGTATGAAATAGTTTCGAAATATAAATTATTGACGTATTATATATGGACAAAGTGAAAAAAAAATATACATACTCATTGCTGCAGAGATGTTTATGGAAAATGTATTTTGACCTCACCTGAAACAAAAAATAAATACATTTAGTTTATGACGGACAATCAGATTATAATATTCTTTATAATAAATGTATCAAAAAAAGTGTAATAGTGTAATATTAACCAAACATGTAAATCAAAATATAAAGAATGCTATGACCTCTATTATCTTACTACTTATGTGTTCAAACTTCTTGCATTTTAATATATTTCTCAGTTATGCACTAGCGAGCTCTCGAAACAGAGCTGCGGATTGGCCATCTCAGTACATAATTATAAGCTTCAAATTATTTTATTGTTTTCCTGAGAGGGGGATTGTTAACTTCCATTATTAAATTTAGTAATAGGTACTTGATGTCCTCTTGTCTCGCACCTGCATTCTACTAGAGCTTATTATTTACCCTTTGAGTGTCGTTAGATCCACTTAATAGTAATTTTGTATACCTCGAGGGGGTAACGTTGCGCAGTTTATTATCAACTCACAAGATCTACAAGTGTTTACCGTATCCATATAGAAGCCATCGTCGGTTTTACCGGTGTTATCGTGACTCCATAAGTTGTGCATACGATCAATACGTTATGCTAGGGTAGAGGTAATAAAATTAATTTAGAACTTTAACATGTTCTATTTTGTCAATATATATATTACATTACATACACATTGGCTCAAAAAATAGTGCAGTACTTAATAGGTGTGTTTTTTAAGATTGCAATATAAATATAACATTGAAAATAAGAAAGTATTTGAATGTAGAAATTCAGTAGATAATAATGATACTTCGCATTTAAATATGTTTAAATCTTTATTTGCTAACTAAAATACATATGGTTAACAAAACTAATATTATATTTTGAATTTAAGAGACTTAGGCGGAGTTCATTCCTTCGAAATCTTCTTCCATTCTGACCCATTTAGCCTATTTTCTTAAAGAATCCATCGTTGATATTCTACTGGTGGCTAAGACTGACATAAGCATATAAAATAATACAGGTCTACAAAAATTGGACCTAAATAATCCAGAAATGGCAAACATATTGCATCAATGAAAACACTCGCCTGATGAATATCATCACCAGCTGCGAAATGTAATGGATCGAATGGAAGAACAAAAAATCGTGCCTTCAAGATCTATATTCCAAAATTAAAAGTGATTTTTGTATGTAATATTACAAGTCTTTTTTTAATAGATCCTGTAAAATAAATGCATACATACCTATATGATTTGTAAAGATTTTATTTATTACAAGGGAAACGAAATATTATTTAAAAATACAATACCACACGTTTCATTTATTACCTCAGCAGGATTCGATAGATTTCTGATGTTGCTTTAAATTTACTCTGATGTGTTGAAGATCTAGATGGCCTTTTGTATATCCCGCTTCGACCAATCCAGCATTCAAAGTAATATTCCTTGAGTTTCTCCAAAAATTAGATAAGGCGACTGAGTGACTGACTTGTTTCCTTTAGTTCTTTCTTCTTTTTTAGTACCATAAATTGATAATACAGTAGTTAAGTAATCAAAAATTTCACTTAGCACCGTTTTGCAGTAGAGCTCCCATAATATGGTTTATCTACGTTGATTCGTTAATCACTCAAATTTGATAGAGCCGCCGAAAATCTGTTCTCATTCATAATCTTTAAAAGTTGAAATTCTAAAACGAACAAGTTACTACCAAAGAAGGTTTTTAGTGATTAATAGAGAGTATAATTATTAAGGAAGTTACAAAAGCTATCGAGGTAACTAATTTAGGTTATACTTTAAAGAGTTACATTTTCAAAAATAGCAGCAAATTTCTCAAGCCCTACACTTAGGACGCTTGAGGTTTAGATTATTACTTTATTTACTATTTTATAAGATCTATTAAAAAAATACATACATAAATACACTAAATAATCACTTTTAAATTTGAAGCATAGATTTTGAACGCAGAGTTCACGACTTCTGGTGTTCTTCCACTCCACCCAATTTTATTTTGCAGCCGGTGATCCATCAGGCTACTCTTGCCACTGAAGTAATATTTTTGCCATTTTTGGCTTAATTAGTTCAAATTTTAGGAGACCATATTATTGGAATTGTTTCTGTCATTATGACATTTGAATATTTATGTAAATGTTTCAGACTTATTTGGGCGATGTAGCTTCAATAGTTTCTAAGCTTAGAGGATTTTCTGTGAAAGAAGCCAGGGTTTGCAGAGACATGAAAAACCTAAGGAACAACAAAAAATGTGATTTGTCCCTATTAAAGATGGAAAGAGATAGGACACAATTGATTCTGCATACTATGAAGGAGTTGAATACACAGTATAACAATTATTAAATTAAACACGACTGTTTAGAGTTTTGCCTTATTTTGTAAATACACTGCTACAATTGTTTCACCACACTGTGGCTTCATCAGGCAGATGAATAATTCATTAATATTTGTAGTAGTGTATCTACAAAATAAGGCAAAACTCAAAGCAGTCGTGTTCTTATTCAATAATTACATAACACAGTTTCGCCAAGTATCAGCCTCATAAATCCGAAACAATATAATAATTATGAATTCGTCCATCGAATTCGTAGCCTCCTTGAGCTGTGAATCAAGTGAAGGTGACCTTCGAGGAGGAGACTGGAAAGGTTCTGGTGTGGCTAGGAGTTTTTATGCAGCCATTGCAGAAGCTATTTTATCTAATGAAAAAATAACAGCTCAGGTTGGAAATAAATATACCCATTATAGTATGTTGCAACGGTTAGGGAGGAATACGGATTTCCTTCGAAGAAATCCACCAATTGGAAAAACCCTCTGCTTCTACCACCACCATGAGTTTTGTTGTTCTATCTTTCACTCATAGTGAAGCTGTGAATACTGAAAATTCCTCATCAATGTCTGATATAAGTGGAGAATTATACGTGTTTTCATTGGCCGACCGATGAGAAGAGCAATAGGATTCTTTATTCTTTATTAACTTGGTTATTAATATATTTAAATAAACATATGTATAAAATAATACGAAAATTTTGGCCACAGGAATCACAGGCAGAGTTCACTGCTTCTCACTCTTCCACTCGACCAATATCCTTCCACAGACCAGTATTAGCCCTTGGTTGCTTCTGGATTAATTATTGATTTATTAATTCAGAAAATATGCTATTCTGTCCCTTTTTAAAGGAAATTCTAGACATTAATCTATATATGTCATCATGACAGAAGGGACGCAGCAAGTTAAGATAATCCCATCATGGATGAAGAGGTTAATTCACCACTTTTTTTATTATCCTGAAAAACGTGGATTCTTTGCGCCAACACAAGAAATAGGTTCATTTGAGCGACGAAACGCTTTTAGAAATATCGGAATGTTATTAGAAATATGTTTACTTGAGAACGAGTTTTGTTGATGTTCATATTGGAATGCCCTATCAAATTATACAACTTGGCTTTCTTCGGTCCGTTATTTATAAGTCCCTAAGGCAGCTGCTTGCGGACGTAGAGACGAAGAACAGCAACAGTTTATTCAGTGCACTGGATCTTTTCATAACTATTGTGGTGGAGTTCTGGCTCTGCCAAAACCATCACGGAATTCCAAATCAGCATTTCCGGCTCCAACATCAGCCTTTTTATCACCACCAGGTGGTCCACCCAGAGCTCTCCTGTATCCAGCACGGTCCTCTGATGGTTTGGATGTCTCAGACCTGACGGCAGCGGCTCTTGGTCTTGCAGACTCTGTGCGAATTTGCCTCTTGAGGGTGGTAGGCAAAATTTCTGGGGGCAAGTGAAGATAGGACCTCAAGTATTCAATACCCTCATTCGTCAAATACCAATAGAAATGCCTCCATGCAAACTGTTCCTTGACGTATCCCCTGGATTTCAAGGATTGCAATGCCTTGATGACTTCCAAGTCTGGAATTTGTTCCAATTCCGGGGTATTTGGGAGCATGGTAGTCCTTCTTGGCCATCATGACTCCTTCTTTGAAGAGGTATACATAGATGGAGACACGTTTCTTTTTTGGCATCAACATGTTGACGTGTTTGTATGAACTTCTTCACAAAAATCTTAACTTCAGCATCGATTTGTGTGCCGAAGAAGGTGTTGCTACTTTGGAACCGATGCCGGGCGGAAAGAACATTGAAATCACATCGGAAAACGTATATGAAATGTGCTAAATACCGAATGGTGAAAGCATAAGAAAAGCAACAGAGAATATTCGAACTAGAGTTTTTGATATTTTACCTGAAGGTTCCTTTAACTTTAACTGCTGCAGACTTGAGATTATTTCTAAATGATGTTGGTGATATTAATCGTATACTTCATTCAATAACGAATCTCGGAAGAGTAGTGAAAGGGTTGCTAAATGTAATACATGGCTCCGGTCTATTGTAGTGAAGACTCACTTGGAGCGCCAGGATTTGGTATGCTTCTTCTTCTGGACTGGATCCAGAGCATTGCCAGTTAGCGAAGGCGGATTTTAACCGATGCATTCTATGATCATAAGGCCCTCTGATGATGGGTACCTACCGATGGCCAACACTTTCATTTCAAGGCTCGACGTAACTCTTTACAGCAGCCGCAGTGTGTTACAACAAAAACTCTTATATACCATTAAATCTAAGAATTTTGGACTTGAACTTATATTTTTATATAGACATTTCCGTTGTATGCATTATTCCTTGCATTACACTCATAATTGATGTACACTTTTAATAAAAAATTAAATCAAATAGATTTATCTATTTCAGATTCTGCGGATATCCTAAAAATCTCAACTTCATATAATTGATACTGGTAGAGTTACACTCACATTTTCAAAGTACAAAACGAATTAACTGAAAATAAAAATATTATGGAACTTAAGTGTTTTACCCCACCCAATTTAATATCAACTTCAGCATGCATCATTACAACAATATTTAGAAATAAAAATTCAGCCCATTTAGAGATCAATATATACAAAAATACATTTTTAATATATCATAACTTCAGTCTTGCACAAGGTTAGAATTCTTGGTATGGTAGCCACCTAGTATATTGCCCAATATAATTCTTATGCAATTATCTTAAATAAAAGTTTTCCACCAAATTCCCATCATCGGATATTCCCAAGACTGCAATCATAATACTAAATAGTAGTAACAGTTTTTTCTGTTGATATTTTCGAGTTAGGTACTTATAATAGTAGTATAGTGTTTGAATTTACACAAATAGGTATTTGCTTAAGGAACCCCGATCGAAATCTTAGCTTCAGCACCCGTCATTATTACAATATTTTCAAATTAAAATACTACATTTTCTTCTGACTTTAATTTTGAGAAAATTCCAGATGTTTTTTCTTTTTTTCTAGATGTTTCTACCATTTCTTTGCTTTGTTTACTATCTCAACTTTTCAAAAATCCAAATTTTAGAAATAGGATCAGAAATGAGGATGTTAACTTTGTCAAACCAAAATTTTAAGTATTTCACTTTATAGAATTATACATTAGCTAGCAAGACACACCTTTATTTATAGTAAATTGGTACTTATTGGAGTTGCTTTACGGTAACATATTACATATTAATGTATTACTCTTTGAGAATAAGGAAATAATCTCTTTTACCAGTCAGTCGATTATTTTTTGCTCATGATGCACTACATGTTTTATTAATAGTGGTGCCTAGATCATATTTTGGAAGTGAATGAATTTCTTATCAACACTCACCATCCAACAATTTTCGGTTTGTTTAGTAAAAAAATATTGATATTTTAACTTTGGCGAAAGTTAAAAGTAGTAGAATTGCAAATCCAATATAGTGTTTTGTAAATAATTGTTGATATTGAGTTTGATATAGATTATATTTAGTAGAATTAAAAACTAAATATTATGTTTAGATTTCCACAGATGTTTTACATATAATCATTGCAATCTCTAATAACTATTAATTAAAAGGTCAATATTTACCATCAAAGCTGATGGTCTGATCTGGAACCTGTGACCATATAATTCGAGTAGTTTAATACGGTAAATACTTTGTTCACCGCACTCTTGATGAAACGCAAATAGAATATTATCTGATTTTGAAATAAGACACTTGTTTGGTTTCATATTGGTATATTCAGTTTCCTGACACGTGTTTCGGTCAATGACGATCATTCGTTAATTTATTCAATAATTCATTTGAGAATGGTCGTCATTGACCGAAACACGTGTCAGGAAACTGAATATATCAATATGAAACCAAACAAGTATCTTATTTCAAAATTAGATTAGGTTAGATTAGATTAGACGTTTGTCTAGAGACAGTCTTTCAGCACTGCGGCCTCGTTAGAACTTTTGTACTGCTACCCTGATACTAGTATGTTCCCAGAAATTCTATCTCCTTGCTGAAGACAATTAACCCTTTCGTCTTGAACGCTACATATATGCACCAATAACTTTTTAAAATACCTAAATGTTCAACTTATCGTTTAATAGCAGCGAGAATTGTACCAGACCGTAGTTTTTGGTTTCAGGCATGCGCCTGTGTTAAAATGTGAGGTTAGAGATGTTTGACTGCCCAAGAAAGTATTTTTTGTGGAAGAAAAACATTCTAGTATTGCTAGTTAACTTTTCTGTGTTTTGTGTGGTTTTGGGTGTAATACTTCTATAAACGTTGCCAATACTCAGGTATGTATCATTTGTTTCTATTTTGTAAATTCTTTATCATGTTTCGGAGTGGTACATCTAGTTACCAGCCGGTATTTTGGTACACATATGGACTATTAGATATGTAATTCTATTTTTTTTAGTCCTAGGATGAATCGACGTCTATTGTCTGAAAAGGAGTTGCAAACTATTATCGATGAGCTTAAGGATGATGAAGATCCGTTTCCGTCTGGATCAATCAAGCGACAATTATGAACCAAGTGATGATGACGACGACGAAGCAGATTTATCGGAAGCTACCACTTCAGGAGTTACAGAAACTATCATAACTGAAAAAGAAACAGAGTTCTGAATCTGAATCAAGTTTATCAAGTGATTCTAAAGTAGAAAAGGGAAATCTTAGTCACAATAAAATACATCGTATTCTCGATTGGACGATCCCCGACGACCAATTTGAACCCATCAAAAAACTTCAACCTGAGAGAGCTTGCTGAATATATTACCAAGAAGTTAAGTCCAATGCAACTGTATCATAAAGATTTTTCTCAGTCGCTCTACATACAAATAGTCGACTGTACTAATAAGAGACTTGATATGTTGAATAAAGATAAAAAGCGTAAAGAAAAGATGACAGAAATAGGAGAAATTAAAAAATTATTAGGATGCAGCTTTGTTATGTCGTACAATCACCTACCTGGCCTGAAACATTATTGGAGTCAAAAAGAGTCCGTGGGAAATCGTACAATCGAAAAGGCGATTTCTTGAGATCGATTCATGCTCTTAGCTTCAAAACTTTACTTTTCTCCTCCAGACAAACCACCGAATGTGTCAAAAACTTATTACATTGATGAATTGATATCATGTTTGAAATATACATACTCTAGATGCCATCAAGATAGTCACTACCAAAGTGTCGACGAGTTAATGACAAAATTCAAAGGACGCACATCGCTGAAGCAGTAGAGGACCCTAAAGCCAACTAAACGAGGAATAAAACTGTGGCTTCGTTGCGACGCAGATTCCGGTTATACTTACGATATTGAAGTGTACTCCGGTAAAGAATCTCCTACGAGTACTTCTAGTAAGGATGGATCCTTGATTCTTGGTGAACGGGTCGTCAAATCTCTTGCTTCAACAATCAAATCCAAAGATGTTGTTTTGTGCTTCGACAGATTTTTTACAAGCGTAAATTTATTAGAGACGCTGAATTATACTGCGTTAGGTACCTGCATGGCAAACCGGAAAAATGTACCAAATTTTTAGCTCAGTTGACAAAGTTGACTGTATGTCCATCTACAAGAATTTCGATATTTTCCGCGCACCGAGTTGACATATTTAACTGATCCAAATAGTATTCCTATTGTCTTCACGGGGTTAATCACTAGAGAGTATTCTTAAGATTGGGCACAAATGTAGTTAAGATCATTATTTAGTTTATTGATTACTTCAACTGACATACATGGTGAGAAAATGATAAATACACTTGTGTATCATCCGCATATTGATGCATCCCGCTAAATTGGTCTTGAAATATATCATGGTGAATAGGAGTGGTAATAAAATCCATCCTTGTGGTACACCAGCCTTTGGAGTCATTGAAATTGAGAATTTATCATTTGCTACTCCCTCGCTGCATCCATTATTTTTCAGAATCTTGATAAGGGTCGCATGATTCAGCTTGTCAAAGGCATTGCTATAATCCAAAAGGACTAAATCCCCAAGCTGGTTGTTGCCTTTTTAGCCAGAACATCATCAATTAAATCCAGAAAAGCAATTTCGCCTTGCGAAAGCCAGAAGTTTATAATTTGTATTGACATGATTTTCTCATGTATATAATTTTATAATTAAAACCCTCGTTTATGATTTACTGATTAGAGGGTGGGATAGAGGCCACCCACCCACCCTACATATACAAGATAACTTTAAATACTAATCGTTGATGATTTTGCTGCTTACAAAACAATAACACCTTGTATGTAATAAAAAATAAAGCAAATTTAAGTTTAAATGTAAATATAGCCTATAGCTAATATTATCTAATTTAGATTTAAAGTCTGCCCACCTATAAAGCATAATAATTTTATTAATTTACTCAATCAAAAATTTTACCTTTTGAATTTCTATTTTATTCAAAATGTTTTGTAATTAATTTCAATCCAAACCACAAAACTGTCAGTAATTGAAATTTATTCTATATGTAGGGTGGGTGGGTGATTGGCCTCTATCCCACCCTACTGGCGGTAAAACATCATCAAAAATTATTTGAAAAAATTGTGTGAATAAATCTCTAAAAATTGCAATTATTTTGTGTTTATTTATATTTTACAAATTTTAATTAAAACCCTCGCTTATGTTTTACTGATTGGAGGGCGAGTTATACATTAAACACACATAAACAGCACACTCAATACCAGACAGACGTAAATTTGCACTGAAATATAACTAAACAACCGACAGCTATTCTATTCGCCAACGCTCCACACTGTGCAAACATACACTACTTTCCCACTATCCCTCGTACTTACATTGATCTAATTCCAACATGTGAAGATTTCTTAATTCTTAATACCATGCACAATCCAATTAAACATTCTAACGATAAAATCAACTGGTGCACACGCAAATGTTTCCAATAACTTAAAATTAAAAGGGCAGATGTGCGCCGGCTAGGAAATATTCAAACGTAATTTTCTAGCGTTCGCCAGAACGAAAATGTCGTAACTGTGTGACCCTATTTGTAGTTCATCTGCACCGTGAGAACGCTTTCACTATTACTTGCATTTAGCTGTACTTCTCAGTGCCATTATATCCAGCGGATATAATTACGACTAATTTATATCCGAAAGATAATCATAACCATTAATAATCAATCATTTCTCGGCGAATATTAAAAGTGCACTTTTAACGACGACTTTATTTCATTACGGGAGAAAGTCGACCTTTAACGTAATTCATAAAATTATTAACGCCTTAATATGTTATTTTTATTATATTCTTGATATTAGATAACTTATTGTATAAGGAGAATTATATGAAAGTAAACTGTATTATTATTAGTTTAGACTTGTTTATAAATTCCTAAAGTCCTAATAATATATAACACTTTATAGTATTATATAATAAAAGTTTAAAGTGTTTTTATTAATTTTCAATATTTATAACGAAGCAGATGCCTTCAACATAAATATTACCTTTTATACTATTGCATTTCTGAGGTGTGGATTTTTGTATTATAATTTAAAACAATATTTAAAGTGTGGGAAATAATACACCCTCGTCCGGCTATTACATATCTATTTTGTATCGCATTCCGATGCTTCCTTTCGGCGCTGTATCAAAAAAGATATTCCAGGATTGTTCTGATATTATTGTAGTCATTTCGCCAGAATTTATTGCAAATGATATACCATAAAGAACAAAGGATGTTCCAGTGTTTCCTTCTTTCCGAACACTTGGAGTATAAATATCGGCCTCGAAAGGAACCGGGAATATAAAACGGATTACATCCAACGGTGTTGATAATGTTTATGTATTAGGCTTAGGGAGTAAGCTTTGATCAAGAGTTTTTAAATTCAAATCTGATTGAATCAATATTATGTTATTATCATTATAACACATTGTTAAAAAATGAGTAAAAATAACATAATTAGTGCTTCTAATTCGAGAACGTTATTATAGGGGAACAATGGCGGTATCATGTTCCATAAAGATATTTACTAGGTTATTTTTATAAGCGCTTCTTTATGTACCTACAATGATGTGACTGGATTTTGACATCGTTAATAAAAGTGTTGGTGTGGGAACTGTGAATGAAAACAGTATGAATACTTTGAAACAATTAACAAAAACGTTATTGTTAATGGTAAAATTTCACACATACTGTTAAAAAACAACTAAATATATATATGAAATACAATTGTATGTTTAATGCTTGAAGCCATCACTTTGTGATACATCTTGAATCAGGAACTTTAAATCTTTAAATGAAAATACAATTGATTGAAGATAGTATTACAATATTAGTAATAATACGACATAACAATTACTTTCTGCTTCTCTTATTCTTCTTTATTGACCATCGGCCGAAGGTCCCTATGTGATATATGTATTTTTTATATGAAATAATAAATATGAGTATATAAAAATAAAAGATAAAGCAGGAAGACTACTAATGACCGGGAAAGAAGCTATAAAAAGATGAAAAACACACTTCTAAGAATTACTTAATCGAGACTATGAGCCCAGTGAAGAAATAAAAAACATTATTATCTTATTGTCTTTTCTGTTTCTTCATTGAGCTCATAGTTTTGCTTCAGTAGTTCTTAGAAGTGTGTCTTCCATCTTTTCATCGAATTCCTATAAGATGACTTATCAGAATTAGACGTAGAAGAGACAATCAAAGGAATTATGAGTGGAAAAGTATTAGGAGGTGACAAAATAATAGAAAAATATGATCAAAAACATGGGAATAAAGGCAAGTAATAAGTAATAAGAAATACTGAAAGCACGTGATAATGAAATCCGTTTATAAAGCTAAGAACAATTTGGAATGTATAAAATATAGAGGAATTGCATTAATTGGAACAACTATAAAAACTAATAAGATAATTGTAGAATAAAAGGATAAGAAGGTTCAGAAGCAAAGAGATGATTTAGACTGAGGAGAAGTACACATGACAATATATTTACCCTGAAGACAATAATGATCATCAATTTAGTTAAAAAATAGCTTAATAAAAACCTCAATTGATTATATAAAAGATACAATCTGTTTTCAGAAAGCTTCTAAAATACGCAACCATTATTTATTATAAGATACATTTAACCATTAATCAAAAGAAACATACAGAAAAAAACTGAGCACTTTACCGAAAGTCCCAGCACTTACGTATCAATAATATTTATTATGTTTCAATCAATTGTCATTGAAATGACAGATACATATTTCAGTAGGCAATATTTTTTCTACAAGGAAGGAAAAAAAAATAGCCGCAGTGCATCAGTGACAGAATGAAAAGCAAAATTGAATCATTCCGTCGGCGCTATTAATATCGCTTCTATGGGGAGAGTGACAGCCCTTTTATCACGGCGTAATCCGTTTAATTTTAATATTTATTTGACCGACGTTGACATTTGAGTAATATATAATTGCCGCCATACGTTACTTTTAATACTGTTAAAGCAATTGTGCCAGTAATTGAATCATTTAGCAATTTAAAAACGTCATGATATATGTACGGGTATTTTTCTGCTTCAGCACGGTCGCGCTCTCTCTTTTATGCGGGGGGATTAATCACCATGTGCGTTCAATATTGCAAATTGTTGACAATTGTGATTGAAATAAATTATGAATAAGTGAGCAGTCGGACCGCACGCGAACGCGGGCAGGTGATGTACGCGGCGTAATCCGTTTTGCCGAAAAAGGTTTTGGAGGATGGATTTACTCCAGTCACTGGAAATTTTCAAATTAAAACGTAATCCGGGGCTTCCCGCTCATTAACGACCAGACCAGACCAGACCTGATATATTCCTCTTTGCTTAATACGGCCTAAACGTGTTTGAATTGGACGGCCGTTGTAATTTTAACTACTTTCAGTTCGAGAAACTTTAATCACTCAATAGAAATAAATTATGTTATTTCTATAAACTTTGCCTTATAATAGTATTTTCACTTTATATTTATTTCTGTTAATCCAGTTTGTTATTGACGGAGGCGTTTACTCAGTCATATATTTTCAACCCTCCTGAAGATCTATTCCTTCGAACTTTGTATTCTAATTTTCTAAGCACAGAAACTTCTACTGAAAAAGAGAGTTTAGATTTAAATGATCTGAATTATCTATCCAATGCTACGTTCTAAATTAAAACTTATTACAATACAGCCCTTACTAATCAAAGAGATTTAGATTAATTTTTGATCTTGACCTAATAAAATTAGATATTACGTACCCAGCTGTAAAAGGATCTAAAAGCTTTCCAAGATTTATAATGAATTATTAAAAATCTGGTACCCTTAGAAGAATTATTCTGCTGATCTTCACTTATATATCTTGAGTATGAGTAGAAAATAATAAGACTTTAAAATGATTAGCTGTTTAATAAAAAAGCAAACTATTAAGAGCAGTAATTTCAATTTGAACTTTTGAACGGTACTAATACATACCGCATTTTATACAGAATCGAAACTCACAACACAGTTGGGTGAGAAGGAGTCTTCGTCTCAAAACTCAAGGGTAAAAGGAAGTATATTTGTAATTAAGTATGTACATTAAGTGTAAATTTGTTTATTTAGCTTCAGAGTAGTTGATAAGTTCTGTAGAGTTTCCAAACAAATTGACAATGTTACAGAAAGAACAATAGTTTTGAAGTAATGATCAATCAGTTTTCAGAAAACCAGAGATTGTGTAATTTATGTTAAGCTTCCCATAATTGACGATCGTTTTTATAAGTGTGAAGATAACTTGAAAATATGGATACAATTCGTCAAGTCAGACAACTGTATGTTACCAAAAAGAGCCAAGGAATTATTTAGGGAAAATAAAAGATTATCCGTATTAGGAACAATGGCACGAAAAACAGAAAATTAGGTTTGATACCCAATTTACACGCCTCTTGTAGCACAGCTAGATGGAAAATATATAATAAATATTTTGATAAATATACCATAGTAAGATAATTATAGAGAGTACCCTCAAGTAGTTTTGTAGTAATTCTCAATCAAAGTTTTAGAAAACTAGGAAGGGTATAATGTCGGGATCCCCATCATTGGAAACCGTTTTGATAATATAACAAACTGAGACAGTTTATTAAATCAGACTGTATTTCACCATGAAGAACTACTGGATTATTTAGGAAAACGCAGAAAAGATTATTTACATTGGACATATTGAAAAATCTGATTTGATACCCAATTTAAAACCCTCTTCGGACTAAGATATGGATAGAAGAAATATATTAAATATTTTGATCAAGATATTATAGAAGTAAGATAATTATTGAAAGTAGCTTTAAGTTGCTTTAATTTTTAGAAAACTACGAGTGTACACTATCCTAAAAGCTTCCCACCATTGACGATCATTTCGATACTTATGAAGATAATATGAACATTTTGGGTGAATGAGTTAGGTCAAATGGCTGTATGTTACCAAAAAGAGCCACTGGATTATGTATCTAGTAACAAAAAAGATTTTATCATTAGAAAAAGTGGCACGAATATCAAAAAATCAGGTTTGATTTAAATCCCTTTTGGAGCAAAGATATGGACGAAAATATAATAAATATTTTGATAATATTTAATTGTGGAAGCGTTTACTTTGTAGTACATCTTGAATATAATGAAAAAGGAGACAACAAAATTAAATAATTGTGTCTCCTTCTTCATTATTTTGATAATGATACAAGTAGTCTGAAATAGTTTGAAGTAATTTTTAACCCTTCTTTGCATGATGATGGAAATTTTAATCATAAAAAGGTACTCAAAACCCTTGTACTGTAAATTTGTTGTTGCTGGCAACTTTTTAAGCGACTATTGCGTACAACAACCCATCAACTTCATCCAATTTGCAGTCTTCATCCAGTTTTCCATTTGACAAAAGAAGCTTGATTTGGAAAAAAAGGAATCTGGTGTATGACACAGATAAAATTACTTTCTTGGGGAGTTCTACTGCTTCAGGTGGTCTATCACACCTAGAAACTCCATATCAATGTTTTAACCATTTTATCACTGAAGATTTTATCAAAACATTAGTAGAGGAGACAAATTTATATATAATATAGAGTAATCCCAGTTCATCTATAACATTTACAGAATATGATTTGTATAAGTTCTTTGGTATATTATTATACATGTCAGTAATCAAATTTCCTAGCACAAGATCATACTGGTCGCCAAAGTTTGGATATGAGCCCATTTCTTCAACAATGCCACTGAACAAGTTTGAGAAAATAAAGTTATCATTACATTTTAATAACAATGATCTTCACAAACCTATAGGTCATCCAGAACATGACTGGCTTTATAAAATCCGCCCTGTTATCAAGCATCTCAATGAGAGGTTTGCCACAGTGCCAATGAATCAAAGACTTTCTGTGGATGAACAGATGTGTTCTACCAAAATAGCGCATTTTTTAAAACAGTAAGAATAATAATTGGTTTTTAAATTATCATAAAGAATAAAGAAGATTGAGTAAACTATATTTTTTTATTTATTTAGTACTGAGCTAAATATGTGACAATGCATGATGATGTAAATTTCCATCATATTGTTTTTTACATAATACATATTTTTATTTACACTAGGATTTTTTTAAATATTTTTCCTTTAATCTAGAGCATTAATTACATCACCCTGATTTATTTAAAAAAAATAGAAAAAATCATGCAAAGAAGGGTTAAGCAATGTTTTAGAAAAAAATAGAGTGTACAATGTTTATTAAGCTCCACATAATTGATGACCATTTTGATAACTGTGACAATCCAACTCATTATATATCCTCCAATCAAATGGCTCTACTCTAACATTCTAAACCAATCTAAAGTAATTATACTGGTAAGAAAAGGAAGTTACTTTTCTTACAGTGGCAATACATGCTGGTCCTTCTCAACAATTTCGAAATTCAAAGACCGCCTGGTGTTTCTGGGTATTGATGATTTTATGGCTCCGTCAATTTTAGCCAATGTTAAGTTTCCAAACTTGCTTATTTTCTTATGATGTAATAATTAATCTCAATACGCACACAATGCACCAACCAATATACGCTTATTGACATTTATTGTTTTTCATAATTGCGCGGTTGTTCTTCTTCTATTCATCGTCTCCCTTTGAGATTGCTGATCAACATGGCAATTCTTACTTTAGTAATGGCTGCGCGGAATAATTCTGTGGATGATGGTTGTGCAAACCATGCGTTATTGTGACGGCCTATGCTTGTACGTCTCACGATTTTGCCTTGTATAATAAGCTGCAGAATTTCATATTTTGAATTGCGAGGTATATTCAAAAGGAATTCAAATTTCCTCTTTTTTATGCTGAATAGGACTCTCAGTTCTTTGTCCAGTTTTCTTAGAACCATTTTGTTCGTGATGTGGTCTTGCGAGGTATATGCTCAAGGAATTCAAATTTCCTCGTTTTTTTATGCTGAATAGGACTTTCAGTTATTTGTTCATTTTATCTAGAACCATTTTGTTCGTGATGTGGTCCACCCAGGGAATTTTTAACATCCATCTGTAGACCCACATTTCAAAGGTTTCCAATCTCTTTGATGGTTCCTTAACACAGTCCGACCACTTATTGTATTGTGTTTGAAAATAATATAAACGATTTTAGTCAATTGAAGACATTGCATTGATAATATGGGACTGTACCCTACTCTTCTGAAAGACTTTTCATCTAAATAGCAATCATAGAAAGGTAGTCCTTCTAATTGCATTGTAATTTACTGCGTAATAAATTATGAAATTTAGTTGATGTCCTGTTTTTCATATCAGTGAGCCAAAGTAAAGCCACTTTGCATTAAAACTAGGATTAGAAGATTTATCGTTTTTCCAAAAGCTGTTACTATGTTTTATGTAATATAAAATTGCAAGCAGAGGAAAAAAAGTTTACCAAAGCGTAGTTAGCTCTAATGATAAGGAATCATGGTTATCAACTACGTGTGATGCCAAAAACGCACTGAGGTGGTTTTCATAACCAAGAAGCGCATATAGGACTTTCGAGCCACTGAGTGGATAGATAGAAAACCCATCAAGTGGATCGATTAAACAGCTTTTGCCATTGCGCTTCTTACCCGAACTCACAACGACAAATTTGTAATTCCAGGAATTACTTGCGGGAAAGGGAAAAACAAAAGAAACTGAGAGATGGTATATCGGCAAAACTCTAACTTTAAACACCAATAATGTACAAAGGGTTTACAATGAACAAAAATAATCTTCGCGAAACTATCCGCGCCAACATGTGACACTCTATAATGATAAATTTGGTTCAAACAGAACATGACAAAGAAAGCAATGTTGTAGTTCATCCTCGACCAAACGTAACGTGCTTTTGTTACATGAGCGCTTGGATGCATGAGTTCATAAAGATAATGCATAACATATTGTCTCAGTGCTTGAGGAACACAGGGTGGTCGTGTTGCAAGTGACATGTCTATGTAGATGTTTTAGAGCCATCTAAGTAAAATATTTTAAGTTTAAGTGCGGTAGTGCCACTGCCCAGAAAAGATTCCATTTCGACATCATTACATTGTAATTTTGCTATGGTGTTAAGGTTTGAAGCCTTAATTTCAACTCGCGACATTGTGTCAGCTACGTTATTGTCTTTTCTAGGGATGTGTCTGATGTCAGTAGTGAATTGCGTGATTAGAGGTTAATAATCCGTAAAGATTATAAATTCTCAACATTAGAGATAATATTTGAACTTCTTTATATTTAAATACACGGTTAACAACGACCAAATATGCTGTATTTCCATTCAGTTAGTGTGAAAGATTTTGAAAAGAAAAATAACAGTAGTTGAATGCCAGAAATATTCATATGTTGCATGACCGCTCTAGCGGAGGAATTTTAAGCAAAGGCGTTTAATAATTTTAAGCATAAGAAGCTAATAAATAAAGCCACCAGAACTTTTTAGACTTGATTTGAAACAAAAGGCAAAGGTTTCTCGTTAAAATTTGACAAAATCAAAATAGTCTACCATGATGCTTAAGTAGAGCAGAGTTGGCCAATGCGGCCTTGGCTGATGAAAAAGCATGCAGGGCGGGTTGAGTTCAAATCTGTTCTTTGTTATGTTGGGTTGATGCGGCAAGTTGGTTTAGCGGTATCAAAACAGTCAAACTTGCTTTGATGAAACGATGATAAATATTTTGATTTTATTCAGAAACGTTGTTTTAAGACAGCGGGTTGCGGAAAGGACGAGATTGCATCATCCTTGTACTGCAGAGGTTTTATTCCGTCATCTCTGATGCTATGAACAAAAAGCTAAATTTTGTTTCGCCGCATTTGTCTGGGTTCATTTTGATTCCAAACGAAGTCAACCGCTCAAAAATTTGGAAGAAATGACAAGCACGTTCGCGTTCATCTTTGCTGAAGGCTGTCCTGGTTATTCTTATTATATATCATATTAATTTTTATTTTTTATTACAGAAATCCTTTCATCAAATAAATTGGATCTTAAGAGATTACTATAAAAGTGACATCTATTATCTAAACGTTGCACTAGATCTCTATGAGTAGATAACCACCGACCATTAAAGGAAACTGTAACAGCGACCATATAAAGATCACGTCAAAAGAGAAACGAGTATTAGATGTTCAAATGGAAAGTCGGAGAGCTTAATTTTTATTGAGTGCTCATCAAGTTTGATTTGCGTGAAGCTTCCAATCAGAACGGCCTCTTTTATAGTAACGTGAAAAACGATTTCAAACCCTGTTCACACCGAAGTCATAAACCGCAAACAACGTTTTCTTTGTCTTCGAATAAGCTAATAACCACAAATTTGCTTGTGGTAGAAATGATGGCATCTCCGGATCGGAGGAATATCTGGATGCGAGCCGCTATTGCAGTGACGACGCGATCTGGAGGAACGAATTTGGTCCGGTCCAGGTCCATAATTTTGTGAGAAGGCTTCTAGCCATTTACTTAGGCCCAACGTTGGGCGCCATTATATTACTGGCAAGCTCAGATGGATTCTTTAGAAGAAACAAAACATTAACAGTGTCTATAAAGAGATAGTTCTTGTGGCCTTGTTATCAGGCAAGGAGCGCTTGTTGAACATTCTGGATCACTGAGTGGATAGGGGTGCACAGATTAACAACTGTGACTTAAACGATTAGCACCCAGTAGATCTAAATCTCTCTTAAACAGTTTTGGGCATTGCGATTCTTATCCGAGCTCCAGCACCACGACAATGTGAGGCACTTATCACTAAAAAAAAAAGTGTTTGCAGGGTCTGATCTAAAAATTATTCGAGGTTAGGCAAGATTTCAGAGTTAAATAAACTTGTGGGGCATGTGCCAAAGACGCGATAATATTGTTCTGATCTTAGAATTCGTATTTAACAGCTAAAATAGAATTTCGATAAGGTGACTAATTCCTGACCTTGACTCAAAAGAAATTTAAAAATAAACGATATTGATTTATATTCATTAAATGTTTGATTGTGAAGGCGTTTACTTTTGTAGTACACATCTTGAATATAATTAAGAAGAAATGGTAAAACAAAGTCATCGTGTCTTCTTCTTCTCTATATTCATTAGCTTTTTGGTAATGATTTAGAAGCTATCAGCTATACTAAAAATCTAAAAATATTGCTAATAGTGAAAAATTCTCTTTCACGCGCATTGATTATTTTCCTAGTAGAGATAGCTATATTTAGTGACAAAAATTTATAAGTTACCATCTATAAAAAAATACTAGGTACAATTTTCTGCACATATATGAGCTGATACTTAAGTTTGTTAGTTCAGACGATTTGCAGAGTAAAATGTTTTTTTGGTACTAGAAAGTATTACCTTAAACAATATAGTCAGCATATGGATTCTGCATGATATAGTAACTTCACATTCATTTGAACGTAAACCAGAGATTTAGAAGTAGTAAATTAAAACAAAATTTCGTCGCTTGGCTCATGAATTCTTTAGATTTAAACGTTCTTAATATCTTCCTCTGAAATTTCTAAAATGTAATAATTCTAAAGTAGTCTACGAGACACCCATTGATATTAAGGAATATTTAATTGCAAAAATAATTGTTGCTTCTTCAGACAATTTGAATAGATTTAATATTGATGGATTTCAATTTTCGATTTAATCACTTAAGAGTTGTCATGTTTTTATGTAGATAATTAGATAAAGGATCTTACCTTAAAAACCTAAAACTAAGCTATTTTGGACATATTTACATCAGTTATTATTATTAACTAAATTTATTATAATAGAAAACTATGTTTAATATATTTGAATAATTTATCCCTTGGTAAAACACTATGCAATAATATTTAAGACATTGAGAAAATAAAACTAATTCTAAACCGGCGTCTCACATTTATTTGTGTCTGGAATGATGCAGGGTTCTCATACGCTTACATAATTACTATTAACGACATCATTATCCCCTGACCTAGAGTTCCCTAAACCTCTTTCTTCAGCCCTCCTAATTTAGTATTTCTTTTTTGCGCCCCAATCCACACGTCCTTTCATGTTTTGTTTCTGTATTCAGTATAATCTGCAGACACATTTTTTAACTAATTTGTACGAGCTTTGATGTTATGATTAAAGTATGCATATGGGGTGGAACTAAATGAAACCTTTATATTTAAGTAGTAAATATTTCGGCTGAACATTTTCACACACTTTTAATGTTTTAATGTACGTAATGATTATATCAGATGTAAATTTTTTATATATATTAAAATTTACAACTGAACTAAAAAAATAGTAAAAGTATCAGCTTCATTAACATAATGCTATATTATATATCTATTTTAAATAACACTAATCTTTTCTTTAATGAAAGGGGTGGTGTAGTTTATTGATAGTCGAGTTAGGTGAAGATGTACTAAATTATTAAATGAAATATTGAGTGTTCTTTCTTCGCGAAATGTGTTAATAGCATTAATAATATTTTTGAAGAAAGGAGACTTGATATTCCATTTAATGGTGAAGGGGTATAGTATCAAAAAACAAAAAAGTCCTTGTAAATATGAATCCATCCTCAATGTAAGAGTTTAGGAAATATGAAGATTATTATCTTTTGAAAAATTTATTAGCAATTATTTACTGACATATGAACAAATACTAGAAATCAAAACACAGAGTTGTGTAGATATTCAAAGTTTTCTCCATAGAAAAAGATAATAAATTTGTATAGATATTCAAAGCATCCTCCTAAATCACTAAAATGAAATGAAAGTGTTTAATAATTCTCCGCTTCTAAGCAAAGCAAAATATTTCAGTTTAAATTTTCAATTTAAAAAAGATTTGATCCAATATTGCATATGCATAGAAAAATTAGATGTTTCAATTAGAAGGTTAATTAAACATAAGTGAAAATTAAATTCAAAATAAATCAACAATTAACTTTGTTGGTATCACCAAATTATCAAAATATATCACGAAATGAAAGCCTTCACAATTACTTATTAAGAAAAATTTGGTAAACTAAGACACTTGTTATATTCCATAGATTTCTTATCAGTTAACTGACACGTGTTTCGATTGTTACCAATCATTTTCAAAGTTTAAACTATGATGTTTCAAATTTTAAGTGCAAGGTCAATATTTCGAATCCACTGCGGAAACATCTGTCTACCCACTACAAAATCAGATAGCCGGAACAAAAATTCAATGACAAGAACAAATGCATTACACAAGTCATTCATCACATTTGTTCATTGGTGTATGTCGGGGTACGAGAGGAAAAAAATGTGAGAAAGACCGGTTTCCGTTCATCAGATGTCAACAAACTGTATGTATCCATTTGATTAAATCAATTAAATTCTTATTGTTTAGGGTCTTAATTAGAAACACGTTTTTGCAGAGTGAATGTTAAAATCAGACAAGATTTTTTAACAGTCCTAGCAAATAAAAATCTTCCATCGAAAGTTTTACTAAATCAAAATATATAATAGTAGTAGTAATTATTGTAAGTAAACAAAAATATACTTTGAATCAAAATAAATAATTCTTTGAAGGCTCTAAAACTTGATTAAAACACTAACACTTTCTTCACAATTAATTTTTATTTCGCTAGATGTACATTTCGGGTACTATGCACCCATTATCAATAGCTTATAACTAACTCTATGTTTTATTTCAAAATTTTATCTATAAAATTTATTTACTATTCTAAAAACAGTGTTTATAACAAATGTAATCTTCAAACAATCTAAATAAATGAGTCGAAATATATTTTTGATAAGGGTGAAATGATTTTAGCTTGAGAAATGGTAAACAATAAATTCTTAGATTTTTCTTTTATCTTTTTTCAATACATAGTTGTTTAAGAAAATATATTGATGAAAACTTAAAACAAATAGTTTCGAACTTTAACTCAAAGTTTGGACGTGTTTTGTGGTTCGAAGGTAACATTAAAATATTTTTTATAAATTTGTAAAAATTTGTCTTATAGTCTGAAAAATACGATAACAATAAATTGTTCTCATCTACTACAGTATTGAAATATATATGTAATAAATTTGATTTTTAATTAAACAAGACTTTACAATAATACCCTATATTATTGGCAATCATAATATTGACTAAAATCCTTGCAAATTAATTAAAACTCAATCACACAACCACCTTTTTTCTTTCGATTCCGGCATAACGTTTGAAAGATTGATCGGCATCGTATTATGACAGGTTTGTAATCACAATTTGCTTCATTGTACAAAGGGAACTCGAAATTTGATGGAAAGGTGCTCCATTTGAAATTGGACGAATTGGACGAATATTGAACGGACCGATACTAAAACACACCTCGGATAGTTAATTAACTACGGTGCATTTTCACTTTTGTATAAAACGATATTCGTCGATATATGCTGTAGAGAGAGAGCTTTTTGGTATTGAATTCGAGTGGCGTAAACACAATCACCACTCGTTTTTTTTCCTTTTAATTTTAGAATTCTATACTTTTCCATATTTGTAATGAAAGCTTGCTATTTAAAATTACGCTGGCGACCCTTTCAATTTAGTAGTATACAGTGTGGAAAAGCCAAATGGAATAAATTCATTGTTTCGGTAATTTCAATGCTATGGATCTTCAAGATGCTCACCGCGACATCTTAACAATATCCTAATCCTTAATAAAAGATTATTTTAACTTTATTTAACATATTAACATAATTGCAAGCATGATGCGTTCTTTTAAGTCATCTAAATCACGTGCTATAGTTTTTTATATAATACTCTTCACATATTCCCATGAAAAGAAGACCAATGATAATCTTGCTGGCCATTCTATCGATCCAACGATTTAGAAATGTTAAGTTAGGTACTGGTGGACATTGATTCGGCAGTGCGGCGGTGCTCCATCTTGCTCAAACCATATAGTATTCGCTGAAACTTGAGGGTTTTTTGGATGAGTAAGTGCTAAATAATTATCGCCAATCAAATCCAACAATCCCATCCGAAACATCAATATTTTAAGGGTATTGTGTATGTTCTTCTCTCATCCAGTGAGGATTTTTCGTTGACAAGTAGCAGCAATTTAGACAATCTGAAACCTATTTTCAAGACATCTCCTGAGCTTACCAATAACCTGATTATTAAATCCTAGTAGTTCTAGTTTCTCGAGTGGTAATTTATGTAACGCGCTTTAAAAAATTGTAAAAATAGTCAAACTTTAAAGAAAATGAAAGATTTATTACAGTTTCTTTAAAAATGTCACTATATGGTGGCTTAGCATTGAAATTATCAGTAGTATATATTGTAGCAGAAAAATCCGTTCACTGATTCGTACAGATTTTTGCTGTGTTTATCAATAAGAAACATTGTTTTAAGAAAACCAGATATTTTTTTATGTGTATTAACAAACTTCCAAAATAAGATGCAATTTCTCTGTATGTTTGATTCAGTTTTATATAGGTAACAATTATAAATATGGTTGTTAGGTAATTTACACCCTTCTTGTAGTTGGTCAAATATTAAATAATAAGAGTATTCGTTACTCGATTTGTATTTAAGTTAATAAGATTTTTATTGAACTATATTGGATAATTAATTCTGTAAAGTCACTTTTGCGAAACGTACAATTCAATACCAAAATACAAGAAGTTATAAAAGCTGTTATCAACTGCTATGTTAGCATTTTGACTTGTGCAAAATGCAAAATACCAATAAAAAAATGTTAAAAATGTATTAATTTCTGATAATGAGGCATTAGAATAGATGTACTAAGAAATTTCCTAGACTGAAGGGTCTAGAAAGGTTTTTATCTTAGGCGTTTGATACTTTCGAGGGAGGAGCATTAGAAGACCCAAAGAAAATTAGGGGACATTGAAATGGCGCAGAGATGCCAATAGCTATTTTTAATTTGTGACAGATGGTAAGTAAAGTTAAGGTGGCAGCTCTAGAAAGAAAACATAGTCTCAAATTTGTTGTTGTTCATCATCAAACTAGGTAAAATCTGGCCGAAATGTACATTTGCGATCAATAAATTTTATGAAGAAAGGAGGCTCAATCTTTTATTTATAGCTTTAAGCAAGGTAATAGCAATATTATAAATTAGCACAAGTTTTTTTTTCATAATTTGAACGAGGGCAGAGGGGAATCTGTGGAATTTTGTGATACTTGTCCCGATAAACCTCGAATACATATGCGTGATTGTTTTGAAAAATACTACACTTTTAGAAGTTTTAGGTCTTAAGTTTCTTCTTTTAGTCTTAAATATAAGCTACAATATGCTTTATTACAATATATGTAACAATAAATTGGTTTGTTTAATTGTAGCGACCGCATTTTTCTTAAACATTAATGCATGCACTTTTTACTAATATAATTCTGGAGGTACTGGTTCCTACTATTGCTTATTAGGCTGGAGTGCAAAGCGTTGATAGCCACACATTGTATTTTATTCAATAGATGGATCGCTGAAGAGTCACTTCCAGAATATTGGAAAACGAATTTTTAAAAATGGTGACAGGCATGGCGTTATTAACACGTTCACCGCCACATGTACCGCCGGCGGTCATATAGTCGTCGTTTCTTCCACGCCGGGGAAATAATTTGTAGTTATTCCTTATATTAGCTATGACCGCCGGCGGTCACGCGGGATTCAAAACAGCACTTATGTGAAATATTCGCTTGGCGGCGAACGTGTTAAATATCGAGGAGTTAGCATACAAATGGTTATTTTGGAATTCTTCGAAATCATCATTCCTGGGCAGCTTTGTCTGGTCTTTGACTGGTCAACAAAAAACCCTCACTGGATGAGAGAAGATCATACACAATACCCTCAAAAGGTTAATGTTTGGGTAGGGATTGTTGGAAGCTATATGATCCGTCCCTTTTTAGCACTACTTAAAAATGATGGCATGTCCACTTTGGCAAATTTATATACTGATCCAGAAAACCCTCAAGTTTCAGCGAATAAGATATATTTCCAGCTTACCTAATCAATGTCCGCCAGTATCTTATCTTTAATTTAATGTTACCACGTAAAAGATTACGGATAAAAGAGCCACAAAAGCAATTATGCTGAAGTGTTACTAAACCGAATAAATGTAGTAGTTTGTAGTAATCACAGCCCTGGATATCAAATTTAAAAGATAAAAATTTCACAATTTTTTTCTGAATACGCTCGAGTGTATCAACTTCCTGCACAGTATAGGGGCTCCAAATCAAGGCACAATACCTCAAGTGGGAAACAACAAGTGTCACGAACAATCTTATTACGATTTTAGGGTGTTTGAAATCTTGAATGTTTTTTTTAAACCCAAGTATTTGAAATGCCTTTGAGGTAACTTTACCGATGTGCTCAGAAAAGTTTTAGTTACTGGTAATAAGCACCCCTAAATCTTTATTGCAATCAACACGCTTAAGCCGACATAGGCAAGTTAACAGCTCAATTCGTTTATCAATTATCATCGCCGACTCATAGGATTTTTGTATTTTTGTTTGTTACGATTGAAATCATAGATTTACATTTATGCTTTTAACTCAAAAACGGCCAATGTTATCAAAATGTTCAATTTTCAGTTTCTAAAATAAATTTTCTATTAAAATGTGGAAAAATAAATGCAGATTTACGAGCAAACAAAAAAGTTCTGAGCAAATAAATTTAAGGAACGAAGGAATTTTGGGATACATCTGTGGATGGTGCAATCGAAAAAAAGTGTAGGTACCAACACATACCCTCTGAGTTCAGTCTCTTAAATAAGATGCTTACCAATTAAAAAGCGAATCTTGTATCCCCAATTTTTACAATTTAGAAAGTAATAGATTGTGATCTACCGGATCAAATGTCTTTAAAATGTCGGTATGGACTGAATAAACCTATTTGTTCTTCTATAATGCGTTCACTCTAAAGTCAGCATATATTAAAAGATTGGTAGCTTATAAACCACGTATAAATCCATGCTTCTTCTCCTTCATCAAACATCAAGTTGTGGCGAATAAAATAAACTTTTCAATGTTTTTCAACATTTTTAGGAATATGATGGAAATTTGCGACGATATTTTTAGCACCATTCTTCTTATGAATTGGCGTAATAAGAGCATCTTTCCAATAAAATGCAAAATCCCCACGTTTTAAAGAGTCGTTAAAGATAATCCAAAGAGGAGGACATAAAAAAATTGAGCATTTTTTAGAAATAAAGCTGGAAATCCGTCTGGCCCCATTGAGTTGGTTAAAATGGTTACAATCTGTTATTCCAGAATTCTTCGAAAACATCATTCCTGGCCAGCTTTAGTGGGACAGCGTGTCGCCTAAATTACTACTCGAGAAACTACAACTACTAGGATTTAATAGATTGAAAAGATAGGAATAAAGCGAAAAACCCGTCTGGCTGATTTTAGGTGAAAGTCATCTAACTCTCAAATAGTTTGGTTGCTTGAATGTTTATAGACGGAACCAAAATTAGAAGCAAATACATAAATAAATAAACGATTTCGCTGGGGCTACTTATAGTTGATCCCTTATGATTGAAGGAATTGAGAATACCACCTTATGTTCGTTTTGACCTGATGTGTATCCAGAATATGCTAGAATCATCAGAGATTGCACTTTCAAGCGATTGTAAATACTCTTTGTAAAACATACTAGTTAAGATTTTGCAATGAGCTCCTATTTTTTGAAAGTCCATAGGCAGATAAGATTGCTTAAATTTAGCATGTAGTGTTTGTTAAAACAACATATTTTTTATATCCTTATGAACCATTTAGGGAATCGATAAACAGATAAACTATTTACGTCCACAACAGGAACAAATTTACCAATGACCTCATAAAGAATATTGTAATAAAACACCCACTTGATTATAAACATTAAAACGTTTTCTTAATTGAAATGAATACATTTATTATTTAAATTTGCAAATCTGCTTAGAGTCCCAAGGAAATTCCGAAGTATTAGATATAAAGTTAATACCCAATATCAAATCTGGATGATGCACATCACATGGTACAAAGGAGTTTTTAGCGAAGGAGACAAAAAACTTATTAGCAAAGTTAGTTTGCTAAAATATGAGGCCTAAAAGCACGGAATTGGCGTTAACAATATTGTGGAAAATAGAGAGTTAGGAGGGATATAGACACCACCAAGAAGGATTCCTAGTTTATCCGCACTAACGGAAACAAAGAGTTCTTTATTGATACGATTTACTTTCAAGTACATGCGACTGAAGATGACGAACAACTGCGATAAGTATTCCCTCACCACGTTTTTCTCGGAATTTAAATAATTACGGTCGCAACGATAAACCTTATAGTTGATGAATCCAAGTTTGGCATCAAAAATGTACTCACTTTATCAAGTCTCAGGGAGAACTATTTTGACAGCTCATCGCCGACGCGTCTGCCTTATTTTGGTTCAAACTTATTTTTGGTTTATTTATCGAACTTGGTAGTCTCAGCATGTCGAGTCAATGGCAAGTTGTCGGCAAGAAGAAGGACAAAGGAACCAGCAATTTCGAATGGAAAGTGGAAGAAGTTTTTCTCAAGTCACAGGTAAAGAATCTGTATTCATCTAGTAAGAATAATAAGGAGAACCAGAAGCCCCAAGAAAAGCCCAAGCAACAGGAGAACGCCACAAAAAAAAAAAAACAGAAGAAACCCAAGATACCTCAGGAATCCAAACCAAAAATGAAAAAGTCCATTAAAAGTGCTTTAAATTCAATTAAAGTTGCCAAGTTTAATGATATTTATGAGAAGAATCAGACATTATTTCTGGATACTCGTATTGTATGGTTGAAGGAATTTAAAAGTACCTGTAAACTACACATTTATTAATGATGATCTGATGTTGAAAAAGAGGAAAGAAGATGGTTTAAAAGACTCTGTAGAAGTCATTAGGAAATTGCAAAACACAGGGGCTAGTGATAAGAAAAGATCGTCTTTCCCACTGAAATCTATCATATTTTGGGTAGTAATTCCAATAGCCTTAGGACTAATTTACGTAGATGTTAAACAAAACGGAAGTTGGAATGATTCTTCCTTGAGGGACTACAGTTGTGCCCCTGATAGAAAATACGAATATTGGCGCCCTTAATTGGTTGATAAAAAATTGGCGCTAAATCGACGGATTTGAGACGCTTAGCTGAAATTTTGGATGTAGGTTTTTCAGTTGATGAGGATTTGCGTACGACCACTTTATTGGCAACAGTTTTCTTGGCACTGCCATTTATTTGCTCGGAGTCTTCCAGATCAGTATTTGCAAATGGAAGTATTGGCAGCACTAGTAGGAATAATATCATTGTTGGTAACAGCAGCAGAACGATGGTATTCGTGTGGTCTTCCACTCCATGTAGTATTAGAAAATTGTAAGTAAAGATTGTTATATTTGAATGTTATTTCCGATTTTAAATCTCGAGAAATTTCATTAGTTAATTGAGTACGAAATTTATTTTGTGTCGATTTCCGCAGCGTCGACTTCTCCTTCAAAGAGAATATCTCATTTTTTATCGCAACTAACTCAAGGCAGGATGCGGACGGTCCGAAGCTTCTAAAAATCATAACAAAGTAATATAACTTAATGCAAATTATTTTTTTGTCAAATATAACAAATAACTAAAATTACATCTGCTTTTAACTTCATTTTAATTATTATGGATTTTTTCTGATTAAATAACGTTAATTACTGTTTCATACATTAGCGATATTTTTAAATTAGAAAACTAATCTTGAAAGTCAGTATTAGCGTAATCATGACCGAACAAAATTTAACAATACAGCAGTTTAATCTAAACAAACATTTTCTAACATATGTCTTAACTAAAATTTAAGCAATAGCTAAGGTTGTTATAATTTAGACAAGCCTAAAATTTAACAACTGTCATTATCAGCTATTGCATAAATTAGAAAATATATGCTGATATTTTTATAGCACAGATCAAAGCAGATTCAATTTAAGGCGTGCGTCTAATCCAAAAATCAGTTACTGTTTTAATAGAATTACAAAATATAGAAGGTGTAAGTTTAAATTGTTTATATTTAATTGTGTGTTATATATTTTCATTCAAATAACAAATAACCTTTTTGATATGAATTCTTTAATAAAAAATGATTTGTTTTATTTTGAATGAAGTGAAGTGAAAGCCCCTATAATTATATATATTTTCTCATGACATTTCAAAAATAAATGTTTCATCACGGGTTAAGTTATCAATTAATTAAATATATACTTCCTCATTTTTAGGTTTTTGTTAAGCAACATTAAAAAAAGAGGGAAACATCTTTATTTACAGAAACAATATAATAAATAATTATTGAATTGACGAGATGGATACATAATGAAACTCCATAACTTAAAATAAAACAACTTAGTTTAGAGGGTTTCACATTTATTGTTTCAACACACAGTGGTTTCATCAGGCAGATGGATACTCCAACCCTCTCAACTATGTTCTTTTATTTCAAATAAATAAATATTGGTGAAAATAAAATATTTTATATTTACTATGAATTGTTTATTTTTTATAAATAATATAGGTACTAAACAACCATAACATTTACAAAATAACCAGATAAAAGTTATACTATCATAAAGGACATGTAAATTTACGTTACCACGAACGTATTAGTTTAATTCACATCTCCGTACATTTTCTGTCTAAGCTCACAATTAATTGGACAAGTTTGTTGCAGATTTAATGTCAAGTAAAACAGGCAGACTCGAAATACTTAGACTGAGAATATACATGCGACTACAAATACGAACAAAACAAGTCACTCGCACCTAAATAATGTACACAAAATAATTGCTTTCCACTTCAGTAACTGTATAATTCAGGTACAGTGTGAAATTGTTGTCCACTGCCACTCTAACTGCCACTGTGCCTGAATGGTCTAGTTGATAGAGCATTGAAGTAAATATCTGAGGATCATCGTTTCAAATTTATATATAATTTGTTTAAATGTATATAGGTATAATTTGATGGACTATGTTCGCGTTTACATTATTGTTTGTACGTAAAAAGTAAATATGAAGATAAAAACATGAATAATTTAATGCTATCAATAAAACTACTAGTTATACATAGCGCCATCAATAGATTAATAGTAGTTCGATGCACTGCAGCGTCCGGATAAGGCCGACAATTAATTTCCGATTTTTTTATAGCGCTCGCGTAATTTCACCATTTTTTTTTTGTTGCAAACTAAACCCCACGTTTTATTGTACGTGCATCCAGCGCGCCGTGAAATTCTCTCAAATACTGTAGCGGCATGGATAATTTATACAATAATTCGTCCAAAAGTTAAAATACAACGACGGAGCCGTTGTAAATAAAGGCGGATAAACTTGGAAAAACTTTTAATTGGCGTACAGAAATAATCGTCGAAATTGGATAATTTTTTTCGGCGGATGAGGATTGAATTATAATTTAGTTGGGCAGTGCGGAATATTAGCGAGACGGGATTTTGCCGGTGATGAGTTTATTATTGTCGACTAGAATGGAGAGTGCATTTTTGTGTTGTTTCGATAATTGATGTGCATTTATTTTTTATTTCGAGCAAGTGGTGAAATTCGTAAAATTTGTTCATAGATATAATTAACTAAAAATATAAATCAATGAAAATGGAATATAAGTGTTGATTAATTTTTGCATTAATTTTTTATAATAATAATAATGAGCATTTGCATTTGTTTAGTTTATTAATCCTATTAATGTACATATGTCTAAATGGGAGTGCACTCTTTATACATGCTTTATACTGTTGTTGGTTGAAGTTTGATGGATCGTGTGTAACTTCTTGTAATTAAGACGGATTACAAAGGAGTTCGTTCGTTTTACCTGTGGAGATTAAAGTGGGTAGTGCGGGTAATAAAATATGATTATTGCATAAAGTGGGGAGGAGGGTGTGGTATAGTTGTTGGGCATCGTCGCGAGATTGTCAGTATGTTTTTCTATTTCGATTGCCTCGCGGATAATCATGTTAGTAAACTTGTCTACTAATGTAAGGGAAGTCGCGTTTTTGTGGCCTACGAATTAACCCAGCGTACCCTTAACCTACCTCAACAATACAATCATTACCTTGCGTACCCTGGCCCTACAACAATATCAAATTCAAACAATTTTAAAATGTATCTGTCTGTGGATACTGTATCTTAAGATTGTGGATTTTGAGTTGTCTGCCAGAAATGAGAAAGGTAGATTTTTTGACGGGTCTAATGTGTCTAAAATTTGTTACTGTCGCCACAGGTAATATTGTTCACTCCTTAATTTTCAAGTGCAATCGTGTCTTTTGGGGAATTAAGAAATTATCTGATTTTACGCAGTGGTTCGTTCGTCATACACATAATCCAAGAACAATCTTCTACCTACCATTATAGTACCAAACGTTTGAGAATTAGCTTACTGATTATAAGCGTGAGGGAACACTTAAACCAATCATTGTCACTAGCACTAATATGTGTAAGCTTAGTTTTTATATAAAATTGTATTATCTATGATGCAAATTGTCATTCAAAGTGGCCACAAAATTTAATACCCACAAATATTGCATTAACCGCAATTAGCATTGATTGGCTGAACATTGCGAAAAGAAATACTTAAATCATTCATTGTCACTAACATCAAAAAATTTAACCTTAGCTTAGATTGAAGACCTTAAAATTGTAATCAAACCGAAATAACAAAACGTTTCAAATTCATTTTATACGCTTAATATGCAAGAATAATTCGAAATTTTGTGGTATATTTTATTTTTCTTTCATGCCATTAAAAATACCTTTTTTTGTAGATTTCATTCGATTTTATTCAGTACTCAATATTTAATCCAGTGAACAAAATTTTCTTATAGTTATAAATGTAGACTAAATACTAAAGAGATGTCTTTTCGTACTTCTATGTTTTAGTCATATAGTTTGGTGCTTTATATTGACGAAATCTTTCTAAAAGGTGCCAAAGAAAATGATACTGGAAGAATTGGAGACTTTTGTTGTTGTTGTTTTCACTAGCATTAAAGTGCCTTCATAGTATTAAATTTATATACATCATCTACTACAAAAAGTTTACCCTTCTAATAGGTAGGTCTATAGGTGTTTGCTGCGAATTAAAATATGTGAGAACTAAATTTGTTTCCGTAGCATTGCTAATCTTAGATGAAGCACCAGTCTTTTCTCTAGAGGAGCCATCAAGTAGACAAAATGGCTCATTTTTTGTTATTCGACCTGTGTAAGAAGTGTTAGGTGAGTAACCCTAAATAACAACCCCACCCTGCTGGATAACAAACCAGGCTCTGTTGGCCAAATATCTATCGCAATAAGTAAACCTCTTTTGACGACCAACAGCTTTTGGTGGATGAACCGTCAAGAGCAAGGGCTCCTTCTTGCCTTCATGATGATAAATCGTCTCTAACGGCGAATAAATATCTAAGCATCAATGGCTTGGAGATGCAGAAGGCCAAAGAGAACCACTGCTTTAAGTAACAACTGGCATACTCCCCGAACGAAGAAAATAGAGATATGAGGCTAACACCTTGCCTAGCTTCATCAAGTTTCTGGGCTTGGTGATGAGAAATATGCAACCGTTTACGCATTGTCGGATACCAAACTATGCGCGCAAAGTATGCAACTGCAAAGGAACAATTTCATTAAAATACTCGCTGTGAGAATTCTATATTAACTAGGTAAACTACAAAACACTATAAAATAAATAGAAACACTAAACATAAATATGATGGGCACATCTAGTTATATGCTCTTTAACATATATAAAGATCATACAACTATACGCGCCGATAGTAGAGAGTAATGATGAAGAGGTGGAACAATTTTACCAGCAGATAGACAAGATAATGATAGGCCTAAAAATACAAGCTCTCGATATCGTAATGGGAGACTAACTTAAAAGTAGGTATGAATGAGGCTAGGGATGTAGTTGGTAAATTTAGGTTCATACAAATAAACAAAGAAAAGAAATTAATTGTAACAAACACCTGGTCAAAATTGACGACAAGGAGTTTATATACATGGGAATCACCACAGGATAAACGGGAACACATTATTAGAAAACAAATAGACTTTATATCGATTGATTGTTGAGGCAATTAGGCGTTGAAAATATTCACCTGAAGAAGCCAGTGTGGCGAAACATATATAGTGTTTGAAATAAACCAAATTGTTTGAAAATCAGACAGTGTCATTATCATAGACTTTAGACAAGAGATTAAAAAATGCTTTGACATAAAATCCAATTACGTACCTATGGTAGCCAAATTGACAGTTCGAAGAATAGATACAGACAAACTTGGGAACGCTGATATACAATACTTGCATATAGAATTAACAAAAATCACTAACAATATTAAATAAGACTGGGTCAATATAGTACGTCACTCAATAAGTCCCCGGTCTGACACATATATAAAAACATTGTTGACAGACCCATGTGATGTCCAGGCAGTACTAATCTTCAAACAGTACGTGTCGGAATCTCATGGGATTCTGACCGTTAGTTTAGAAGTTACAGTCATTTTACTTAATGTAATTTTTAAATCAATGGATAGAACAGAATTTCGGGTGTTGATTAAAAACTGTTTTTTTATGGAGAAAATTACTGCTCGAGCTAAACAGTGACTTGATGAGCATTTTGGTGACTCTGCATCATGGAAATCAACAATTATTAACTGGTATGTTGAATTTAAACGCGGTTGTACAAGCACTGATGATGATGAACTCTCTAGTCGCCCAAAATCGGCAGTTATTCCAGAAAACATAAAAAAGTCCACAAAGTAGTTTAAAAAGACCATAACATGAAGTTCTGTGAGATAGCTGACACCTTGTAGATATCACATCTATGCAATTTTAGTAAAAAATTAAGGCATGACCAAGTTGCTTTCGAAGTGGGTGCCGCGTTTGCTCATACCGTACCAGAAACAACAACTCGTCGAAGATTCAGAGCGCTGTTTGAAGCTGTTCAAGCAAAATAAAAAGGATTTCTTGCATCGGTATGTGACAATAGATGAAGTTTGGATTCACTAGTACACGCCTGAATCAAATAAATGATCAGTTGAGTAAACAGCATCTGGTAAAAGTCATTCAAAGTGACCAAAAACTCAAAAGTCAAACCACAACTCGTCGAAGATTCAGAGCGCGGTTTGAAGCTGTTCACGCAAAATAAAAGGGATTTATTGCATCGGTATGTGATAATAGATAAAGTATGGATTTACTACTACACGCCTAAGTCAAAGAAATCGTGAGTTAATTGCATAGCATCCGGTGAAAGTCATCCAAAGTGACCAAAAACTCAAAAGTCAAACAACTCGCCGAAGATTCAAAGCACTGTTTGAAGCTGTTCAAGCAAAATAAAAAGGATTTCTTGCATCGGTATGTGATAATAGATGATGATTGGATTCGCTAGTACACGCCTAAATCAAAGAAATCATCAGTTGAGTGGACAGCATCCGATGAAAGTCATCCAAAGTGACCAAAAACTCAAAAGTCGACTGGCAAGATTATGGCATCGAATTTTGGTACGCGCATGGGATTTTGTTCATCTTGAAAAAGGCAAAACTATCGATAGTGAATATTAAATGGCATTATTGGATCGATTGAGTGCAGAAATCAAGAAAAAACGTCCTCACATGCAAAAGAAAGAAGTGTCGTTTCACCAGAACACAAGTAAATGAAAACAATGTTTAAATTGGTTAAATTAAGCTTTGAATTGCTTTTCCATCTACCGCACTCTTTAGATTTAGCCCCAGCGACTACTGGCTTCTTGCATACATGAAAAAGAAAGGATTTAGGCTCAAATGAAAAACTGATTGCCGAAACTGAGGCTTATTTTGAGAGCAAAGACAAATCGTTTCACATAAAGGGCATGGAATAGTTAAAGGAGGGTTCGAATTAATGTAATACTCTTGTAGGAAAGGATGTTGATAAATAAAGTGGAATTGCCAAAAAAAATATTGGTTTTTCTTAGTTAGACCAGAGACTTATTGAGTGATGTGTTGAAAGACACTGTAAGAAGCATAGCAAAAAGGAACTTGCTTATACCAAAAAAAGAGAAAAAAAACTGCTAATAATGGATGAAAGAAGAATAAGTAACAAACAAATAAACATAGAGTCATCAGAAGATCAAAGAGGCAAAAGATGGATTAAGGTAAAGTGCCAAGAAATAAAAAAAATTGAAATATTAATAAATAAATACAAGAAGAAACAATTTGGCATATTAGTAGAGGGGAATAATAAACTAATTATTAGCAAACAGATCATTTAAATACGTGGAAAATGTATATCAGAAGTTTATTTAACGACGATATACATAAAATGAAAAATAAAGCAATAGTAGACGCAAAAGGGCCACTAAAACTGAAGTGAAGTGAACTAATAATAGCCAACCATGGAAAACATATAGAAAAGCGACTGAAGTTGATGAAATTCCAGCTGAATTTCTGAACTATCAAAGAATAAAAACTCTGCATATCTTTTTAATGACTTTTATGATACTAGTCACATTCGAAGGGATTGTCTCAAATCTACATTTATAACACAAGTTTATTTACCGACGGCATACATAAAATGAAAAATAAATCAATAGTAGACTCAGAAATATTGAAGTGAACTAATAAAAGCGAACCCTGGAAAACTGAAGATGATGAAATTAGAGCTGAATTTCTGACTATCAACGAAGAAATACTCTACTTACTGCTGTATCTCTTTAATAACGTCAAGGACACCGTTCACATTCCAAGGGAATGGTTCAAATCTACTTTACTAACACTTCAAAAAAAGTAAATGTCGAAAGTGCAAGGTATAATAAATAACTAATAAGCTTAATAAGCTGCACCCTGAATGCACAAGTTTTCCTATTCATTATAGAATCAAAACTAAGTTGGAACCCAACCTAAATAATGCCCAGTTTCGCTTATGACGTCGTTAAGGATCTCAAGAACCCAACCTTGTAAAGCAAGAACTGGTCCAGAGAAGTTTGAATCAGCGAAAAAAATGTTTACGCATGTTTTATTGATTACCAAAAGGCGTTGAATAATTTTAAGCATAAGAAGCTTATAAATAAAGCTACCAAAACTTTTTGGGCTTGATGGCAAAGATATTAAAATAATGGAAAATCTATACGAGGAAAAAACGACGAAGATATCTTGTTATAATAGGACAAAACATCAAAATATCCAAAGGAGTGAAGGACCAGAAGAGAAAAGAGCGTATCTCAAAATTTAAGCAAACAAATTAGTGATGTTTTACAGACATTGATCTCCCAGAGAGAACAATATATTGCCTTACATTGTTGGCGTTTTTGAAAAACTGCAGTTGCAATTGGACATGCATTATTCGCAGAAGTTAAACACTTCAAAGAATTTGTTGAATTTGGTTCACGTGGTGAAACATTTTTTAATAGTAAGGGTTGTTTATAGAAAGGCACTTGGTTGGTTTCACAATTTGTGAAAAAAAATTGTGAAACCAACCAAGTGCCTTTCTATAAACAACCCTTACCACTTCAAAGAAGCTCTGAAGAGACGTGTAACAATAATATCAAAATAAACTAAACACAAATTTTTAATCTTCGTTATACCGACGATGCGGAGGTGTTCGCGGTCACATAGAAGATCTACAAATAAAGTTGAACTAGGTAAACATGGTGAGCAAAAAATTTAGACTGAAAATAAACAAAAAGCAAACAAGAAAGACGTACAAAACAAAAACCTATCCATAGATTTGGAACCAGTGGAACGAGAACACCGCATTAAATATCTAGACTTGACAGGATAGGTCGGATAAAACAATCTTAGCTAAAACATCTCCGTAAATGGTTTCAAAACACCAGCATTAATTCAAATACCGCAAAATAGAGAAGTAGATAAAATGATGTTTGACAACCTTCTATAGAAGACGGCTCGGAACGAAGAAACTGATGGAAATATAATAAGAATTAGAAGAAATATTTTACAATACAGTTTGCCTAACATTTCTTCTTTCATTTTGGTTATTAGGAAACTCTAAAATCATTTTGAAATCCTCAAAGAAAGCAACTTTACGTAAAGCAATTTTAATTTTGTCTATAGAGTAGAGCGTCCTTAACTAGCAAACAATAATTAAAATGTTCGAACAATTTATTTTACTCAAGTAATGAGCTTGACGATGAAGACAATGTATCTCTAAGTACCATTACAAAAAAGGTAGAATAAATCCGATGCTGTTAACAAAATAGAAGTCCAAAGAAAATCTTCAACGTAGGAAATTTTAATCAAGCGATTTATTAGGTCAACAAATAGACATTTCAGATAGAGAGAAAAACATCTTTATTGATTAATTTTTATCGACATATATATTTTACTTATAACTCCTTCGTTTTTGTTTTTGTCTTCATGGTTATAAACCATTGGTGTTTTCAAGTAATTTCAGCAAAATTGATTTTATTATATTTTCTGGAAGCATTTTGTCATCCGAATTCAGTTTTCTCTGGGATGCGATTAATCAAAATTCATCATACAGTCGAAGGTATATCTGATGAGAATTATTTTCAATAATTAATCATTTATTGATTGATTTAAAAGTATAGAAAAGAGGACTAGTAAAAACAGTTTTACATGATTTTCTTTGTTGAGGTCTTCATCATCGATGCAGTAATTATAGAATTCTAAAAGTTAGTTTAAAAAATGTGGAACGTGGTGTAATTTACAAAATGAATAAATCCAAACATTAAAAGACAATAGCCAATAGAATCATATTTTTAAACCTTATACGTAATAGAAGTATGGTATACCCTTCTATAACAATAAAATTTATGATTATGCAAGAGAAAACGCGCACGTTCTTTCCATATTTGGGCGTAGGCGTGATGCAGACTTATTTAAATACAAGCTACACCTTTGCATAGTTGTATTTCTCTTAATATATGACTGATGTAAACTTTAATCTTCTAAAATATCAAATATACGTGTGCATTATTATTCTGAAGTTACAAGGCTATTATTATTTCGTTAATATTTGATTATAGTTGAGAGTAATTGAAACAATGATGTAATGAAAACTAAATTTATTCCGCCCTTAAAAACATAATTCCTATTTAAATGGTAACGACAAAATAAGTAAGTACCCAGAGGAGATAATTTATTCATAAATGTAGACAGCAGGTGTCGTTAGTACGTCCAAAACGGTTAAATGCTAGGTTTAAACAGTCCCTTTGCTTCAATTGGACCATTTAACTCATGATAATAATAATAATAATAATAAATTGTTTATTGACAATACACACATATACAATAATATACTTTTCTGAACAATTAAAAACAAATTACTGAAGAATAATGTATAATTAGTGTTTTAGATATTTATAACTAAAGCATAAGAAATGATATGTGCAAAAGTTTTCTGTATAAAAGGGTAATCGTTAAAAGCATCAAAAAAATTAATTGAATATTTAAAGAAGCAATAACTAAGTATTTTTGCAATGGTATATTAGATTTGATAGCTATCAGTTAAAATAACTGCACCCTACACTAAAGTAATCACGGCAGTTATTAGTTGTATAATTTAATTCCTGACAATGCTTCAATATTTTTTGAATAATTTTCCCACTTATCTATTGGTGAAACATTATGAAATATTAGGTAAAGTCATAATGATGGTTGCGAACGTTCCTGGGTGGTAATTCATATTGATCACTAAATAAAATATAGTAAGTGTTTTATTCAATGTTCATTAGGTAAAGTCACTTAATATAATAATAATAGTAAACTATTTAGGATTTTCAAGTTTTTATTTTAACTCACTACAGTTGTTTTGCTAAACTGTAGCTTCTTCAGGTGAAGATATATAATCCATTTTTTTACAAACCTATATACAAATTTTAGAAGTGTAGGTGGAGGGAGTGTTTTTCTTCAACTTAAGTAGAGGGTAGTTGGAGAGTTCTAGTTGATCGTTCAGCAAATTTCCTGACTGAAGATTAAGTAAACTGTTGATCAATTCTTTACCTATTAATACTTCATTAATCTACAATATATTTTTAACATCAATAAATCAAATTAGGCATCATTAGTAATGCAAATAAAACTTATAAACGTTTACAATCATTTTTAGTTCATTTTACAGAAAGAAATACGTTCAAACTAGTGTTGCTTTGATAGCCTTGCTATTTTGTAACACGCAAATTACTTTTGTATTATTCAATGTCTGTCGAAGTATTAGCTAGAGAAGTAGTTGTTTCAAAAGTGGTTTGTTTTTGTAGTCTTAATAAGACTCATTTGTTGTAGATTTTACGAAATATTTTCGTGTTTTTTCTAATTATTAGTTTACAGGTAAACTAAAATATTAGAATACAAAATTCTAACAATTATCCAAACCCAAACGAAAATTAATTACTGCAATATTTATAGAATTATATAAAGCTCAATCGAATAAAACCTTTTCCGCCCCTCTGCTTTTATGACTTACGCTCATACGGGATGCGAGTCGAATAAATGTTTACCTACATTAATTTCCCTCCCCTTTTGAACGCAATGCCGGCGCAATAAATCATTCATTTTACCCGACTCGATAATGATCAAAGACGAATCGGCGCGCACAAAAAAAAAGAGGCGAGAAAAATTTCACTTTTGCAAGTTTCTCTCCGACAATTGCGGATAATTTTATCGTGAAAACTGTTCAAACTTCCATTGTGAAAGTGCTAACAACTGACACATTGTCTGCTTAATACTGAGAAAAATTACATTGTAATGCAAGTGGGTTTTCCTTTATATTACGACGATAGTTCGGAGCGATTACTTTTTATAATATAAGGGTTCAAACTAATTGTACGACTTGTTAACATCACAAAGGATATTATTTCTAATAATAATACAAGTAAAATGTAAAAACACATTAAAAATTATTGTAAACATGCGTAATGCAATTTAAAATTAGAAACATGCATTCAATGAAATTTCACCTTGTCTCAAGTCCGCTGCTCGACAAACATGTTTATAGCATCTAAACTAATTAAAGGCTAGTTTTATTTTAAAAAAGAACTGCTTTTCTAAGTAATGGCCTCATGAAAGTGGCCTTGTGCACGTTGTAAATGAATTTATTGTTTTTTAATTACTAATGACCGAATAACTTGAATGATTGATATTTTCACTTGCTGCAATGTCTGTTGCAACATAATGTAATAAGTTCTATATTAACATTTAACATTATGACATTAATTATTTAAAAACTGTATCTAAAAACTCTAGTTTATTGACATGACAAACAGAATTTACCTGTGACTACATGAGGGTTGCTATTAATGATTTGAGAATAGAAAGAATAAACAAGGGAATTTTATCAAAAATATTTTTATTATAAAATAGTTTATTGTTTGATAATGACAAGTTGAAGTTGTCAAAATTATAGTTACATGTGTAAATAAATATCGGATAAATAACCCACAAATGCTTTACAATTGATTGTTAACAGTCAGCCATTTTTTTTGCCCATCATATTATGCAGCACAAGATGTTATATTTTTCATTGGTATTATATTGACATCTAAGTAGTTCTTTAACTCATTATATATATCTTTAGAGGTAGTGGTACTTTCTAATCTTTTACAGAACAAAATTTCTTCAGCAAAATGCCCTTTATTGTTTCGAAAGTGCTAGAGACAATTATATACCGCAAAATTGTATCATTCCTAGACAACAATAATTTTATTAATGCCAATCAATATGGCTTTCGTAAGGGTATATCAACCAGGGACGCAATCATTGCTTTTACTGAAGAAATATATAAAGAATTTGAATCTGGAGGATATTCAGTTGCAAGTTTCATGGTTCTCAGTAAGGCATTTGATTGCGTTTCTCATGATGTCCTATATTTTTTTAACTTCAACCCTAAAAGCTGTCAACTAATCAATTCGTATTTTGCAAAAATGAGCCAACGATTACAGTATAATAATTGTAAATCTAAAAAGCTTCCACTGCTCCATGGTGTGCCACAGGGGTCCATTTTGGTCCTCTTGTTGTTTTTAATTTATATAAATGATTTACCGTGCTAGCTGAGGAGTCAATGGAGACTTTATTTTTGTTCTCTTTTCATAATTTTTCTTTAGAGTTTGAAAGTAGTTCAAATCTGAATTAATATGAGCACTATGTTTCTCCTTCAAATGTTGCTGTCTGCTGCTGGGAGGTTAACTTGACGACGCCAAAAACCCAGTTGATATTTTGGTGCCGTCAAACGAATTTATAATATTTATTGGCCGCATGTATTTAACCCTTAGCTGCACCACTTCAATTTTGTAACAAAAGTGTTAATTGGTACATTAAGGACTAGAAGAATCAGCCATACTAGAGAGTTAACTCTTTTCCCTCGAGGATTGAGAAAATAAGTTAAGAAAATTCTTAAAATGCATTTTTCCTTTAAAATTCGTAAAACTGTTATTTAGTTATATGAAGACTTGAAATTGTAGATAATGGTGTATTTTGTACTATATTTAAAACAAATAAATACAAATATTTGGACATACAATATTTGTATGTGTGTGAGCTCGCAATTTTGTGATGCAAAATAATTTGTCGTTTTGGGTTGGTTTCTCTCAATTTACGGAAAATTTCAGGCAAATAAATGGTCATATACCAGGCTGAATTAACGGTCTTTGGATTTTTGAGAGCTACAATTACCACATGACCGGTTTTCGTGAAGAAAAATGCTACCATTTGCCTCTTAACTCTTCGAGAACGAACAACTTTTGTTGGCTTTGCTTTACATTAAAACCCTCAAATTGTTTAGCCTTTTCTTTCTGGATCTTTATGTATATGATCCACGACTCGTCATCTATGATGAAGATACGGTTTTGGATGCACCTCGATTGTATTTTGAATTTTACGGCACCAATCGGCACGAGCATTTTTTTGAACATCTGTCAAAAAATTTGGAAGCCAATGCGCACACAACACCCGAACACCTAAATCTTCATATATCATTCTAATGCTTAAACATCTCTCGATTTCGTAATATGTCACATGACGATCTTCTTCAATTATTTCCGGCAGGACGGCCTATTTTGGACGACCTCCTTTAATTTCGTTTGTAATGCATCAGTCTCAAATTGAAGAAGAAAATTAGTTCAGAAAGTTGTACCATCCTAATGAGGTGATTCCAATCTTTGTGATATTAACAAAGAAAAGTATTCCTATTTTATTTATAATAGAAATCATATGATCATCGTATGATCATAAGAACTAAATCAAAATAGCTATAATTTTTTCAAATTCAAAATGTTAAAATTATAAATTAGTACCATTAGTAGGCTTTGATTATATTATAAAACGTTATTTTTTCAGGTAGTTTTTGTTGTCTTTTCAATTTTGACTGAATTTTGTTTTGTAGTTAATCGAAATACTTTTTTAATTAAAATAATTCAAAGTGTTTTATATTAATAACAATTTTTAGTGGAGATTCTTAAAGAAGTACTGATCACTAATTTTGGTTACTTTAATATTTCAATGCTAAATATTTCAGAAATATATATACAAAAAAAACTAGTGAACATTTTTGGTTTCGTCAATATTTCAAAGCCACGTGTTTCGAAAATATCCTGTTAGTTGCATCCAAACTCTCTTTTCAGAAAATTCTAAGAAACACTATTCAAAGTGATTTTAATTTAAAAAAAATACAAATAAATTTTAAAGGAAATTTTTGGAAAATCAGGTGATCAGTAATTTGTGGTTTCTTCAACATTTCAAAGCCACATATTTCAAAAGTATATCCTGCAGATTTCATCAAAATTCGTTGGTTGGTTTTTAAATAATTAAAAGTAAAACATTTTAAAGTAATTTTTATCAAAAATATCAATAAGTTTAAGTGGAAATTGTTGAAAAGCTAGTGATGATTAATTTTTGCTTTCTTAAATATTCACCTGTTTCAGAAATATATCCTGCAAATTCCATTGAAATTCATAGGGTGGTTTTTAAAAAAATTCAAACGAAAAGATATATATATATATATATATATAAGTGATTTTTATAAGTATAAATTCCAAAATAAAAACAGAATATATGTATTTTTTGGTTTTCTAAATATTTCAAAGCCATTTTATATATATATATATATCCTGAAAATTCGATTAAAACATAGGGTGATTTTCAAAAAATTCAGAATTATTTTAAAGTGATTTTTATTTAAAAAAAAACAACAAATTTCAATGAACATTTTGGAAGTACTAAGGACCATAAATTTTTCGTTGCTTAAATATTTCAAAGCCACATAATTCAGGAATATATCCTGCAAATTCTGTCTAAATTCATCGAGTGGTTTTGAAAAAATTCAAAGAAAACCTACACAGTAATTTTTATATAAAAAACAATAAATTTTAGAAGATATTCTTAAATTGTTGTCATTAATTGTTAATATCTTCATACCCTTAATTCAAATATTTCAAGAATGTATCCTGCCAATTTTATCACAATTTATCGTAAGCTTAGGTATAGTAAAACACTTGTTCCATATTTTTATTCTCAGTTGTCTGACTTAACAAAACAAGTGTTTTACCCAATCTGAAAATTTGGTTCCATCAAGAAAGTAGCATTAAAAGTGTTGAATATATTATCGTAAGCTTTTCAAAAATTTTATAAGAAAACACTTCAAAGTGATTTCGATAAAAAAATATAAAATTTTAATGCATATTTTTGAAACAACAATTGATCATTAATTTTTGTATTCTTCAATATTTCAAAATTCTGTGGGTGTTTTTCAAAAATTCAAAGAAGAATACTTCAAAGTGATATTTATAAAAAAAACAACCAATTGTAGTAGAAATTCTTGAAAAACTACTAATCATTATTTTTTGTTTCTTAAATATTTCCAAGTCACACTTCTCAGGAATATATCCTGCAACTTCCATCAAAATTCATAGAGTGATTTTTAAGAAATCCAAAGAAAAACACTTCAAAATGTTTGAAAAAAAAAAAACAAATAATTTTAGTTAGAATTCTAAAATAACTAGTGAACGTTTTTGATTTCTTCAAGACTTCAAAGCCACGCATTTCAGAAATATATCCCGCTAATTCCATCCAAACTCATATTGTGCTTATCAAAATATTCTAATCAATATATTCACTTCATTGTGAATTTTATAAAAAAATCAAATAAATTTTAGAGGAAAGCTTTTAGTTTCTTCAATATATCAAAACCACACATTTTGGAAATATGGCTTGCAAATTCCATCAAAATTAAGCAAGTGGATTTAAAAATAATTCAAAGTGATTTAAAATTTTAGTGGAAATTCTTGAAGAAGTAGTGTAACTAATTTTTAAATTTTTTAATATTTCAACGCCACATATTTCAAATTCCATCAAAATTCACCTTAAAGTTTTCAAAAAATTTAAAGTAAAACATAAGGTGATTTTTATATAAAAAATAAATTTGAAAGGAAATTATTCAAAAACTAGTGATGATTAATCTTTACTTTCTTCGATATTTCAAAGACACATATTCCAAGAATATATCCTGCGAATTCCATCAAAATTTATAGGCTGATTTTTAAGAAATTTAAAGGAAAACACTTCAAAATATTGAATTTATTTTTCTCAATGTTGATTAATTAATTTTTTTTTCTAATGCGCATAGGGTTAATAAAGTTATTATTATTATTGAACCAATTAGTAGAAATTCTAAAAAAAAACTAGTAAATATTTCAATGAATTTTAGAGGAAATTCATGAAAATCAGGTGATTGATTTCTTTAAGGTTACAAAGCCACGCATTTTAGGAATGAATTTTACCAATTTTATAAAAATATTCATTGTGTGATTTTTAAACAATTCAAAGGAGAACACTTTAAAGAGATTTTTAGATAAAAATACAATAAAATTTAAAGGATATTCCAAAAACACTAGTCATCATTAGGACGATCAATAAAATTCACTTTGTTGTTATCACACACGGTTTTTTATTATTAGTGACCGGTTTCAACCATTACATGGTCATTTTCAAACTACAATTACAATTTTATTTATCGTACTAATTTTCAAAATGTATTACAAAGTAATAGCTTCAAGCATCAACTATATTATCCAAGCTAGTCATCATTAATTTTTGGTTTATTCAATGTTTCAAATCCACAAATTCCATAGATATATTCTACAAATTCTTGGCGATTCTTGCCATTCAGACTATATTTTTGCCATTACTAGCACCTATTTTTGTTTCAATTTTAAGGAACTATTTTATGATATGTATGTCAATATAACATTTATTATTATATATTAAAAAAGAAAAAAAAAACAACAACAAAAAAAATGTGGAAAATACAAAATACAACTAGTAGTGATTAATTTATGGTTTCTTTAATATGCCAAAGCCGCACATTTAAGGAATACATTCTGCAAATTTAATCCAAATTGGTCCACTGGTTTTCAAAAAGCAATTTTCTTAAACTGATGATTAATTTTTGATAATAAAAATATATAAGTCCTTTACGTTGTAGAAAATTCACTAATAATTAGAAAAAACACGAATCATGTTTTTTGTACTGATTAATTTTTGGTTTATTGAATATTTCAAAGAAGCTTCAGGAATATATCCTGCAAATTCCAACAAAATCATTCTGGTGGTTTCAAAAATTTAAAATCATTGCTATAAAACATATCAACAAATTTTAGTGATTATTCTTGAAAAATATTTTATTGTTTATTTGTTGTCTATTTCAAAACCATACATTACATGAATATATCCTGCAAATTCCATCGTTTTTAGGGTGGTTAAAAAAAAAATTAAAAAGCTCATTTTTATTAAAAAGTCAAAAATCAAAGAGAGTTTAATAGAAATTCTTAAAAACTAGAGATGACAAACTTTTGGTTTCTTCAATATTTCAAAGCCACGCATTTCAGGAATATATCCTGCTAATTTCATCTAAATTTATCGAGTGGTTTTAAATAGTTCAAATAAAAACCCTACAGAGCACTTTTTATATAAAAAACAACAATTTTTTGTGGAAATTCTTGAAAACTTAGTGATTAGTTGTTGATTTATTCTGTGTCTCAAAGCAACAAATTTCAGGAATATATCTGGGGAAATTTCATCAAAATTTATATTAAGGTTTTTAAAAATTTCAAAGGAAAACACTGATTTCTACAAAAGAAAACAAGAAAATAAAACCAGTGATAATAAATTTATGGCTTCTTCAATATTTCGAAAAGCCACAATTCAGAAATATATCTTGTACATTTTATCAAAATTCATAGGGTGGTTTTTAAGTATTTAAGGTAAACACTTCAAAGTGTATTTTATTTAAATGGTGTAAATGATAAAAAGTAACCAAAATGATAAAGAGGAAATGCCAGATGATAAGTGACAGTTGACGGATAACTTATGCCAGTTTTATAACCATCTTAACATTATTTGAAACTTAAACTAATGACAAATCATAAATAAGAAATAACGAATGACAAATGCGAAATGACAAAAAACATTTAGCAAATGACAAAAAGACAAATGACAATTGACAAATAAAAATTGAGAAATAACAAATGATAGATGACACTTGACAAATAATATTTGACAGAAGACAAATGACAGCCGATAAATAACAGGAGACTAATGACAAATAACAAATAATATATTACAAATGACAGTTAAAGGGTGGCTTATAATATGATAAGACAACAAATGGCGGATGACATTTTTTAAACCAACTCAACACTATTTTATGATTGCATTAGTTTGTTATTAATTTGTTTTTTCATAACTTAATTGCGTCATAAATGACAAATAAAAAGTGACAAGTCACATTTGACAGTTGACGGCTGTCTAATACAAAAATGAGAATAATAAATGACAAAAATGACAGATGACAGGTGACATTTGACAGATGGCAAATTACAGTTTTTGTAACTATGCAAACATTATTTTATAATTAAACTAATGGAAAATTATAAACGATAAACGAGAAAAATGACGAATAAAAATGAAAATTATATATGATAAATGAGAAAAATAACAAATTATTAATAGAGATGTCAAGATGACATAAGTCACATATTTGTGCAAGTTCCTTTAGAGGATATAATATGCCGCATTTGGCCAAAATAAAGATTAAATACTTTGAAATGAACATCAAGAAGCAAGTTTCTCACTGAAGAAAGTGTTGGTACGAGTGGACGAACGCTATATTGTGAACTCTGCCCTTTCCATATGTGACTGAAATTTCTCTTATGATATTTATGGATTTTACAAACATTTTTGGAATTTTGTGTAAGCCTATTGGAATAAATAAATGATACTAATACTAATGATACTAAATGGCAAATGACAAATGATAAATGACAAATGACAAATGACAAATGACAAATGACAAACGATAAATAATAAATGAAAAATGACAAATGACACCTGACAACTAATAGACAACAGATGGCAGTAGAAAAATGACAGACGATAAATAAAATAAGACTAATAACAGATAACAAACGGGCAATTAAAAGTTTTAAACATAACATATAGCAAATGATCACTGATTTTTTTTTAACCAACTCGAGATTATTTTAGTTAAATGTCATCGCTATAAATGACAAATAAGAAATGTTAATGAAAGTTTTTGTAACAACCTTAACAATACGATGTACTGACAATGCAATGATAAATAACAAAAATGACAAAAATGACAAATGATATGACATATAACAAACGACAAAATTGACATATGGGAAATGATCATTAACAAATGATAGATGACACATGATAAATAATAGACGACATATGACAAATGACATACATAACATATCACTAATGACAAATAACAAAATAACAAATAATATATTACAAATGACACACGACAAATGACAAATGATACATGACAAATGATAAAAGTGATATATAAAAATGGCAGATGACAGGTGACAGTTGATGGATCACAAATGACAGTTTTTATAACTGTCTGAGCATTATTTTATAATTAAACTAACAGCAAATCATAAATGACAAATGACAATTGACAAATGATGACATATGACAAGTAATAGATAACACTAGACAAATAAATATCATGGAACTTTTCCTATATTTTCCTCGAAAACCACGACCTTCGCGCTATTCCTAATAATTTGCTGATTTTTGAATTCTTTATCTTGTGTTTGAGGTATTTTTCATATTTACAAAACTATTGGAAAAAAACAAAAAAAAACGACTCAAATAAACACCCACTTCCGGTTTATGAATGTTTATCAAACGCTTTTCAGCTCTAGTTTTTAATGATAAAACCGTAAGTTTAAAGTTTTATCTCAAACGGATCATTCGTTTTTGAAATACGGCGCCCACAGATATTATTCTCATTCACGAAAACAATACCTCTATATTGGGAAAGGTAAAAATAGTATCTATTGATCTCGTTCCTGAGATGGACAAAGCTTTTATTTTAGTTCAGGTGATGAAATGAAAGCAACAATTTTGGTTTTGGTTTATTGACGGCCACCTTTGCCGAAATATTACGACAATCCTAAAATAAATCACGATGTTCATTTCTTCGCTATTAGTGTCTTCTGCTTTTTCTAATTGATCTTCTAATATATCTGCTAGTCCATTTTCAGGATCAAAAACATCTTCGTCGATATCGGAAAAATCTTTTCGTATAAAGGATCTTCCAATGGGGACTTTCAAACTTTTGCTATCTGTCGAATTGGTTGTCATTTATTCAGTTTGTTTTGCCAAATAACCATGGATAGATATAGTGTTCAACGACACGTGCAAATGTTAAAATTGTTTTATCAAAACGGGTGTTCGATTCGAGTGGAACTCATCATTCTGGCCCAAGCGGCACAATATAAAGATGTTGTTTTAGTTGTGTACGAATCATTAAGTAGACAAACCGCCAAATTTATGATCCAGCGTATCAAGTTACCGTTTCTTGAAATATATACGCACGGGGAATTATTTCATGAGAAATGCGACATAAACAATAATATCTATTTATATTGGATTAAATCTACTAATTGTATTATATCTACCGGAATGTTTAAAAGGCCGCCCTAATAAATTAAAAATAATAGAAATTAAATATAATTAAAATTATATTTCTTGCTGTTTCTTCCTTATTTTAATAAATTACAATACAATATTATTAAAAATTGTAGTGTAATTTAATGTTGAATTTTGATTATATTTCATAGAATATATATATATATATATATATATATATATATATATATATATATATATATATATATATATATATATATATATATATGTGTGTGTGTGTGTATGTGTGTGAATAATAATAATAACAATAAAACCTTTATTTTATGGTTAGATCAGGTCAGGTTAGGTTAGGTTAGGTTTAGGTTAGGTTAGGTTAGGCACGGATAGAAGCAAGCTCTGCAGAAACTGCGGAGAAGGTGGCCACCAGGCAGCAGCGTGCAAGGAGAGGCCAAAGTGTCCCCTCTGCAAGATCGAAGGACATAGGGCAGGATCAGCCCAATGCGGTACCTTTAAGGGCTGCCTCAACCAAGTGGCGAAAAAGAAAAGGGGAGCGGCTGGCATTGCTGGAAGAAGAGTCTACAACGCCTGGATGCAGGAGCTGGAGGACAGCTTACGACGACAGCGGGGACACGTGATCGTGGGGGAGACCTGAACGCGAAGGCGACTGCATGGGGGTCACAGAGCACGGACGACAGATGACGAAGCGTGCTAAACATGGCGGCATCCCTAGACCTGCACGTGGCAAATATAGGAAACGCACCAAACGTTCGGTAGGGCGACATCCATAGTGGATGTCACCCTGGTGTCAGCGCGCCTTGCGCCCCTCATCCACGGCTGGCAGGTGCATAGAGAAGATCAGGGACCGCATCAGCAGAACGCTGGTCGATTGGGCGGATGGACTGCGAAAAACTGACGGCGAGAATGGCACTACTCCAACTGCCAGATGGGTTGGGGGCAGAAATGACAGTTAACACCATGATGGGGCACGTCCAAGTAGCCTGTGAGAAAGCAATTCAGAAGAAGAGACCATGCCAGCGGAAGGCAAGCCTCTGGTGGTGCGAAAGCGTAGCAACTGGAGCACTGGAATATAGCCAAGAAGGTACTTCTCAGCAAGGAACGCTGCTGGAAGGAACTCTGTGAAGAACTGGAGAGCAACCCGTTCGCGCTGGCTTACAAAATCGTGGCCAAGAAATTGAGGACCAAGCAGCCAGGGCCAGAGATGATGGTCCCAGGCGGAACAACAGCGGTGGTCGGTGCACTCTTCCCCACGCGCAGAAACGGAGCGCTAAGGAGACCTAGAAGGGAGACAGAGCCAGAGGAAGCAGTCCCATTCACAACCGAGGAGCGGCTGTCAAAACGTAAGGCCCCGGGACCCGACGGTATTCCGGGCGAAGCAATCCAAGTCGCCGTGGGAGCAACCCCGGACAGGATCACAGAATGCCTCAACAGATGCATACGCGAGGGAGGAACGTGACGCCGCTGCGAAGAGCGCAAAGAACAGGAGCGATCCGAATCATACGGGCATACCGGACGGTATCTACAGACGCGGTCGAGGTTCTGTCTGGAACAATACCAGCAGACTTGGCATTGCAAGAACGCGGAGAGGTGCAAAACGCCAAGCTAAGGGGGTTGATGACCAAGGGCGAGGCTAAGCGCAGAGCCAGGGAAACTGCAATGAGGGCGTGGCAGGAGAGATGGGACGACGAAGCAAAAGGAACCTGGACCAGAAAGCTGATACCACAGGTGAGGCCTTGGGTGGAGAGAGAGCACGGGCAGACAAGCCACTTTCTGACCCAAATGCTGACCGGGCACGGGTGCTTCGGAAGCTACTTGCACAAGATCAAGAAGGCGGAGAGCAGTAACTGTCAATATTGCGAGACAATGGTAGACGATGCGAACCACACGCTGACGCACTACCCCAGATGGGCAGAAGACAGACGGAAACTAGAACTGGTGCTGGGGGAAGCACCGACAGATAACAACTTGGTCAACCACATGCTGAATAGCGAGAAGAAGTGGGAAGCCGTGAAGGAGTTTGCTGAGGCGGTTCTCAGAAGGAAGGACGCGGACGCAGAAGACATAAGAAGAAGAGTTAGACGGGAAGAAATGGAGCCTGAGGAGGAGGAGGAGGCAGGGTAGACAGCCCGGTTGACTGTGACAAGAAGATGCTGTTGAAGAATGTCGAGAGACGGTGCCGGCAGTATTTTGAAGAGAAGAAGGGGAGGGTTTTTAGTGGGTAGACGGTAGATAACAAACTACCGGGTGTCCCACACTACCTATTATTGAGGACAATGATAGGTGTTCATAAAGAATTTTCCCTCCTCTACCAAAAAAAAAGGTTAGGTTTAGGTTAGGTTAGATTAGATTAGATAAGATCAGCATATGTGAATATTAATAATAATATCTTTATTTTATGGTTAGGTCAAGTCAGGTTAGGTTAGGTTAAGTTTAGGTTAGATTAGATTAGATTAGATAAGATCAGCATTTGTTAGGATTAATAATAATAATAATTAATATATTTAATTTTTACTTGTTAATATGTTTAGGTTAATTAATATTTCTAGATAAACTTGCAACAGAATGACTTAATTAACAACCATGTATTGATGTTAAAATAACTTCTTTATATTAAGCCGCTTGGGACAGTTTGATAGTGTCGCGATTCGCGTGCTACACCCATTTTATAGTTGCCATAATCATCTTACCAATAGAACTATAGAAGTGTGGTGCATAAATTTGAGTCTACTGGTTCTTGCACGACGACAAGAACTCGGCTTCTTTTAGCCTGAGTTGGATAATATAGACACCAATGATATGTGGTTTTAACAGGATGGCGTTACGTGCTACTCAGTGCATGCCACATTGGACAAGTTTTAATAATGTTTTTACACTAATCATTTAGTTCTCGCTAACTATTTTTTAGATAATTTAATTGTCTAAGATATTTTTACCTTAAATTTTTATTTGGTCACAAATATTGGAGGAATATTATTATAACTCTATTTTTCTTGTGAATATTTAATATCCAATTTACAGAAACGACAAATCAAATGGTAATTTAGATATATTTACGGATAATACTTGTAATGGTAATATCAGCACAATTAATCATCCCCCAAATCTACCCCAATTCGAACCCTAATCAGTTGTGTTCATCGCAACACCTCGGCCGTTTTAATTATGACAATAAAGCACTTAAGAACTCACTCGACAACCGCACAAACCTTTCAGGCATGCGATGACTGGTAGTTCCGAAGCCTATTAAAATTATTACACAGAACTGTAGTTGTTTTTATCTTTCACGGTAATAATGCACTTATGAAATTTTAATACCGCACATCAGTTATCTCAAAATCGTTTAATGCTGTTTTCGTGTACTACGCTAGGAATAATATGTAATTTCTGTGGCGTTCGTACTTCTCTGCGGAATGTATACTTTCACTACCGATATGGTATTGGCGTTAAGAACTACGATCATGTTTTGTAAGGGAAATACTATTAATAATGTAAAAAGATGAGATTTTATATAATATTATATAATTTAATTTTGAGAAAATGTACGGTGTAATATTATCCAGGATATTTGAATAAATTTATTATCACTTAACACATGAACGCCCTTCCCTTGGACAGATTAATTTGGGAGGAATAGGTACGTGAACTAGCAAGCCCTGAAATTACCAAACGACTTGACACGTCCCGCATATAAGATCACACCGAACTTTAGAAATTAATCTTTACAGCAGACAGCTGATGGCTATCAGTCTAATATATCACACCTAACAAGGTTTCAATATTGCCACCTGCCAAGGAGAACGCCTAATGAATATTACCTACTATCGCACCTATTGAAATTTTTAAATTCATCATACTGCCAGATTGACATATCTGCGTAGGTGTGGATACATAAGTGTCATGTGCGTGTCATACGAGGGACGAAATAAAGTCAATCTGTTTAGTTGTCACCCCTGCAGCTTTTGCGTGGGCGGAATACGGAATGAGCTCACACATCCCAGGCGGTTTTGTTTCAAGTGTGCGAACTACTGGAATATAAACTAAATGCAGTTTGTTACGTCTGTGGCGCTGGCTTATTCAAATGCTCACATGATAATCCCTCCCTGTCATAATAAAATTGAATGCGGCCTTTTTCAACCACGGATGAAAACGGAACCAAAAAAAATACGGCCGGAATTAAGATAAATCGAGTATTAATATCCTATTTACCGGAGGCGCTCTTTGAACATAATTAGCGCACTTGGCTGATCTCCAATTGTTGAAATGCGGGCGGATTGAAAGAAGCGAAATAAAAAAGATTATAGAAGGAGCGGAATATTTTAGGAGATTAATGTCTAACGCAGAGATGCTGACTCGTTTATTGAAAGGGGAAAGCGCGTTTTTTTTTTTAATTTTAAATATCTGTATTGGTATTTTAGAATCGATGAAAATGTAATAGTCTATTAAAATCGTCATCCGACTGTATTAACTCAGGAGCGTTTCGAATGCTTCAAGGGAAATAAAACGTTGTAATAAAAAAACCTTATATTATCTACTGTATATATAAATATTACTGTTTTCTTTAAATTATCATCTTCTTCTTTTGATGTATTTATCCATTAATCGATATTTGCGACTTCTTCTCGGCTTCTGCATATAATTCTACAACTCATGTTATTTTTTTAAATGGTAAACTGTATATAAATTTTATATTTCAAAAGCATTCAGATTAAAAAAAAAACAGAATAAACACGAACAATAGAAAAATATATTTTTATGTAATGTTCAAATGGAAATGTGATGAATAACTTTGCGGAACAAAAGCGGCAATAAAAGTACGAAACAGACATAATCAATCACGTGCGTTGAAAGAACCCAACATGCGTTGGATTCAATTAATTCCACATGGCATTAATACCCACCGCCCCCAATAATTAAACGTGGCGAGCTATTAACCCTTGTGTCTACGTCTTCGCGAAGGTAAAATAAATTTTGCGGCAATTAGAACGCGCACACCGGCGAAATGAACACGCGGCCGATTTAATATTCCGTTCATATAATATTCAATAATGTAGGTTGCGGCACGACTATTCCGTGTACAAGTTCCACTGAAATCTAATAACGAACAACGGCTTTGTTCCATATATCAGTGTCGTCAAAAAAGAAACAATTCGCTTCAGTATGTATGTCACGTTTCCAGTTGAGAGTTGTAAAGTTGAGGTTTCTTCTCCGCTCCGACGTCATTTTACACTTAACGAGCTGATAGGAAGGGTCATTTCTACTCCAACGTTTAATCCGCATTATTGCCTTGTTTTCCCAGTGTTCACACCGGCTTACATAATTAGTTTAACACGTGATTGTGGACCCCAAACGTAAACAATCATCGGCAAATTATCAAGATGCGGTGTATTAATTATATTACTTAATATACAGGGTGTAATTATATATGATTTTGCTAAATTGAATATTTAATCCATAACAGATAATATGTGTGGTTTAAGTAAACTACAAATAAAATAACTATTTGGTTGAATCATTTCGGTTTCGACCAATAGATGTCTACACTTGTATTTTTAACCAACTATCTTATAAGAAAAGAAAACAGTAGAAAGCGAGCAAAAATAAATAAGAGAATAAAAAATAGAAAAAGAAACGAGAAGATCTATAAAACATAATAAATAGAATGAAAATGGAATAAGTTTAAGTGTGCAGAAGTGGAGAAAACTTAAAAGACAGTAGAAATTTGTGTATATGTGTGTATGAGAGATAGAGAAAGAGAAATTGGATCAATGTATGTGTGTGAGAGAGAATATATAAGTAAAATAGAGAGGAGTAAGATAGAAAGAAAGAAAAGAGAGTCGAAAGAAAATTTAACAGAGAACAATGAGGAATTAATGAGGAAAAAGAGAGAGCAAGAAAAAACCAAGAGAGTAAAAAACATTAAAGAGTGAGTGAGAGAGAAATACAGAAGATATGGGGTGATACAATTGATGGTGAGAGGAAGTAAGAGAAGTGAGTAAAATTCAAAAGCGAAAGAAACTCAAGAGAAATAGTTAAAACAAGAGGAGAGTGTTATCAAGCAAAAATATCGAGAATAAAACCCACAAAAAGAGAGAAATTGAAGGATAACTATTATAAGGGAATAAAGTTTATTAGCAATAGGTAAACGATTGTCAAAATTATTAAGTTAAGAACTTTATTTTGTATGAAAACTTATGTCTTATTTTTCAAAAATATGTTTCAATAAATCTATTAAATTATGCAATAATATTAATGTCATTAAAGTTAATATGTATATGTAGAGTGGGTGGGTGGCCTCTATCCCATCCTCCAATCAGTAAAACATCATCAATTAGAATATTTGTATGAATACATCAAATAAAAAATGCAATTATTTTTAGTTTGTTTACGTTTTACAAATTTTAATTAAAATCCTCGCTTATGTTTTACTGTTTGGAGGGTGGATAGAGGCCACCCATCCACCCTACATATACATGATAACTATAATTGCTAATCGTTGATGATTTTGCTGCTAAAAACAATCAAACCTTTTATGCAATAAAAAATAAAACCAAATCAATATATAAGTTTAAATATAAATGACTTTCTATAGTTAATCTTATCTACTTTAGATTTAAAGTCTCCCCACCCATCATTGATCATATTTTTAATAATTTACTCACTCAAAAATGTTACCTTTCTAATTTCTTTTTTTATTTAAAAAGTATTGTAATTAATTTTATTGCAAATCACGAGATGATAAGGAATTAAAGTTTATATGTATATGTAGGGTGGGTGGGTGATCCCTATCCCACCCTCCAATCAGTGAAACATCATCAAAAATTATTTGAAATATTTCTTGGAATAAATCTATTAAAATTTGCAATAATCTGATGTTTACTTACGATTTACAACTTTTCATTAAAACCCTCGTCTAAGTTTTACTGTTTGGAGGGTGGATAGAGGCCACCCACCCACCCTACATATACATGATAACCATAATTGCTAATCGTTGATAATTTTGCTGCTAAAAACAATCAAACCCCCTATGTAATAAAAAATAAAACAAAATCAATATATAAGTTTAAATATAAATGAATTTCTATAGTTAATCTTATCTACTTTAGATTTAAAGTCTTCCCACTCATCACTGATCATATTTTTACTAATTTACTCACTCAAAAATGTTACCTTTCTAATTTCTTTTCTTATTTAAAAAGTATTGTAATTAATTTTAGTGGAAATCACGAGATGATAAGGAATTAAAAGTTTATATGTATATGTAGGGTGGTTGGGTGGCCTCTATCCCACCCTCTAATCAGTAAAACATCATTAAAAATTATTTGAAATATTTGTATGAATACATCAAATAAAAAATGCAATTATTTTTTTTTTGTTTACATTTTAAAACTTCTAACTAAAACCCTCGCTTATGTTTTACTGTTTGTAGGATGGATAGAGGCCACCCACCCACCCTACATATACATGATAACTATAATTGCTAATCGTTGATGATTTTGCTGCTAAAAACAATCAAACCTTTTATGTAATAAAAATAAAACAAAATCAAAATTTAAACTTAAATATAATGACTTTCTATAGCTAATCTTATCTACTTTAGATTTAAAGTCTGTCCATCCATCATACATCAAATTTTTACTAATTTACTCACTCAAAAATTTTACCTTTTTAATTTCTTTTTTTATTTAAAAAGAATTGTAATTAATTTTATTGGAAATCACGAGATGATACGGAATTAAAGTTTATATGTATATGTAGGGTGGGTGGGTGGCCTCTATCCCACCCTCCAATTAGTTTATTTATTTATTTATTTATTCTCAACAGGCATGGAGCCCAATTACAGAGAAAATACAAAGATTGGCTTAATCTACAACTTAAAAATAATATTCTATTACATTAAACTAAAAATAAATTATAAAATAATATACATTGCTTAACACAGATAAGATTTTTAGAGCATACAAGAATTCAAATCATTAATAAATTTGCTTAAAGATGAATGAAATATATCAACTAAATATTGAACTTCGTGATAATTTCGGATCATTGTATGTAGAGGTGATAGTGAATTATGATTTGTGCGTGGAGTTTTAAGTGAAAAGGTGCGCCTATGTCGTGAGGAAAATCTAGGTATATTAATTTCTATTAAATCTATGAAATTTTCATTGTCAGTTATGTTGTGTATAATCTTATATAAGTCGGTGATGGATATAAATTTGTGTTTATTGTGCACTGTTTCTATATGAAACTCGCTAAGTAACGCATGATAAGACACGTCATAATCAGGAAAAATACCATGTTTAAAAAAGTACAGATATTTTAAGAACCTTTTCTGAAGTTTTTCTAATAGATTAATATATTTTAAATATCCTGGAGACCACACTGTTGCACAATACGAAATTCGAGAAAAGATCAGTGACTGATACAGTTTAAATAGGGTATTTATTGAATGAAAATAACGACAGTTCCTAATTATAAAACCTAGAGTTTTATAACAACTTAATGAAATTTTCTCAACGTGCATGTTAAATGTTAGTTTATTATCAAAATAGACACCGAGATCTTTGATAGAAGTTACACGTGAGATAAGGACATTGTTTAAAGCGTAGTTATACATAATGGGAGTATTTGATCGGGTATAAGATACGACATTACATTTAGAAATATTAATATTAACGCTATTAACAGAACACCATTCACTTAATTTTGACAAATTATTTTGTAATTTTATGGCTTCTTCAGAGTTGTGTATTACTGAGTATAGTTTGATATCATCTGCATACATGAGAAATTCACAGTCCAATACATCACACACATTGTTAATAAATATTAAAAACATCAATGGGCCGAGGTTGGACCCTTGAGGAACACCACTACTAGCTATATATGTATTGGACTTAATTCCCATATATGAGACAAACTGAACTCTATTGGATAAATACGAAGAAAGTACAGACACGATGTTACCACTAATATCACATTTAAGAAGTAATTTAATTAATAATCTATGAGATATGCGATCAAAAGCCTTACTCATATCGGTATATATTACATCAACCTGGTTACCAAGATCCATATGATTAGAAATAAATTGGGTAATATTCATTAGGTTGGTTTGCGTCGATCTCTTTTTCATGAAACCATGTTGTCGGATACTAAGAGTGCTGTTTACCTTGTAATAAATATGATCTGATAGGATGCGTTCAAATACTTTACTAAAATTAGATATTAGAGCAATCGGTCGGTAATTCTCTATACAACACTTATCACCTTTTTTAAAAACAGGACAAATACGGGTAATTTTCCAATGATCTGGAAAGACACCACTGGATAAAGCTAAATTAAATAGATATGTTAGGGGCCGTACAAAATAAACCGCAGTGTCTTTTAGTAAAAACGCTGGTATACTGTAAAACATCATCAAAAATTATTTGAAATATTTGTATGAATACATCAAATAAAAAATGCAATTATTTTTTTGGTTACATTTTAAAACTTTTAACTAAAACCTTTGCTTATGTTTTACTGTTTGAAGGGTGGATAGATGCCACCCACCCGCCCTACATATACATGATAACTATAATTGTTAATTGTTGATGATTTTTCTGCTAAAAACAATCAAACCTTTTATGTAATAAAAATAAAACAAAATCAAAATTTAAGCTTAAATATAATGACTTTCTATAGCTAATATTATCTACTTTAAATTTAAAGTTTACCTACCCATCATACATCAAATTTTTACTAATTTACTCACTTAAAAATTTTACCTTTTTAATTTATTTCTTATTTAAAAAGTTTTGTAATTAATTATTTGAAACCGCGAGAGTATAAAAAATTAAAGTTTATATGTATATGTAGGGTGGGTGGGTGGCCTCTATCCCACCCTCCAATCAGTAAATTACCATCAAAAATTATTTGAAAAATTACAAAACTTTTTATATAAAATAAAAATTAAAAAGGCCAAATTTTTGAGTGAGTAAATTAGTAAAAATTCACCCTCCAATCAGTGAAACATAAGCGAGGATTTTAGTTCTAAATTTTTCTAAATTTTATAGAAAAATTGGAAAAAACATTCGAGACCTTTCAAATATTTTTTTAATTACAGGAAAAATTGATAAAAATTTTGATGAATCTAGAATTAAAATTATTAAAATCTATAATCTTTGAAAAAAACCTGTTAAATTTTACATATAATAAGATAAACAAAATCCTAGAAAAAGGTAAAAGTCTAAAGGTAAAAAACTGTCAAAGAAGAGAAAAAATAAAAAATAAAACTACGGAAAAGTTTTAGATATCTAGAAAAAAATGCTTGTATATTCTAAAATGTTCAACAAAATTTCTAGAAATGTAGATTAAAACTTAAAACTAGAAAATTTTAGAACATTTGAAAATTCCGATAAGTAAAAAGCAAGTAAAGCAAGAAACCCTGGAAAATCTAAGAGTCTGAAAGGAAATATTTCTGAAAAAAAAACACTAAACTCTAAACAATTATGCAATTTGAAGGAGTTTTTTTAAAACCTCAACAACTTCAAATATTCCGGACCTATTTTAATTAAAACTGTAAATCTTTCAAAACCTAATAAAAATTTCTATAAGAAAAATTACTGAAAAATTCCAGAAATTTGTTATAAAAATCTGCTTCATAATTTCACATCCTACAAAACATTTCTTGATATCTTGGACATAAAATTAGTGGATATTTCTAGAAGTTTTGAAGGAAACCTGAAAATGTTTAAGTAATAAATTCTTGATAAGTAAAATTTTTGAATCCTCAAAGAGGATTCTTACAATTTGGAGTAAAAAATCTGGAATAAAAACTATAAACGTTCTAGGAGTTTAGAAATAAAACTGCAAAAAGAATCTAGAAATTTTGACGAATTTTCTGGGAATCTGGACTTTAAATTACACTGAAATTCTAGAGCCCTCTAAGAAAATCGTGGCTAATTCTGATTAGTTTTTTTGTAGGATCTAGCAATTTTTCTTAAAACATGAGCCCACGACCAAATTGCTATAAATTTGGAAATTAGAAATTTCAAATTACTGAAATCCTAAAAATCCTTGTAAAAATCCTAGAGAATTTCGATAAGATAAAGCAAGTAAAGCAAATGATAAATGATTACAATTGGGAGCCAAATTTCCAATCGAAAAATTAAAATCTAGAAAACATGTTTGAAATTAGGTATCTGGACGAGAAATTACCAGAAAAATTTGGTTTTAAAATTACTTGAATATTTATTTTTTATTCATTTATCGATTTAAAAAAAATAATTAACTCTTGAAACATTACAATGAGATAAAAAAATACTGTAAATTTTAAATGTCTTAAAGAAATATTTGGAAAAAAATGTGAAAAAATTGTGTGAATAAAGATGGAAAAAAGTACAGAAAATTCTAAAACCTTTGACAAAATTTCAGGGCATTTAAATATAAATTCTGGAACCCATTTAGAATTTTATCAATTTCCAGAATTTTTACTTACAGACCCTTAAAATTTTCTAGGATTTCTTGCTTTATTTTAAGGGCCTGCAAGATAAAATTTTGGGGATTGGTAACATTTTTTCATCAAATTAAAAACTAAAAAAGGGCTTAATATTTCGAAAAGTCTCGACAAAGTTTGTAAAAATGGAGACACAACATTATTTGTAACTTTCTAGAAGCTTCCCAAAAACTTAAACAAGTTTAAATAAGATAATATTAGAAATGATGGAAATTTCTAAATATTAAAAAAAATATATAGTGAACTCTTGAAAAAAATTCTACATATAGGTTGAGAAGAAAAATTTGAGGAAAATTTTAAAGACTGGAAAGAAAAACTGTTGAAAATGCTTGAACCCCCGATAATTTCTAAGAAACTATTGTTAAAATTATTTGAAAATTCATTAAAAAAATTTGCTCTTCACGAATTGCTAACATTTTTTCATCAAGTTAAAATCTAAAAAAGAACTACTTAACATTTCTAAAAGTCTCGACAACGTTTTTAAAAATGAAAACGTAAAATTACTTGGAAGTTTCTAGAAGTTCTCTAAAAAATCAAGCAAATTTAAATAAGACAAAACGAGAAATAATGTAAGTTTCTTAAAAATAAAAAATAAAATTCGGAAAAGTCGTGAACTTTTGAAGAAAAATTGCTGGAAAATTTTAAAGAGTGTTTAAAAAAACTGTTAAAACCCGAGACAACTTAAAATTAAAGATAATTCTTGCAATTTGGTGTAAGAAATTGCATAAGAATTTAGGAATCTAAAGAAAACTGCTTCAAAATTCTAAAACCCTTAACAATATTTCGAGAAAGATCATAGAAACTACTGATGACGTAAAAAAATGGTGGAATATTTTACGAATCTTAAAATTTTCTTTTCCACCCTACGTGAAATTTTTGAGTGGGCAAATTAATAAAAATTATATATATTTGATACGTGGAAAAGCTTTAAATCAAGTTTTGATGGGATTGATTATGGAAGGTCATTTATATTTAAACTTTATTTAAATTTAAATTTGGATTAAGCTTTATTTTTTATTACATACAAGGTTTGATTGTTTTGTAAGCAGCAAATCATCATCGATTAGAATTTATATGTGCGGTGGGTGGGAGGCCTCTATGCCACCCTTCAATCAGTAAAATATAAGCGAGGCTTTTAATTAAAAGTTGCAAAATGCGTATAAAAAAGCGTATGAAAATTTTTTTGATATTTTTTGGCAATTCCTAATAAAATATTAGAGTTACATGAAATTTATATTACAAATGATTGTAGAAAATTCAACAGTGAACAAATGATTAAGAATAGTCTTTTTGCGTAAACCTCATAGTTTTCGAGTAAAATATAGGGAAAGTACTACGACGGCCAACATCACCATTTTTTTGTCTTGTAAAAATATTATGTTTAAAAGCATGATTGCTAATGTATTAACACGTTAAACCAAATAACAAAATAAAACTATAAAAGTTGAAAATTTTTATGACTAAGGTTAAGAAATTAGGACCCCAAATCCAGACTATTTCCCAAGACTTTACATTAGAAACAAAGCTGATAAATTGAGTCTGGACCTAATTTTAAAATTACTTTTGGACAACAATAAGCCAAGAACTGGAAATATTTACTCTTTTTATTACAAATTTTGTATTGGATTTAAATGGGTCATTCCTAGAACCTATTGGCGTTCATTTTTCTTGTACAAAGTTTAAAAACTACTAAAAAATTTAAACCGGAAAACAATAAGAAATTTTGAGAATTGTATGTCTAAAAATAAAGAGATTGGGACTCTAAAATCCGAATTCCTTTATAATATTCAGTGGATATTTATTGGGTTCAAAGAAAAGTTGAATGAAACATAAAGTTTGTACTTGATCCAAAAATATCAAACACTACACTGAATTGAAAAATTCACTATGTTTTAACCACAAATATTTTGTGTTTAAAACATAGTGAATTTTTCAATTCAGTGTAAGTATGGATTACCACGTAGTAACGGTCGCAACCATTCTCTTTATCTATCACTACTTTTGGGGCGATAATAGATCAAAAATCTAAGAAGAATAATTGTTAAAGAATGTTTACCTTTATATATGTACTGAGTTGGAATTGATTTTAGATTCTTTCTTTTCAATCTGGGGGCAATTATGAATAATAAAGCAGAAACGCCTCCATTAAGGTTTGATTTTAATAAAAGTTATTGTAATTTATTTTTTTCATGTATTTTTATGAAAGAAGACCAAAGATATAAATAAATAAATCCGAATTGAGTAAAATTAAACTAGGGAATGAAAAGAAGTAAATTGCAACAGAAAGTTGTGGAAAAGAATATAAAAGAGAAAAGAGGACCATACACTGAACACATTTATCTTGTTTATTTATTTATTTGTTTGCTTCAATTCAGTTCTAGCAAAAAAAATCCTAATCCATACAAAAATAATACAAATAATATCCATACATAATTAAGTTTAAAAAGAGTTACAATTGGCAATTTTTCAACTACATCCTTATTTGGACTTTGTTTCAAAAGTGTTACAATTAGAAACTTTTCAACTACATCCTCATTTGGACTTTGTTCATTGCTTTAAAAAGAAACTTTTGAATTTTATAAATTTGCCTCAATTTTTCCTGAAACCAAAGTCCTAATCTAATAGATATTATTTCCAAGACTTTGGATTCAGGCTTTGAACTCTTAAGAATTGAGGGAAATTAAAAAAAAAAATAGGAAAGTTTCTTTTTAAAACAATGAACAAAGTCCCAAGAAGTTGAAACCATCTACTGAACACATTTATCTTGTTTGTTAATTGTTAATTAAGTTTAAAAAGAGTTACAATTGGAAAATTTCCAACCACATTCTCATTTAGACTTTGTTCATTGTTTAAAAAAAGCTGGCTTATTTTATATATATTTTTTCAATTCTTAAGAGTTCAAAGACTGAATCCAAAGTATTAATCTATCAAATATATGATTTCCAAGACTTGTATTCAGGTTTTTAACTTTTAAGAATTGAGGAAAAAAATGATCATTTTGGCGTGTCAGTTGTCACCGTTTAACCGAAACCAGAATTTTACTTGTGGGCAGACTAATGTTTATGTTACTTGTTTCCTTCATACTGCCTGAAAACCTAAGTTCTGATTTTTTCATACTGTATTTGCCATGAAAGAAATAATTTAGCTTTTATGATTTTTTTTGGTGATACTTTAATTCAGTAAGTAAAATATTGAATTATTAGTACTAGGAAAAATAAAAAGTACAGAGAATATTATTATAATTAAACAAGATATAAATAATGTACTTAGATCATAAATTACTGTTCTGTTCACTTGCTGTGATTTTTAATTAAAAGTATACTTTAGTTAACTAAACTTGTCCGTTTTGCGCTATCATGTTATTGTAAGCTGAATGGAAAACGGGCGAATCTATTTGCCGCGGTGTTAATTGTGAGGAATACGTAATGAATAACGTGCCCTACTCATTTACCTTGTATAATTAAGCCATCCTTTGTAGTTTGTGAATTTCAAGGACACGGCTGCGTATAATTTACGTTTAATTTTTCATTTAATAATCTAGTCTTAATAATATAGTACTGTAAGTATTTTTTTGGTGAATTAAATTGTATTAACTTCTCTTTTTAATTAATATCTGAAAGAAGAAATTCTACATGTTATTGGATAACTATAAAAGCTATTTAAAATGTACGTAAGAATTAATTTGATCGTATTTAAAAATTATTAGTTAATTTTCTGCAGCTACTTAAATGTCTTTAATATATTTTATTGTGAGAAAAATTATTGAAGAAAGAGACACAATTTCTTTGTATTACCTTATTCCCTTCTTCATCATATTCAAAATTTACCATAAAGTACTTAATAAAATTATGGTTTATGGTATAATTTCAAAAACGTTTTTTTAAATTATTATTATACCACAAAGTAAACGCCTCCGCAATTAAACATTTGAAAAATTTATTGTTAAATTTTTAGTTCTCCTGTTTTATTTGTGCATATTATGAGTTTTCATGCAAATGCAAAAATAAAGATGTAATTATACTTACAATTTAATAATAATTACAATTTAATGCACATAGTAAGGAAAGTTTTATATGTGAAACCAATAAAATACACTAGCAGACTCTATTCTATTCAACTTGATTTCATCAACGTTACGGCGGGGAAGTTAACAGGTCTTCATTCGTTACTTCATATGTCACGATGAAAGTTTCTGTAAGCTTTTGTAAGCCTATTTCACAGACAAGTCGGAGCACAAAGCTCGCATTAAAGAGCGGCTCCATTCCGCATGTCGTCCAATTCTTATTAACCCTTTTATGTGTCTTCGGAATCTCCTTTAAATAATGCATACAAATTACCGCAAAATATACCAATTTAATTAATTATAATTACTTAAACTTACAGAATAATACCAATAGTTGATTAATATAAAAAATGTTTCAGTTAAGTGAGAATTTAATTCATCGTGTTAATAAGGATATTTATTTGTGTTCTATTTGCAATAGTATGCAAAATAAATTCGTTTTGTAGTATATTGCCGTGTACAACTAATTTCGATTAGATAACAAATGTTTATTTGTTGGAACAACGTTAGAATATGGCACGTCCCTCAGGTCTCAGTCACGAAACGTATTATGCCTGTTAAACTAAAACTAATCGTCGAACTTTGGTGGGTGGTGTATATTTGAACTTAAATTATTACTTCTGTAGGATTTATAGATTTTCACCTATTCGTGTTAGGTCGTTGATCACTAGATCGATCCTTCAGCCGCGTGTGTTATAATTGAAACGAGTTTAATTAAATTTATTACATGTACACGCAACACTGACAATAGATTGGAATGCACGATATGAATTGGTAAATATTCCGAAACTAAATAGACCGCATGAAATAAATTTATTGATGGAATGGATGCATATGTAAGAGGGAAGTTCCAGTGGGTATGCATTCGACTAGACTTCGATATTCAAGCATCCGTGCGGTTGTTGTTGGATGGGCAGCCACCGCAGTTGGTTTTTGAGGTTATACAATCAATAACAGTCCAGGGGGATTTAAGATATTAGAATTGCAGGGCTACAATATGCAGATGATTCCAATAATAATTTCAACGATGGAATCTAGAAATATAAATTAGCATTACTTTGTTACGTCTTAATATATATAAATATATTTTTTGTATCTGTAGCTTCAGGAATTTATCGATTTATTATTTCATCAATCATCAATAAATATCTTACAAATTACAGCCAGTGTCTGTCAACTATTTGAATAACATTTTTATGATTACCTTAATCCTAATTTCCATATCTTTTATTTTTATAATGCATAATCAACAAGACTGGTATTGTGTGCTTTGTACTCAGAATTATCAGGACTTGATTGATTCTATCAGTCTCATTCTTAATAAAAGATTTCAAGAATTAAATATCATCATAAAAAAACAGATTATTTACTTTTGAATTCATCTGTAACCCAACCTACACAACTATAACTATATTCTCAGACCATTTAGTTCTAGTTCTATTACAAACTTCATCCTTCCCAAGCATAAAAATAGAGTGCGGGCTATTATGTAATCGATAATCGATTTTGAGACTCGCTAGTGGCTATCAATTTTAGATATTTATTTTTATTAACTAGATCGAAAACGATTATAGGGATACGAAATAATGCTTTTAATTAAAGACCTAACAAAATAAGAACTTCGTATAATTTTAGTATTTTCATTCTTTGCAGAATATTAAAGCAAAAAAATCTGCAGGAAGAAGTTGGAGAAACAAGAAAAAATATACTATTTATATATCAATACAAACATATTTGATTATAAATTAGTTAGAGGTTAATTAAAATTTTAATTAACCTCTAATTAATATAAAATTGTGTTTCCACGGGAATTTAATTCATCGTATTATAAATTAGGTCAAAAATTAAATAATATTTAATTATATCAGCAATAATATATACGAGTCACTTCTTAAAAATGAAGAATCCAACATTTCTCAATGTTTAAGAAGTGTCACGTATATATGAAATGTCTGCTTTCGTTTAAAGTTGTGTACGAGTGAAATGTGTAAGCAACAGGAACACTTACCGCTGAGAAATGATAGTTTTAAACGTCACATCCCGAATCTCTGGCATAATATATAATTGCAATAATACTTAACATGACTCGCCGATAAATTTAAAGTAACGTGCTGACAGCGTCCCAGAGGACCGCAAATGGCACCCGGAACGAAGTCGACAGTTTTACATTCGCATGAAGTTCGCAGTATAAGTTAGTTTTCGTATATTACACCCCGAAAAGTGTGGGTTGGGCTTTAGTATTCAACAGACTCACCTTTTTGTTATACAGGTATTAAATCCTCACACTAATCTGCTATCTCAAAAAACTTATTAGATATTAATATTTCGTTCCCATCATCATAAGTGTAGATAGATGTGCATACCTGTAACAAAGAATTGTAATTAGTTAATTTAATTAACATATTAAGAGAGGGGGGGGTAGGATTTTGGATGTGGGTGGACGGTAAAGCCCTTTTAAAGTACGAGCGGTGGCCCAACTTCCTCTAACAGTAAAGTTCACACAAAAATATTATGCTAAATATGTATGCGCTGTAGCGCAGATATATCATATAAGCCGGACTTCCGGAATACTTGTATGACTTCGGAATGAATATTCAGGACACGCGTACATCAGTGATTCCATCCGAGCTTCATTCTACTGTAACAACTTCAATGCGCCCCGAAAAAACTTCACTAATGCTCCCGTTCAACTTGTGCCATTAAATTATAAATTTCGCCAGTGAGTTCATGCGTCTCCCGAAAGAGTAATCATTTGAATAATGGGGTTGTTGCAGCAGGAGAAAACCTACATGCGGTGCTCGGTGGCTAATCAGTTATAGTCAGATAAGCGGTTATCAGCAGGCGGGCGGCGTATATTACCGTCGAGATTTAGATTGGGCGCATCCACCATTTTGGTTGCTTAATTAAAATGTTTCACACCAACATACAAAATGATCTATTTATTATAAAAAGTAATTAGGAATAAAGAAAAAGAGAATATTTCTTAAAATTTGTATATAATACCATTATTTAATAACAAAATCATTAATTATTTATTTATTTATTTATTTATCTTACGGAAATCTCCATTTTTATTAGTTTAAATTTAAAGCACCTTGTAGTAGTAAAATAGATTTGCTCAATAATAATTAATTCAGCATTTTTATTATAAATCAATCAAATATGATATATTTTGAATTATTGGTCGGTTTTGATGCGAGCACATATGTTTGTTGCAATATACCACAGTTGCAGTTGTTCGCGTACATTTAATAAAGCAAGCGCTGTAGACTACTGGATTTGCATAGATTTCGCAATTGTAATGTAGAGGAGAATTATAACCGCAATACTACACTATCAGGCTTATTCGAATAAATGCATTATAATTTAATTGTGTTTTTTTTTAAATTCCCGTAATTGAAATAATCTTCTTAATTAAGGCACAAAAATTATGTGTGCATCGAAGGACAAACTTTATCAGACCACTTAAATTACCTTCAAAACTTCAAAATCCATCCTCAATGAATGTATTTTTAATATTTCAATAAAAAAATTGAGGTTATGTAGCTAAAAATACAAATAGCGACACTCAGAACTTAATTGAAGAGAATAAAATTGCGTTCGTTGTTTAGAATGATTGTAAAAAATATTCACCACTTGGATTACGTTCAAATGTTCGAAATCCATCTTCAGTGAACGCATTTTTAACATTTCAGTAAAATAACTGAGCTTATGTAGCCAGAAATAAAATGGCGACACTCAGAACTTACTTGAAGGAAATAAAATTGCGATCGATGTTTAGGATGATTGTAAAACAAATATTCACTACTTGGATAACCTTCAAAACTTCAAAATTCATCCTCAATGAACGCATTTTTAATATTTCAGTAAAGCAATTGAGGTTATGTAGCTGGGAACAAAATGGCGACACTCAGAACTTAATTGAAGGAAATAAAATTGCATTCGTTGTTTGGGATGATTATAAAAAATGATACACCTCTTAGATTACTTTCAAATCTTCAACATCTATCTCCAATGAACGCATTTTTAACATTTCAGTAAAACAATTGAGGTTATGTAGCTAGAAACAAAATGGCGATACTCAGAACTTAATTGAAGGAAATAAAATTGCGATCGATGTTTAGTATGATGTAAAAAAAATATTCACTACTTTGATAACCTTCAAAACTTAAAATCCATACACAATGAACTCATTTTAAATATTTCACTAAAATAATTGAGGTTATGTAGTTATAAACATCTCGAAACTTAATTGAATGAAATAAAATTACATTCGTTGTTTGGGATAATTATAAAAAAAAATATTTACCACTTAGATTACTTTCAAAACTTTAAAATCTATCCTCGATGAACACATCTTTAATCTTTATATAAAATAATTGAGGTTATGTAGCTAGAAACAAAATGGCGACACTCAGAACTTAATTGAAGGAAATAAAATTGCGATCGATGTTTACGATGATTGTAAAACAAATATTCACTACTCGGATAACCTTGACAACTTCAACATTCATCCTCAATGAACGCATTATTAATATTTCAGTAAAACAATTAAGGTTATGTAGCTGCGAACAAAATGGCGACACTCCGAACTTAATTGAAGGAAATACAATTGCGTTCGTTGTTTAGAATGATTGTAAAAAATATTCACCACTTGGATTACGTTCAAAAGATCGAAATCTATCATCAATTAACACATTTTTAATATTCCAGTAAAACACTTAAGGTTGTGTAGCTGGGAACAAAATGGCGACACTCGGAACTTAACTGAAGGAAATAAAATTGCGTTCGTTGTTTAGAATGATTCCAAAAAATATTCACCAATTGGATTACGCTTAAAACTTCAATATCCATCCCCAATGGACGCATTTTTAATATTTCAGTAAAATAATTGAGGTTATATAGCTATGAACAAAATCGCGACACTCAGAATATAATTGAAGGAAATAAAATTGCTTCGTTGTTTAGAATGATTGTAAAAAATTATTCACAACTCGGACTACTTTTAAAACTTCAAAATCCATCCTCGATGATTGTATTTTTAACATTTCAGTAAATTAATTGAGGTTATGTAGCTAGAAACAAAATGGCGACACTCAGAACTTAATTGATGGAAATAAAATTGCATTCGTTGTTTGGAATGATTGTAAAAAAACATTCACCACTTGAATTACCTTCAAAACTTTAAAATTAATCTTTAATGAACGCATTTTTAATTGTTTAGTAAAACAATTGAGGTTATGTAGCTAGAAACATAATGGCAACACTCAGAACTTAATTGAAGGAAATAAAATTACAATCCTTGCTTGGGATGATTGTAAAAAATTATTCACTACTTGGATTACCTTCAAAACTTTAAAATCCATCCTTCATGAACGCATTTTTAACATTTCAGGAAAACAATTGAGGTTATTTAGCTGGGAACAAAATGGCGACACTCGGAACTTAATTGAAGGAAATATAATTACATTCATTGTTTGGGATGATAGTAAAAAATTATTCACCACTTAGATTACTTTCAAAAACTTGAAAATCCATCCTCAATGAACGCATATTTAACATTTCAGTAAAATAATTGAGGTTATGTAGCTGGGAACAAAATGGCAACTCTCAGAACTTAATTGAAGGAAATAAAATTGCGTTCGTTGTTTAGAATGATTGTAAAATATATTCACCACTTGGACTACGTTCAAAACTGCGAAATTTATCCTCAATAAACGTATTTTTAATGTTTCAAAAAAACAATTAAGGTTATGTAGCTAGAAACAAAATGGCGACCCACAGAACTTAGTTGAAGGAAATAAAATTACATTCGTTGTTTGGGTTGATTGTAAAAACATATTCACCGCTTAGATTACTTTCGAAACTTCAAAATCCATCCTCGATGAACACATTTTTAATATTTCAGTAAATCAATTGAGGTTATTTAGCTAGAAACAAAATGGCGACACTTAGAACTTAATTGAAGGAAATAAAATTGCGATCAATGTTTAGGATGATTGTAAAAAAAAAATCAATACTTGTATAACCTTCAAAACTTCAAAATTCATCCTCAATGAATGCGTTTTTAATATTGCAGTAAAACAATTGAGGTCATGTAGCTGGTAACAAAATGGCGGCACTCAGATTTTAATTGAAGGAAATAAAATTGCGATTGTTGTTTAGAATGATTGTAAAAAATATTCACCACTTGGATTACCTTAAAATTTCGAAATCCATCCTCACTGAACGCATTTTTAATACTTCAGTAAAACAATTAAGGTTATGTAGCTAGCAACAAAATGGCGACACTCAGAACGTATTGAAGGAAATAAAATTACATTCGTTGTTTGGGATGATTGTAAAAAATTATTTATCACTTAGATAACTTTCAAAACTGCAAAATCCATCCTAAATGAATGCATTTATAATATTTCAGTAAAACAATTGAGGTTATGTAGCTGGTAACAAAATGGCGACACTCGGAACTGAATTGAAGGAAATAAAATTACATTCGTTGTTTGTGCTGATTATAAAAAAATGATACACCTCTTAGATTACTTTCAAAACTATAACATCTATCTTAGATGAACACATTTTTAATATTTCAGTAAAATAATTAAGGTTCCGTAACTAGAAACTAAATGGCGACACTCCGAACTTAATTGAAGGTAATTAAATTGCGTTCGTTGTTTAGAATGATTGTAAAAAATATTCACCACTTGGATTACCTTAAAAGTTCGAAATCCATCTTCACTGAACGCATTTTTAGTACTTCAGTAAAACAATTAAGGTTATGTAGCTAGCAACAAAATGGCGACACTCAGAACTTAATTGAAGGAAGTAAAATTACATTCGTTGTTTGGGATGATTGTAAAAAATTATTTATCACTTAGATAACTTTCAAAACTGCAAAATCCATCTTAAATGAATGCATTTTTAATATTTCAGTAAAACAATTGAGGTTATGTAGCTGGTAACAAAATGGCGACACTCGGAACTGAATTGAAGGAAATAAAATTGAATTCGTTGTTTGTGATGACTGTAAAAATTATTCACCACTTGGATTACCTTGAAAACTTTAAAATCCATCCTTAATGAATGCGTTTTTAACATTTCAGTAAAACAATTGAGGTTATGTGGCTAGGAACAAAATGGCGACCCTCAGAATTTAATTGAAGGAAATAAAATTGCAGTCATTGTTCGGGATGATTGTAAAAAAATATTCACCACTTGGATTACCTTGAAAACTTCAATATCCATCCTCAGTAAATGCATTTTTAATATTTCAGTAAAACAATTAAGATTATGTAGCTAGGAACAAAATGGCAACACTCGGAACTTAATTGAAGGAAATAAAATTGCGATCGATGTTTAGGATGATTGTAAAACAAATATTCACTACTTCTATAACCTTCAAAACTTCAAAATTCATCTCCAATGAACGCATTTTTAATATTTCAGTAAAGCAATTGAGGTTATGTAGCTGGGAACAAAATGGCGACACTCAGAACTTAATTGAACGAAATAAAATTACATTCGTTGTTTGGGATGATTATAAAAAATGATACACCTCTTAGATTACTTTCAAAACTTCAACATCTATCTTCGATGAACACATTTTTAATATTTCAGTAAAACAATTAAGGTTTTGTAACTAAAAACAAAATGGCGACACTCAGAACTTAATTGGAGGAAGTAAAATTGCGATCGATGTTTAGGATGATTCAAATAAAATATTCACTACTTGGATAACCTTCAAAACTTCAAAATCAATCCTCAATGAACACATTTTTAATATTTCACTAAAATAATTGAGGTTATGTAGCTATAAACCATGTGGCGACACTCGGAACTTAATTGAAGGAAATAAAATTTCATTCCTTGTTTGGGATGCTTATAAAAAATTATTCACTACTTAGATTATTTTCAAAACTTCAAAAACCATCCTCGATGAACACATTTTTAATATTTCACTAAAACAATTAAGGTTTTGTAACTAGAAACAAAATGGCGATACTGCGAACATAATTGAAGGAAATAAAATTGCGTTCGTTGTTTAGAATGATTGTAAAAAATATTCACCACTTGGATTACATTCAAAACTTCGAAATTTATCCTCAATGAACGTATTTTTAACATTTCAGTAAAACAATTGAGGTTATATATCTGGGAACAAAATGGCGATACTCGGAACTTAATTGAAGGAAATAAAATTACATTCCTTGTTTGGGATGATTGTAAAAAATATTTGCCACTTAGATTACGTTTAAAACTTCGACATCCATCCTCAATGAACGCAATTTTAATATTACAGTAAAACAATTGAGGTTATGTAGCTAGGAACAAAATGGCCACACTCAGAACTTAATTGAAGGAAATTAAATTGCATTCGTTGTTTGGGATGATTGTAAAAAAATATTCACCTCTTGGATTACCTTCAAAACTTCAAAATCCATCCTCAATAAACGCATTTTTAACATTTTAGTAAAACAATGGAGGTTATGTAGCTGGGAACAAAATGGCGACACTCCGAACTTAATTGAAAGAAATAAAATTGCGATCGATGTTTAGGATGATTGTAAAAAATATTCACTACTTGGATAACCTTCAAAACTTCAAAATCCAACCTCAATTAACGCATTTTTAAGATTTCAGTAAAAAAATTGAGGTTATCTAGCTGGGAACAAAATTGCGACACTCTGAACTTAATTGAAGGAAATAAAATGATATTTTTTGTTTGGGATAATTGTAAAAAATTATTCACCACTTAGATTACTTTCAAAACTTCAAAATCCATCATCAATCAACGCATTTTTAATATTTTAGTAAAACAATGGAGGTTATGTAGCTGGGAACAAAATGGCGATACTCCGAACTTAATTAAAGGAAATAAAATTACATTCGTTGTTTAAGATGACTGTAAAAAATTATTCACCTCTTTGATTACCTTCAAAATCCATCCGCAATAAAAGCATTTATAATATGTCAGAAGAACAATTGAGGTTATGTAGCAAGGAAAAAAATAGCGACTGTCAGTATTAAATTAAAGCAAATAAAATTGCATTCGTTTTTTGATATAATTGTAAAAAAATATTCACCAATCGGATTGCCTTGAAAACTTCAATATCCATCCTCAATGAACGCATTTTTAATGTTTTAGTAAAATAATTGAGTTTATGTAGCTATGAACAAAATGGCGACACTCGAAACATAATTGAAGGAAATAACATTACTTTCGTTGTTTGAGATGATTGCAAAAAATTATTCATCACTTGGATTACCTTCAAAACTTCAAAATGTATCTTCAGTAAACGCATTTTTAATATTTCAGTAGAATAGTTGATGTTTTTTAGCTGGAAAAAGAATGGCGAGACTCAGAACTTAGATGAAAGAAATAAAATTGCATTCTTTGTTTGAGATGATCGAAAAAATTATTTACCACATGGATTACCTTCAAAAATAAAACTATACTTTGTTAATATCACACATCATAGTTAAGTCAAGTTATGACTTTAAGCATATCCAAAATATGTTTGTACGAAAGTCTGGTTTATTAAACTAAAAACTTTAACAGAAAAAAAAGTTTTTTAACTTTGTTCTTATAACACTGACTTCATTAAGTGATCTATAGTCACTTAGTGAAGTCAGTGTTATAAGAACATAGTCGACTTCGAAGCTAAAATTTTCGAAACTATAGTCACTTAATAAAGTCACTGTTATATGAACAAAGTTAAAAAAGTTTTTTATTTGTGAAGAATAATGTATAACGAAGTAGAAGCCTCCACCGTTAACAGTTTGAAAACTTTAAACTTGGGTAACAACAAAGAGAAGAGAGTAGTTTGAGGAATTAAAGTATATGCAATTGGGATTATATTGATTGTGGCAAAAAATGTTACCCTAGATGACCTGTTGTTGTTCTAGGAACCGGTCAAAAAGAGTTTGATTAAATGTGACTTGTCTGGTTCTGTTAGATAGCAATTGAGTGACATGGGATATTAAAGAGAAAGCATTTTTATAGAAGACCAAAATACTAAACGCAATCAAATACGCTCTTATGCATAGTTTATATACATATATATTGGAGGCTAGAATAGACAGAGGAAAAATAATTGATTTTTTGTCATAGGACCAATCTGGTATTCTGGGATTTGGATGTTGATGTTAGGAGTTACAAGAGTTTTTGTTTGAGGAGAGGTTCTAAATAAGGCCAATAAACGAAATAGAATCAAATGCTTTCTGTTAATCGGTTAGTATATTATAGGCTAGTGTGAATAGAGGAAAAACGGTTGATTTTGAATGTAGGAAACCAAACTGTTATTCTGGGATGTCGGTGTTGAATGATTAAAACAGTTTTTTATTTGATGAAGGGGTTAAAAAAGTTTACTTATAACTGGAAAAGGCAGTGATTGCATACTTTTAATATGGACATTGTGGTAGAGTTTTTTAAGGAGTAGACGAGGAATTTTGATCAGTTCAGTGCAGTTGTATGCAATAATCTGTCTCGTCTATTGGAATCAAACGGAATCAAACAATTTCTGATGATCGATTTGTATATTGGAGACATATGGATAAAGGAATATTGTTGTAACAATGAAACTGGCCACATGATACGAGGTCCGAAATATGAAATTCTGCTCGACTTGTAATCCAAGGAAGAATCGTGGGAAAAAGATCTCTCGGAGCGAGAAGAATGTCCTGGCTTAGGAATCTGCGGAAATGGTTTAATGTCACGTCATCTGACCTATTTAGGGCTGCAATTTCCAAAATCAAAATAGTAATGATGATAGCCAACCTCCGGAATGGAAGCGGCATACGAAGAAGATAATATGTCATCAGTCCATGGGAGATTAGTAACTAAGATTCTGGCTTGATTTATTAGTTTCATTCTGGCTTCGAAAACATCACTATTTGGACTACCCTTGCGCTTTCGTATTCTTCGATGGCTTTATTATCATCAAGTAGTTGGTAGGATGGTCGGTATGATGTCTGAAGAATCGGAACGTAGTTATCTGTATTTAAATCGCAATCAACATCTGTTTTGGGAAGACATTTATTTGAGATGTCTTTTAACGTAAAGAAGTAGATTATTATATTCTTTTAGATGGAGGTATATAGCCTAGTTTTCGTCACAAAAGGAAATATTTCCTATCTCGAGGAAAGCTAGATGCAAATCGTAGTAGAGCTTAGTCTAATAGATGGCTTCCTGCGTCGTTTGCGGTTTCTAAATTATCCGACTCTCAATGATTTTGTTTTCCTATTTTCCTTTTTTTTTAACCTAAAATGATAGTCTCGTGATTTTCATATTTAGGGTAAGTCCTAAAAAAGAATAAAAGGTTTTGCATATTGTGAGTTATGAATATCTTCAGAATGCAATTCTAGATTTGAAAACATATTTGATGCCATAATTAAGGAGGAAGCTTATCACATCTCTTGGATTTTAGCCCTCAAAATCTTAATGATACAATTAAACAATACAATAGCCATGCCTAATTAATACCAGCTTCAAAAGCACCCACTCTCACGAAGATTTCAGCTAAACACTTTTACATCGACGTATACATTTATCATTGTGTCATTTCGTCATGCGATACACCGCACGCTAATTGGCCGCGAACATGCATTTCACAACTCGTCTGCAGCTCAAACTTTAATTGTTTAACCTAAAAGATATTTTTCTCTAGAAACTGAAACGGTCCACACACGCGTTACGTGCTTAATTAATTCGTTCCATCTCCGGACGCAAAGTCCTGGGAATTCCGCACAATCAGATTTCTATTTTTTCCTTTATATAACCGAGGAGGCATTAAAAGTAATTAAATAATGGTAATTACCTGCCGTATGAAAGTTCATTCTATTCATGCGTTGAAGGAATGGGATGTGCGGTTAATGACAATGACATTGCCGTTTTAAAGAGGCCCCCTCTGGCAATAATAGTGTCAACTGCAAATTACACGTCAAACAATTACTTGGCTGCGTTCTATTTAAATGGCATGGGTGTTTGTTATGCATATTAGTGCAATTATGCGTTGTGCTCTTTTGAATTTCGATTATAGTGATGCGTTGCATTTTGTTTAATGTCTAATTGACTTGTTAGAAGAATTATTCCAGTAAGTTAAATATTTTTAAAATTCAGAATAAATGAAATAACAGTTAGAATAGGTGTTGGATGCTTGAAGCCATAACTTTATGATACATCTTGAATTAAGGACTTTATCAAATATATCAAATAGTTAGAAGATTTTTTATTTACTATATGTATATTGAAAATACTTATGATAAAACTGGTGATAACTTTTATTTTAATAACTAAAATACAAATACAAATATTGAAAGCAATTCCAAAACTTGAGTGCTTTCACTTCGGCGAGTCTCTTTTTGATAAAACAGTCGGGGGGACCGTAAACGTGCAATCCTCACAACTCGGGAGTGAAACTCGTAAAAACAAGACAATACCATATTGTTCTGCCATCTTCGAGTAATTTAAGCGTTCGGACCAAATTAACCATAAAATTGTATTGTCTATAAAATGATTGTTAAGGAAGGGGGGGCGCCGGCGAGAGAGTGGTGGGCACGGGCCCGGCGAATAGATCAATACCCGAAGCTTTGTTATTTGATTGAATGGCTTAATTCAATAACAGTGTGATATAATCTTATTGAATAGCTTTATATTCAATCATCGAAATAAATTAAATAGTGCGGGGGGCGTGTGCAATATCCGCCGAAAACGGATACTTCCAGATTGATTAACGTCTTATAACTTTACTGGGGTTTCTGGTCTATATATATAAAAGATGATTTGAAAAATGTACTTCGTGATATAAAGGGAATGTCATGTTGTAATCGATTTCAGATTTAGTGTTTTTAACCCGTCTCGTTTTTAACCTTTATTCGTTTTATTTCAAATCATGAAACGACGCTATTTATAAAGAGATATAACAATTGTAACATCCTAGTGAAAATATTAACATTGATGCCAAGAATTCAGTAATTATTATATTTTTTAAGTATGCAATATAGAACAAAAACCGAGATTCCCTCTTATAACACTTCACGCTTCCTTGTCTATCCTTGCACCCATTTTATATATGCCAAATACTTAAATGCATTATTCCAATTCTTTTATTCCTTTACTCGTAAACCTCATCCACTTCGTCTTCCTTAAGTTCATACATAGTCTTCTCTTATCCACATATCTTTCCACTCTCTTCAACATGTCTTTTCTTGCTTTCTAATCTTGCTTTTTCCTAACCACTCCTTCTAATTCACTTATATATAAATTGAATAGCAAAGGTCTTAACCGGCAACCTTATCTCACACCACTCTAAATCGTAAATTTATCTGATACATTCATTTTCAGTTTCGAAAGAACTCACGTTTCTTCATACACTTTTCTTATACAATCTACCATTCCTTCACTCACTCCTTTCCACCTCAGATATTCTGGCACACTCTTTCTAGGAACTGTATCAAACGATGCTTTTAAGTTTGAGAACACTACATACACACAACTTCTCTCTTCCATCACTCCACTATTCTTGTCAGAGTAAATATCTGGTCTCTTGTCCCTCTTGTTACCGGCGTTCAGTTTACCTGAACGTGGTAACAAATGCGTAATTATATTTTAATCCATTTTACGAGCTACCCATTGCTCCTAATAATAATTTGCATAAATTCCGCATTATTGAAATAATCCAAACGAGATAATTTTCCAAAATGTGCAGCTGCCAGTGCCGAACAATAAATCGGACCCTTTTTCGGCGAACGAGGATAATTACCTGTTCCAAGAATTACCGTGCCTACGTGACAAGAACAAAGCCGCGGTACCTGAGATCACCATATAAAACCAGGCCCGACCATCGCTCTTTACCAGTCGTCTGCCATCAGCAGCGGTGGTCAGCCTGGTCGGCTTTGCCGATTCAAGCCTCTTGTCCTTCTTGTATATATTGTATATTTTTCTATGTCTATTTTCTGTCTGTCTATCTTTTGTAATATATTTTCTTCTTCTCCGGCCCCATGTTTTAATTTACACATTTTCTCTTGCTCTTTACTCTGTTTCACAGCTAGCCGGTGCCCATACGTTGACGTGGCGTGGAAGCTCAAGCAAGTATCACCGAAGGGAAACTGTTTAATCGAAGCCTGCGGCTGCTAATCGATGGTGAGCCTCGCCAGGGACCCCTGTGCCGCCTCCAGTGCGTGTTGGTTCCAGAAAGTACCGCCGGTGCTACTTCCTTGCCAGTCCGTCACCAGGACGTCTTCCGCTCCACACTCTTTCTCTTCTAAAAATCCTTCAGGTACAACAAATTACTTTTCTCGACATCCTTCTCTGGCCAGTTTATTCGTAGGTTATGGCAATCTTATACCGTCATTCCTCTTCATTTGTCTGCATCAGTACTATCTCCTACTTTGTGTACTGCGCACATATTTTCCACTCTTCAAGATGCCTGAATTTTAGTTTTCCCTCGCCATATCTAATTTAGCAGCTTCCTAAAGAAAGAGAGAGAGAAAGAGAAAATCCATCCATTCCTGCTTATTTTCCTTATTCTAATTCACCAAGAGATTTTTCCACCTCTTCCTTCGTGAAATGTTCGACCACTTTAAAGACGCGTGTTTAAAGAAACAAGCTCATTTACCCACATACAAATACATAGTACGGTGGAAGGACTACGTGGTTAGTAACCAAACACTACTATTACTACTACTACTAGTAACGATCCCAAAATACCGAAAGAAGAGCAAACAACGACAAATGGAAGTTCGTACAATTTATGGAACATCCAAAAATAGTGCAGAGGTGATATGCTAGATTCTAAATTAAGTAAAGATGAGCTCTCACCCTATCTTCGTAATCCCGGCTTTGAAGATTTAATATGTAAAGCGAATAAATATTTTTTTAGCAAGAATGGAGAGGAAAACATTTCGTGAGTAAAACTATTATTTATCAATATAAGAATAAAAATGTTTTAAAGTTCTTTAGGTTGTTCACATTATTTTTTTTAATATTAAAACCATTGCTTACAATTCATAAATCGAGGGTGGGATAGTGGCCACCCACCCACCTACATACATAACGATATTTAAACTACAATGGTGTTTATAAAATTATTAAAAACATCTTTGTGATTTTTTATTTTATTTTATGAAACCAAAACAGCTACAGTGATGAAAGTATCAATGAATATGTAGGGTGGGTGGGTGGCCACTATCTAATCCTTCAACCTATATATTTTTTATTTTTAAATATTTTATTTATATTCGAACCGTCGTTTATAATTCATAGTTGGAGGGTAGGCTAGTGGCCACCCGCCCACTCTACATATACAATGATATTTAAACCACAACAATGCTTATAAAATCATTAAAAACATCTTCATAATTTTTGATTTTATTTTCGTAAACCAAAACAGTTACAGTGATTAGAGTATCAATAAATATGTAGAGTAGGTGGGTGGCCTCTATCCTACTCTTTAACCCGTAGATCATACAATAAGGTTTTGTTAAAAATCAATATAATTACAAGCAAATTAATATTAAATTTAACATTTAAACTTTACCTTTAAAAAAAAATTTAATATTCAAACCGTCGCCTCTAATTCATAGTTAGAGGGTAGGATAGTGGCCACCCACCCACCCTACATATACAATGATATTTAAACCACAACAGTGCTTATAAAATCATTAGGAACATCTTCATAATTTTTGATTTTATTTTTGAAAACCAAAGCAGTTAGAGTGATGAAAGTATCAACAAATATGTAGGGTAGGTGGATGGCCTCTACCCCACCCTTTAACCTATATATCATACAACAAGCTTTTATTAAAAATCAATTTTATTGCGAGCTAATTAATATTGAATTTAGCATTTAAACTTTACTTTTTAAACATTTTTTTTATATTCAAAAAGTCGCTTGTAATTCATAGTTGGAGGGTAGGATAGTGGCCACCCACCCACCCTACATATACAATGATATTCAAACCACAACAGAACTTATAAATTCATTAAAAACATTTTTATGATTTTCGTTTTAAATTTTGGAAACCAAAACAGTTACAGTGATGAAAGTATCAACAAATATGTAGGGTGGGTGGGTGGCCTCTATCCCACCTTTTAACCCATATATCATAAAACAAGCTTTTGTTAAGAATTAATTTGATTACAAGCTAATTAATATTGAATTTAGCATTTAAACTTTACTTTTTAAATATTTTTTAAATATTCAAACCATCGCTTATGATTCATAATTGGAGGGTAGGATAGAGGCCACCCACCCACCCTACATATACAATGATATTAAAACCCCAACAGTGCTTATAAAATCATTAAAACTATGTTTAAGGTTTTCGTTTTAATTTTATGAAACCAAAAGAGGCACAGTGATGTGTATCAATAAATATGTAGGGTGGGTGGGTGGCCTCTATCCCATCCTTTAATCCATTGATCATACAACAGAGTTTTGTTAAATATCAATTATATTACAAGCAAATTAATATTAAATGTAGTATTTACACTTTACTTTTTAAACATTTTTTAAATATTCAAACTGTCACTTAAAATTTATAGCTGGAGAGTAGGATAGTGGCCACCCACCTACCGTACATATACAATGATATAGGGTGGGTGGATTGCCTCTATCCCACTCTTTAACCCATAGGTCATACAACAGGGTTTTGTTAAAAATCAATTTGATTACAAGCAAATTAATATTGAATTTAGCATTTAAACTTCACATTTTAAATATTTTATTTATATTCAAACCGACGTTTATAATTCATAGTTGAAGGGTAGGATAGTGGACACCCACCCACCCTACATATAAAATGATATCCAGACTACAACAGTACTTATAAAATCATTAAAAACATCTTAAAGATTTTCGTTTTAATTTTATGAAACCAAAAGGGGCACAGTGATGTGTATCAATAAATATGTAGGGTGGGTTGGTGGCCTCTATACCACTCTTTAACCCATAGATCCTACAATAGGGTTTTGTTAAAAATCCATTTGATTATAAGCAAACAAATTAATATTAAATTTAGCATTTAAACTTTACTTTTCAAACATTTTTTTATTATTCAAACAGTAGCTTATAATTTATAGTTGGAGGGTAGGATAGGGGCCACCCACCCACTCTGCATATACAATGATGTTTAAGCTACAAGAGTGCTTACAAAATCACTAAAAAATCTTCATAACTTTTGTTTTTATTTTCAGAAACTCAATCTGTTACAGTGATGAAAGTATCAATAAATATGTAGGGTGGGTGGGTGGCCTCTATCCCACCCTTTAACCCATATATCATACAATAAGCTTTTGTTAAACATCAATTTGATTACAATCTAATTAATATTGAATTTAGCATTTAAACTTTACTTTTTAAACATTTTTTTAATATTCAAACCGTCGCTTATAATTCATAGTTGGAGGGTAGGATAGTGGCCACCCACCCTACATAAACAATGATATTCAAACCACAACAGTACTTATAAACTCATTAAAAACATCTTAAAGGTTTTCGTTTTAATTTTATGAAACCAAAAGAGGCACAGTGATGTGTATCAATTAATATGTAGGGTGGGTGGGTGGCCTCTATCCCACTCTTCAACACATATATCGTGCAACAAGCTTTTGTTAAAAATCAATTTGATTACAAGCTAATTGATATTAAATTTAGCATTTAAACTATATTTTTTAAACATTTTTTTAAATATTCAAACCGTCGTTTATAATTCATAGTTGAAGAGTAGGATTGTGGCCACTTACCCACCCTACATATAAATTGATAATTAAACCACAACAGTACTTATTAAATCATTAAAAACATCTTAAAGATGTTTGTTTTAATTATATGAAACCAAAAGAGACACAGTGATGTGTATCAATTAATATGTAGGGTGGGTGGGTGGCCTCTATCCCACCCTTTAAGCCATAGATCATACAACAGGGTTTAAACAGTTAAAAATCAATTTGATTACAAGCTAATTAATATTGAATTTAGCATTTAAACTTTTTATTCTAAATATTTTTTTAAATATTCAAACCGTCGTTTATAATTCTTAATTGAAAGGTAGAATAGTGGACACCCACCCACCCTACATAAACAAAGACATTTAAATCACAAGAGTGCTTATAAATTCATTAAAAACATCTTTATGGTTTTCGTTTTAAATTTTGGAAACCAAAACAGTTACAGTGATGAAAGTATCAACATATATGTAGGGTGGGTGGGTGGCCTCTATCCCACCTTTTAAGCCATATATCATACAACAAGCTTTTGTCAAGAATTAATTTGATTACAAGCTAATTAATATTGAATTTACCTTATAAAGTTTACTTTTTAAACATTTTTTTAATATTCAAACCGTCGCTTATAATTCATAGTTGGAGGGTAGGATAGTGGCCACCCACCCACCATATATATACAATGATATTTAAACTACAAAAGTGCTTCTAAAATCATTGAAAAAATCTTCATAATTTTTGATTTTATTTTATGAAACCAAAACAGTTACAGTGATGAAAGTCTTCACAAATATGTAGGGTGGGTGGGTGGCCTCTATCCCACCCTTTAACCCATAGATCATACAACAGAGTTTTGTTAAAAATCAATTTGATTACGAGCTAATTAATATTGAATTCAGCATTTAAACTTTACTTTTTAAACATTTTTTTAATATTCAAACCGTCGCTTATAATTTATAGTTGGAGGGTAGGATAGTGGTCAACCACCCACCCTACATAAACAATGACATTAAAATAACAAGGGTGCTTATAAATTCATTAAAAACTTCTTTATGATTTTCTTTTTAGATTGTGGAAACCAAAACAGTTACAGTGATAAAATTATCAACAAATATGTAGGGTGGGTGGGTGGCAACTATCCCACCTATTAACCCATATAGCATACAACAAGCTTTTGTTAAAAATCAATTTGATTACAAGCAAACAAATTAATATTAAATTTAGCATTTAAACTTTCCTTTTTAAATATTTTTGAAATATTCAAACCGTCGCTTAAAATTCATAGTTGGAGGGTGGGATAGTGGCCACCCACCCACCCTACATATACAATGATATTTAAACGACAACAGTGCTTATAATATCATTAAAAACATTTTCATAATTTTTGATTTTATTTTCGGAAACCAAAACAGTTACAGTGATTAAAGTATCAATTAATATGTAGGGTGGGTGGGTGGCCTCTATCCCACCCTTTAACCTATTGATCATATAACAGAGTTTTGTTAAAAATCAATTGGATTACAAGCTAATTAATATTGAATTTAGCATTTAAACTTTACTTTTTAAACATTTTTTTAATATTCAAACCGTCGCTTATAATTTATAGTTGGAGGGTAGGATAGTGGCCACCCACCCACCCTACATATTCAATGATATTCAAATGACAACAGTGCTTATAAAATAATTAAAAACATCTTTAAGTTTTTAGTTTTTACTTTCAGAAACCAAAGCAGTTACAGTGATTAGAGTATCAATAAATATGTAGGGTGGGTGGGTAGCCACTATCCGACCCTTCAACCTAAAGATCATACAACAGAGTTTGGTTAAAAATCAATATGATTACAAACAAGCAAATCAATATTAAATTTAGCATTTAAATTTTACTTTTTAAATATTTTTTAAATATTCAAACCGTAGCTTAAAATGCATAATTGGAAGGTAGGATAGTAGGATATACAATGATATTTAAACCACAACAGTGCTTATAAAATCATTAAAAACTTCTTAATAGTTTTTGATTTTATTTTATGAAACCAAAATAGTTACAGTGATGAAAGTATCAACAAATATGTAGGGTGGGTGGGTGGTCTCTATCCCATCTTTTAACCCATATATCATACTGCAAGCTTTTGTTAAGAATTAATTTGATTTAAAGCTAATTACTATTGAATTTAGCTTTTAAACTTTACTTTTTAAACAATTTTTTCAATATTCAAACCGTCGCTTATAATTCATAGTTGGAGGGTAGGATAGTGGCCACCCACCCACCCTACATATTCAATGATATTTAAACCACAACAGTGCTTATAAAATCATTAAAAACATCTTCAAGATTTTCGTTTTAATTTTATGAAACCAAAAGAGGCACAGCGATGTGTATCAATAAATATGTAAGGTGAGTGTGTGTCCTCTATCCCACCCTTTAAATCATATATCATACAATAACCTTTTATTAAAAATCAATTTGATTACAAGCTAATTTATATTGAATTTAGCACTTAAACTTTTTAAACATTTTTTATATTCAAACCGTCGCTTATAATTAATAATTGGAGGGTAGGATAGTGGCCACCCACCCACCCTACATATACAATGATATTCATACTACAACAGTGTTTATAATATCATTAAAAGCATCTTCATAATTTTTGATTCTATTTTCGGAAACCAAAACAGTTACAGTAATTAAAGTGTCAATAAATATGTAGGGTGGGTGGGTGGTCTCTATTCCACCCTTTAACCCATAGATCATACAATAGGGTTTTGTTAAAAATAAATTTGATTACAAGCAAATTAATATTGAATTTAAAGCATTAAAACATTTAAACTTTACTTTTTAAATATATTTTAAATATTCAAACCGTCACTTATAATTCATAATTGGAGGGTAGGATAGTGGCCACCCACCCACCTTACATATACAATGATATTTAAAAGACAACAGTGATTATAAAATCATTAAAAACATCTTCATAATTTTTATTTTTTTTCAGAAACCAAAACAGTTACAGTGATTAAAGTATAAATAAATATGTAGGGCGGGTGGGTGGCCTCTATCCCACCCTTTAACCCATATATCATACGACAAGCTTTTGTTAAAAATCAATTTGATTACAAGCTAATTAATATTGAATTTAGCAATTAAACTTTACCTTTTAAATAATGTTTAAATATTCAAACCGTCGCTTATAATTCATAATTGGAGGGTAGGATAGTGGCCACCCACCCACCCTACATATACAATGATAATTAAACCACAGCAGTGCTTATAAATTCATTAAAAACATCTTTATGATTTTCGTTTTAAATTTTGGAAACCAAAGCAGTTACAGTGATGAAAGTATCAACAAATATGTAGGGTGGGTGGGTGGCCTCTATCCTACCCTTTAACCCATAGATCATACAACAGGGTTTTGTTAAAAATCAATTTGATTACAAGCAAATTAATATTAAATTTAGCATTTGAAATTCACATTCTAAGTATTTTATTTATATTCAAACCGTCGTTTATAATTCATAGTTGGAGGGTAAGATAGTGGTCCCCCACCCACCCTACATATACAATTATAATTAAACCACAACAGCGCTTATTAAAAACATCTTCAAGATTTTCGTTTTAATTTTATGAAACAAAAAGAAGCACAGTGATGTGTAGGGTAGGTGGGTGGTATCTATCCCACACTTCAACCCATATATCATACAACAGGATTTTGTCGCTTATAATTCATAATTGGAGGGTAGGATAGTGACCACCTATGCTTATAAAATTATTAAATATCTTTATGATTTTTGATTTTATTTTATGAAATCTAAACAGTTACAGTGATGAAAGTATCAATAAATATGTAGGGTGGGTGGGTGGCCTCTATCCCACCCTTTAACCCATATATCATACAACAAGCCTTTATTAAAATTTAATTTGATTACAAGGTAATTAATATTGAATTCAGCATTTAAACTTTACTTTTTAAATATGTTTTAAATATTCAAACCGTCGCTTATAATTAATAATTGGAGGGTAGGATAGTTGCCACCCACCCACCCTACATATACAATGATATTCATACTACAACAGTGCTTATAATATCATTAAAAACATCTTCATGATTTTTGATTTTATTTTCGGAAACCAAAACAGTTACAGCAATTAAAGTATCAATAAATATGTAGGGTGGGTGGGTGGCCTCTATCCTACCATTTAACCCATAGATCATACAACAGGGTTTTGTTAAAAATCAATTTGATTACAAGCAACAAATTAATATTAAATTTAGCATTTAAACATTACTTTTTAAACTTTTTTTTAAATATTCAAACCGTTACTTATAATTCATAGTTTAAGGGTAGGATAGTGGCCACCCACCCACCCTAAATATACAATGATATTTAAACCACAACAGTGCTTATAAAATCATTAAAAACATCTTCATAATTTTTGATTTTATTTTCGGGAACCAAAACAGTTACAGTGATTAGAGTATCAATAAATGTGTAGGGTGGGTGGGTGGCCAGTATCCTACCCTTCAACCTATAGATCACATAATTAACTAATAATTAAAAAAAACACTAAAACATTTCGTTTAATATACGATCTATTTGTAATAAATGAGATGAATTAACTTAAAGTTTACAATTCGTCTAGCACATTACTAACCTGGGCCAATAAATTTTAATTGGCCTTGCGTACTCTTGACCTGTCCCAATAGATTAATCGTTGTCATAACGTATTCTTGACCTAGGCCTATGGTTAATGTTAATTTAATGAAAACATTTGTGTAAAAATATTTAAAGTTCCTCCCTTCAAAGAAACACTGTTTCTTGTTTTGTTTGTAAATTTAAACAAAAATATGATTTTTCCTTATTTTAGGTAGTAAAAAAAAGAAAAATTATTTTATTTTAATTTTTTTATTGAAAAAATCACAATTTTAAGTTCGCAAACAAAAATAAACAACTAATAAAAAAGTCATTGTGATATTAACTAAGTAAATGTATCTTTTATGTTTTCATTTAATTAAAATGTATCACGAAGTAAGTGCCTATAACCTCAATCAGTTATTAAAAAAGGTTGTCTTTTCACTTCATTTTGAATTGTTTGTGGTTATTTTCGATAATTATCTAGAAACTCTTTTTGATGATTATCTAAAAATCTTCTTCAAAAAATAATTATTTTAGAAATGAAAATGAAAATAAAATTATCAAGTGATAATGACATTAAATGTCAGTTAAAGTTACCAGAGTGAATAAAAATTATTCATTCTACTGGCGTACTTTTGACCTCTTCCAATAAATTGATCTTTGCTCTGGTATATCCTTGACCTAGGCTAATAAATTAATCATTGTCCTGAAGTACTCTTGACCCAGGCCAATACTTTATTCACTACCCTATTCTCAATAACAGATAAAAATAAAAATAAAAACAATTAATAATTGTCAAAAACGTACATTCAAGGAGAATTTTTTTGAAAGTTCCAAAAAAGATGACAAAATAATGTTTGTAAGACATTAATCCTTATATATTTATTCCCGTTTTTGTTTATCTTTATCAAAAGCAATTGCATCGCATATCGAATACCCTAAAATTAAAAAAAAAGTATTATTACAAATATCATCTACCTAAATTTATCCTAAGACAGAAATATAAGAGACAATTATAGAGAGCCAGTAAATTCTACAAAGGCAGTTCAATTAAAAAAAAATTAGTATATTAAATTTAAAAAAAAAACATTAAAAGATTTATTTTAAAATACAGAAATACGTACTTAAATGTAGAAGTTTATATAACAAATAGGGAAAAACTTTGATGTTTGTTTTTCGGTTTCGTGAAGAGTATAATATAATTGATACAATCTTCATACTTGATGCAGTAAAATTTATAACAAGAAAAAGTTTATTTAATTCTCACTTTAAATGATCTCTGATATATTAGTGGTGTTTTTTGTATTGGAGAATCTCGTAATTATCCATTAAATTTTATAATCTAAAGAGCTGAATTGGATAATTCAAATTGTGGATTACAAGACCGCGTCCCTTCATGCCTTAAAATTAATGAGCGAAAGCAAAGTATTCGCAATTATAATTTGCGCCGATAGCTCGATCTAACACCAAATAAAGTATTTGATTTCCGAGCGGCAGCTAATTACTGAATTCCGGAGTTTTCCTATAAATACGTTCAAATAGGTGGAGGAAACAATTAGAACTTTTAATTGGCATTCATTAGTGGATCCTTCCGGTGCATTTTATTACAAGTTTCGCATTAAAATTTATTCTAAACCGAGCACAGTGAGTTATGAAACTAACTCGTGTCGCATGAGAAAACTAGATTATTGCACATTCGAAAATGCCGAATGAAATATTGCGACGGAGTGAAATGCTCCGGCTCCGACGTGCCCTTAAGGGTTTCGAAAATTAACAAAAAAATAGGATAACTTCACTCATAAGCGTACGTTTTTAATGCAAAATTATTTAAACGAGGCATGAAATAAAAATAAGCAGGCGCGTCGACGTGATACCTAATCAAAAATTTAAAATGGGACTTGTACCATTCGAGTGTGAGTTAGTGTGTGTGCAATAAATTTACATACATATTGTAGATTATTAAATATGCAGACGTTGTGATATCAGATTTTTTCCATTTCCTAGGAAGACGCTCATAAATCCGTAAAATTCATCTCTAGACGAGGATATTTGGACGTCGTTTTCGTTTGATTACGTACGGGACGTGGGGAATTACAATCATTCGCAATATTAAATTAATTAGGGACACTCCACTATTTTTGGGGCGTGAGTGAAATAGATATTTTTATTAGGTTCATAGAGAGAGGATGTTGATTCTGAACGCTATGGGAAGTAATTTTGGGCGGGGACATAATTGAAGCTTTGTAAGATGTTTTGCCCGTGGTGAACAGGAAAGGGATCGTCCTGGTTATTAAGTCTTAAATCAGATAATAATGACCATCTGTCGATAACGATGTTATTAATTATAAATGTTATCGTGTGAATTTAGTGTGGAACGCGGATTGAAACGCAATACGGGATATTGTAGTTTAAATAATATTTTGTTACGGAAGTTATTGATTATGATTGTGAAATTATATATGCAATCTATGAATGTTTTTAAAAATAAAATACTGACATATATATTGTTTCAAAAACGTTTTTGTTATTCTATGACAATGGCAGGAAGATGAAATTAGAAATTTTTCATTACTAATAATGGTAATGGTTTATCTTATAAATATATGTATACATACCTTATATATAATATATCTGCTTAAAAGGCAACTTATCCTTGCATAACGTTAGTAACATTCCTACGTGCATCCACTTATCTCCAGGGCGTCCCGAAATTATTTACAACCATGTTTATACTGAGAGCCCACGCGTTCGGGCCTTTATTGAATTAATAAATTGTAGGACGTAAGTGCGGACGTAAAATTTGCACACGAACTATGCCCTCTAGAAAGAGTGGAGTGAGTGTATGCGAAGGTATTCTTTCAAATTATATTTCCTTTTATAATAAAGTGAACACACAAACTGCAGAGGGTGGGTTTCATCCGGAATCACATTTCAATTTTCTTATACGGGATGAATACAAATTGCGGTAGACGAAGTGCCTGCCCTAAATAATACAAATCCCTATAAACAGTACCACAAACTCAATACACGGCATACCAATTTCTCAAAACAGGCCCACGCATTAGTTTAAATTGACTTGAATGTACGTCGGAGTAATAAATTATCGGAACGCCGTTTGTTAGGTATATAAAGTAGTGTACTTGAAATATACAATAATCTATTAAGCGAAGATAACAGTAAAGATAAGAATAACACTTAAAATTAAAATAATAATTATAATGGATCATTTAAAAAGTTCAAGAATTTGATAGTTTACAGATAAAATTCTACTAGTATAATGCAGTTTCATTATATGAAGAAAACTAAGCAATTAAAGTGAAGTCATATGATAAACCTAGAATACATAATGACTAAATCAGGATAGAAATGCCAACTTCCTTCTAAATATAAACTCAATGCACCCAGAGGAAAACTATTACTTGTGGTTTATTTAGACATATATAGTAATGGTCTGAATTACAAAATCCCATATTAAACTTGGTTGCTACCAAAAATAAACTGCTACTTGAGTTTGCCAAACTGCTACTTATTCATGGACATAATTTCGGTGTCAGAAAAGTTAATATCTTCAAGATTTAGACATCAGCTCTAATCAATCTATTAGATATTAATCGACTTTACTATTTTCAGATGGCAACATGTAAATTCTAAAAGCTCAGATTGAACTAACATAATTGCTACTAATAGTAAACTATTACTGGATGGTCAACACAATTTCAGTGCCAGGAAAGCTGATATCTTCAAAATTTAAACCGCAGTTAATAACTCTACTAAATTTTATTCACTTTACTATTTTCAAATTGGCTGTTCATCAGCAATTAACGTTTTATAGAAATGCTTGAAGCTATACATTATTATTTTAAAATAAATTTTGATCCTCTCAATTCGTATTTTCTACCCTGCTTAGTTTTTTTAAACCTAATATTCTGTAGTAAATTTTCTTACAATTTTTCAATTGAAAGACTAAATTAAGACAAATAGTAATGGCAAAAGTAACAAAGAGAATTTTTGGGCTTTTACTGCTTGCGTAAAACAAGTGTTAGAGTAGAAGGTCATTGCAACCACCAAGCTTCTTCTATATATTTTCTAACAGAGTAAAAATTTCATACTAAACCGCTTGAAGCAATTTATGTTTAATGAACATTGTATTATATTTAATTCTTTGTTTCTCTTACAATAAATAAATGTATCATAATTACTTTAGAAAAAATTTTAAACTTCTCAACAATATTGCCCCTTCTTTTTATTTCGATTCTATTTAAAAAAACCTAAAGGATTTTTTAATAAAATCTGTGTAAATCTGTTTACAATGAATAAAATTACGGCGTTTCTCATCTGTTGCATCAATGAAAAGTTGAAAAACAGATCAAAATTGAAACATTTTATAATGATTTTATAATGATAAAAAGAATATAGAAAATTTTTGGACATTCACTGCCTAGCAGAAACAAGTATTAGAATGGCCATTGCAATCACCTAGTTATTTCTAACAATATTTTTATTTGGCAAAATCAAAATTCAATCCACCAGACCCAAATATAATAATAGTAAAACTAGAAAGGAAAATTTTTTGACTCTTATTGCATGCCAAAAAAAAAGTGTTGCAGTTATGCAGCTCCTTTCATGAATGTTTTTTTAGTCGAAATTCCATATTTTAAATATTAAAAACCAAAATTTGGATAAAAAATAATTGTATAAAAAAGAAACATAATTTCTGAACTTGTCTGCTTTCTACAAAGAAATGTTAATGTTATCTGCCATGCTACTATCCGGCTTCCTTCTTTGCAATGTCAAAATTCAATCCTTAAAGATATATAAAAACAGACCATCCTTAAAAAAATGAAGAAGAGATAAATACTAATAGCAAGTGACGAACGAACATTTTTTAACTCTTATTATAAATAAGTAGAAGGTGATTGAAACAAGTCAGCATCTTCTATTCATTCTTGTCAAGCTAAAAAATTAATCTTCAAGTCAAGTCATCTTAAGGAAAAATTGAAAACAGACCTAAATTATGACACAGCAATTATTGGGGTTCTTACTACCTACCAGAAATACGTGTTAGAATGGAAAATCATGCTACTATCCAGCTTCTTTTTTTGAAAAAGTCAGAATTCAATCCTTGAAAATATATCAAAACAGGTCCTCTCTAAAAAAACAAATGGAGAATATAGAATTACTAATGACAAATAAACAATTATCATTATATTTTAAATATAAGAAAACATTTCGTGAATCTACAACAATGAGTTTTACTAAGAGTACAAAACAAATTACTTATTGAAACAACTACTTCTTTATTTTCATTATGTCTTAAAGTGGAAGGTCATTGCAACCACTCGTTTTCTTCTATTCATTTGTTGAATAAGTCAACATTCCATCCTTTGAAAACAGGCCTAATTAAAAACAAAAAAATGACGGTAAAATCAAAGGTAATTTTTGGGCCTCACTGCCTGCCATAAAGTGTTAGAATGACTCACTGCAAACATTCAGCTTCTTCCATTAATTTTCTTGATAAAGTTGAAATTCCGTCTTTTAAAGATGAATAATAGACACTAATTATGAAAAAAAATAGTATCATAACAAAAAAAAAATTAATACAGCCTGCCAGAAACAAGTATTACAGTGGAAGGTCATTGCAGCCACTCAGCATCTTCCATCTACATTTTTTGACAAATTCCATAATTTTTTTTTCTATTTTTTGGCAAATTTAAAATTCCACTCCCAAACATATTGAAAACAGGCCAAAATTATATATATAGTTGTGGTAAAAATAAATTTGTACATCCTCACTGCCTCCCAGAAAGAATTGTCAGATTGGAAGGTCACAAAAACCACTTTCCATCTATTCTATTTTTGACAAAGTGTAAAAAGTATAAGTTTTATCTTTCAAAAGATTTAAAAAACAGGCCTAATTCGTACCTTAAGGAACCGCTCTGGTTGCTATGTATAATGATGATTTTCAGCCACCTATTTCAATAATTGGTTTGCGATTATTTAAATAAGAGATGTTACTATTTATATCTAAGTATTCTAAGGTTTTTAATAAAATATGATGTGGCATTCTATCACAGGCCTTAAAAATGTCAGAATGTATTTATTTATTAATATATTTATTTAAGTGCTTGTTTTAATTTTGTGCTAACAAAAAATCTAATTTCATACAAAAGTAATATAAATAATATTAATCCAAAATTTTTTCTGTAGGAAAATTGAGCAGAGTTCATCCTAGATGAACTTCCACTCGTACAATAAAGGTGTAAATTCTTCTGCTGACGCTAAGGCAAATAGTAACGTACCTGAATCAAATGAACCATATTTAGGTTTATTTTTGCTATATTTTCAGGTAATTTTATCCCTAATATGGGAATATATATGTCAACTTATTTAACCTGTGAATCAAGAGCTTGTGGTATTATTGAGTATTATTATTCGTACTACGTTTTCTAAGAAAACAATGCTGCTGTCTTACAATAGTGGATGAGATACAGCTAATATGATTTCGAAGACCTTTGAAAAATTACTAATTAAGGAAATAGGCTGATAGTTCTTGAAATCATCACGCTCACCAGACTTGAAGATTGGAATTACCTTTACTACCTTCCAGCATTTCGAAAATACACTATTAGAAATAGATTATAAATTCGAGTTACGGGAGCAACAATTACTTCAGCTAGATCACAGATGAAGAGGCCTGGCAAGGAACCGGGATTCATCGTTAAATTTGGCTTTAACTTCTTCATATGTCGTATTTCTACATCTTCAGAAATTGTATAGTTACCAAGATATTTAGGTAAAACAGTGCAATTTATCAAATTCGTAGGTGAACAATTTAAATAGCTACCCGAAAAATGATTAGCAAATGAAGCAAAAATCATTGATGGTTTTGAGAGAAAGTATCATTGCAATCATTTATTTTGTCAGGAATTTTCGACGTTTACGCTTTTTGTTAATGAAGATCCAGAACTTTTTGGGCTCTTGAACTATAAAGAACACTCGCCTCTATCACTCTAAAATTAGGAAGATGTGTCCCTCGATACACTCATTGATCAGGCTTGTAAGTGGTGATATAATAATATTATAGTCACTAGATGTTTTTCCGAATTCAGATTTCTGTAAATTATGCAGAAGTAATTTATTTAAATAAGATGGATATTGCCTTAGACTTAATCGGTACCTCACTTTTAGTTTAATTTTTTAAATTATGTTATGTTGAACTAAGGTGGATAAGTTTTCCCTACAGTTTTAAATTTGGGGATATACTTGTCGAAAATTTTATGAATTCTTTTTATGAAGTTGTTTGTATTTCCAGAAAATATTAAGGATGGGCGTTCAATTAAGGCACTCAAATCTTGCATTCCGTTGCGAGACTCCACGTATTATTTCGTCCTCACTTCTGACCTCGTACCGCATCTCGCCCTTGTCAAGGTCATTCTCTTTACTCTTCTAAACCGGTTTTCTTCCATATATCCTTGTCTCTCTTGACACACCACTATCGTCGCCTTTTCATGCATCCATCCTGCCACATTCACCACTTGCTCCAGCCACTCCTTTACAAACTCATACTCTCATCCTATCCTCCATTAATTCCTTCCATACTTTCTTCACCAATATTCCCTCATCTAATCAATTAATTACATACTTAGCCACTCTCCTTTTCGTTTCACTCCAAAAGTTCTCCCTATTAATTTCCTGAAGCAGTATGTATTCAAACGTCGTTTTCTATACCCGCAACATCTTTTTTAGGAACCACCAGTATTCTTTTTCCAACCGTTCGTACCTCCTAACCCTCTATACCTCCGCCCCATACTTTAAGATCGATCTCACGCACGCATCCCATTGGTTACACGTCACTCTCGTACTATCATCCATCCATCTGCAACTTTTTTTCTCTTACCACCCGTCACGCTATCTAGCCTTCCCCTGTCCCACTTAATATGTTCCTCGTAACCTCCTGAACTCTTAAACCCCAGACACTTTCATCCTCTTTATCACCTCTCCTTTCCATTCTAGCCCTTTAATCTCTCCTCCCTTCCATTATTCCTAAATCTCATTTACTTCATTTTTTCAACATTTACTCTCAAATCTCTCCTGTTTATATATTTCTCCTCTCTCGCTAATATCTCTTTTATTCCTTCTCACTCCTTCATTATTAACACCATGTCATCCACATACGCTTAAACAAAAACAAGGATTTTAGATTGAAGGAGTAAGTTTTGAACATAAACTTACTCCTTCAATCTAAAATCCTTGTTTTTGAACAGTTACAAACTGCTTTCCGAGTTTCTCAAAAGTTCTCGTCAAAACATCAGAGCGATAAAAGTTGACATCGTCGCGTTTGAGTTTGAAGGTCAAAAATTTGTTTGCACCTTAAATATTTTTGAATAATTTATTGATAATGCTGATCTATCATTTGTATAGTTCTGTATCCATTTATTTTTCTGCCTAGCTCTAGATTTTTTAAATTTCTCTGTCATTCATGCGCTGATAATACACGAATAAAACGAAATCTGCTTGGAGTTATTATTAATAGAGAATTAATCTCTTCCAAATATTTTAATCCATAAGGTTCTCTTATATATGTTAGAGGCTTCTACTTCGTTATACATTTTTGTAAATTCAATAAAACACAATAACTTTGTTTGAATAACTTGAAAACTTTTTTATTGCTACTAGTTTCAACAAATTTAGCTTGTTTTCAAGTTATACAAAAACAGTTATGGTGTTTAATTCAATCCCTAAGGTTCTTATCGTTTCAAAAAAATATTAACCTACTTTTTGTAATAAATTTATAATTGCTGCATCCGTATCTTCTATACTTGTTCCTGTTCGTCCTATATTATCATTTCTAAGAAAAGGATGTGCATAATTTTCTTATTTAGGAATGCTACTTTCATTTGATATAGGGCATCATCACCTAAAGTAAATTTGCTCTTACGGCATCAATAATTAAACTAGTTCTTAAAGAATAATTGAATTTTTGATTAGTTCGCCAATAAAATATAAAAACTAGTGATCTTAATACTTTAAGCCGGGAATTGAATATAAGATCAATAGTAAAGATAAATTGCTTCTCCAATTTTTGTTGCATTCTATAGAATCTTATCACCTAAACAATCTAGATCATATTCCTATGATTGCTGATTTTGTTTATTTTGTTTAGTTAAAACATAACATGATAGCTACACAATAGCTTAAATATAAGAGGTTGAATTAATCCATTAAAAGCAGCTATCTTCTAAATCATCTGAATTAAGCCTTTCATCTCTGATTGATGAAACTTTTAGAATTCTTTTTCCTGATCTTAATTTTCATTACCATATTAAATGATTGTACTTTGATCTTGATGCCTTAACATTAAGTCAGCAACATTGAAACTAAGTAACTAACGATAGTAGCTAGTAAGGTAATAAAATTCTCGAAACGTCCTTTAAATCAGGCATTAACAAGAATCAACTGAATTCTTGGACAAATTTTGCTCTTATCAATTAGAACGAAAAAAAGAACCTTTATTGGTATAATAACTTTAACCTACAAAAGTTAACTTAGTTAGAACGAATGTTTATATTATCTTGACTAGCATACTTAAGGCAGAAAAATAGTCATTTCTATATCAATACTCCTCATACCAGTTTTCTCAATATCTAAGAAAAACTAGTTAAAAAAATTCTTATCTGTCAAATTGAATTAATCTCAAAAAAGATAACATGAGATTATCAAGTTGGTGTTCGAGCCTGTTAACCACGCTTCAATAGCTGTAGATAATTATTGGGTACATTTTTAACAAACTTAGTTCTAACCCAGTTTATCTTGATATGATAATTAAATGATAATGAGTGGACCTAATCTAAGAAGAAGAAGAAAAAAACTTGTCCAGTCACTCTAGATTGATAAAAATCTTAATCAGAGATAAAGTGAAAATCAAATTTAAATCATCTGTTATGTAAAAAAACTGGCATTTAACCAAATGGGATTAGAGATTCGATTTCATTTGATAGAGGATGTCAAAAGATTTAGTTCTTATAGAGAAGAAATAAATAAAATTCTCAATGGCAAAAGGCACGAGAAGATATTTGCTGAAACATTTAGACATTATTGGATGCAGGTAAGAAAACTCTAGAAGAAAAATAGCTGCTACCACCGTTATCTTTTATTCAAATAAGCAATAACAAATTCACATTATTTACTAAACAAATTTAAAAAATAAATATGGTTTCAAATATTTTTTCTAACTTCAATCTCATTTCTCATAAACATGGAGTTTGATGATTTTATTTTTATAATTTCGGCTTCGTACTCGTATCCTTATTACAATTTTTTCATGGAGCGAAAATTGCAGAATGTTGTTATTTATTCCATGACGATTCAGACAAAATTTCTCAATTATTTCCACGATTTATACAGAAAAACAAAATGTATGTTAATTTCACTATTTTATTTTGGATAGACTCATAATTAAAGGCATGTATTTTGAGTTGCAGTCGGTTCAAGTACGTGATCTTTCGCGTTTAATGCACATAAATTTTATCAAAAAAAAAAACTATCCAGTTTCAAAAGTAATTTTATATTCAGAGCACTCACTCTAACAGAATGAAAAGTTTAAACGATATTTATTATCCCAGAATTTATAATCTGGAGTCGGAACGATATTGTCCTCCTGGGCCCTCGAAACATTCAAACCGTCAAGTGTACTCCGGATTCATACGAATTACATTACATTTCCAACTAATTTCTGGTGCATCCCTCCTCGCCGTGCGCCCGATGTTTCTTCATGTCAGGTTTAACGGCTTCATTATGGAAAATGATGAAAACTCACCGTCCCGACCTTTTCGGAATAAGGCAATGAGACGCGACGGAGGTACTTTGCATATTTATGCAAACCGTCGGTGTAACGGTGAGCATCCGGTCTCAACGTAAAGTAGTTCAATCGATTACTCCTTTAATCGGCCCAATAACCATCTAATAAAATCTGAAATTACCTAATTAATTACTGAAAGAGATGCCATTCTTCGATCCGAGCTGATGAAATGTGTTCTGACCTTTTTGAACTCTCTTTCCTTATACAAAGCGTTGTAATTATGATAATAAGGGATTTCATTCTGTGATGGAAGTATATACTCTTCACCTGATTGGTGTTATCTTAACAATCTTAGAAGAATTAATTAATTTGCTATGATTGATTTTCTAAAAATAAAAAATAAATATTCCTTGTTGAAATAACTTACAATTCCCTAACTTAATCAAACTATGTAGATCTTATATACAAAATTAACCTTTTGGGCATATTTAAAAATCTACGTAATATAATTTGCGTCATTAATAGGAAACTGCCAATCAACTCACGTTAATACTTTATTGGAGCGTTCGTGCAAAATTTCCAATCGAGATATTTCTACCATACCTGAACATTTGAATTATGTATTTCTCGTGAAAGTTATTACGTGAAATTAAGCTGTCGCTAATTAATCTAGTATCGAAATCGAAGAAAACGCTTAAGCCGCTGAACAATGGAAGCGTTCGGGTAATAATGTTAAATTATTTAAATGAATTCTCATTTGGACGGGCGATGGGGATAGGATTATGCTTAATTAAATTTTATATACGAGACAATTAACACTACAATGGTGGAAATTTGAATGAATTAATACACTAAATTCGACCAGGAGGAGGAGGAGGAGGAAGTTGCTCAAGCGATATTAAGCGTCGTAATTTCCCTTGGTACAATTTGCAAGTTCGAATATTACCTGAGACTGTCTCGGGGAATTATTTCCGAAAATCCTCCGGTGTTATTAAGTACCGCGTCTTTGATTTATGATACTGCTATTACGGATTCGTGGCACTTATAATATATACCTGACTGATGCGGGTACTAAGACCTTTGATTATGTGTTTTATAAGAAAACATACATTTAGATTTATTTATATATTTATGTCATATATAAGATTTATGATGTAATAATAATTACTCCAGCTAGTACCCTTTGATTATCGGATCAATATTTTAATATAGATGGATAAAGTTACAACGTGTTTATCACCTTTGAACAGCTAGTATAGTCATGAAAAAAGGAAAGCTTTCATTTTTGGATTTTATTAACGCCTGAATAAGAATATAAGGTTTAGAAAATGTTTTCCAAAATATTAGAAAAGAACAGAAAAATAAGATGTTCCTCATGCCTAATGATGAAAAGGAATAACAAAAATTACAGAGTTCCATAAAACAAATCACCGTTTCTACATAATTGCAGAGTTCAAACTTGAAACGATGCCCTGCAAGAACTTACACAAGTGTTACCAGGCAAATCTTAATGAAAAAACTTTTTTGGTATTTTTAACAACTTGCAAAACGAAGGCACGTAAACAATCTTCTATAAGAAATTCATCAACTAGGAGATGTATACGAAAGTCTTAAAGAGAAAAAACATGTAAAGAAACCACATCCACCAGAAAGAGGCAATTTGCTATGAAGCATATTATATTTTAGACAAGCCACATCATAGAAGGGTGCAGAAAAGGGAAGAACACAGCCAAGACAAAAAACATAATCCTGTGATGTCAAAGATTATAACATATAATTAATGGTAGACTAAGAACATAATGATAGCGACACAAGTGATGAAACACGCTGTTTGCTGTCCCATGCCTTATGGAGAACAAAGTCTGGATATGAAAACCAAGCTTACAGTAGTGGTAAATGACCAATATGGTATGTTTCTAGCCAAAATAATACCCAAGGATTCCTTAGATGCAGTACAAGATACGTACAAGGAATTCGCAGATAAACATATACTTTAAAAATTACGTAAACAGAATAAATTATTTTCAAAGGGAAAACAATCTGCTGCACGTGTTTATTTTTGCTTATTCACTAATAATAATTATTTCTATCGCTTATTAGTTAATTGAAGTTAAGATTGAAGTGTAAAGCAAAAATAAACACATCTCTATGCATTCCAAGAATTACTGGAACAAAGCAAGGACTGTTGCGCAATGATTAGTCATATACAAACGAGTTTCACTTATGCAAATTTCCTTCTGGTTATAATCGACACTTCTTTTACCTAAGGCCCTTTTGGCTACTTTTTCAGATGACGACATTTCTGCTTCTGGTTATTGTCGACACTTCTTCTGCACAAGAATACTCCTCCAGATACTTCTTATCGCACTTCTTAAGGCCTTGCCTTACTTCTTCAGATAACCCTCCGGTCATTGATGACATTTCTTTAGCAACAGTTTCAGAGAAAAATAATATATTCCAGGAAATGGCATCTAACAAACAGATTAAGCTTGATAAGAAGCATATTCTAGGGTATGATAAAGCACCCAGTATAATACAGAAATAGGAAGAATATCACCTCAGCATTCGAAAAGAAAACTCAAAAAATATATAGCTTCCAATGATTTGGCTGCGACATCAATGATAATATCAATAATAATTACATATAATCAATACAGAATGATCGATGTACAAAGAGTACAAATCTATATATAAGATTTAGAGGAAATTGTAGTTACAGATGCCGCTCTTATGATAAAAATGATATATTCTCGAAACTCTTATAAAAAGTGGATGAAATTCCAGAACGAACCGAGATACACCACTTTTGTCGATCCTAGAAAATGAAACCGCTATTAAGAAAATTGTCTTGTAGGGAAGAAACGTTAGAAAGAAAGTAGAAATTTTTTCTGGCATCAGATCAACATGAACTAACTTAAGAATGGGTTTCTAGAAGCAAAATGGAACGCAGCTCAAGGAAAAATGGAAATTCTACAAAATTTCTTCTCAACACTACAAAATTTTTAGAAATTTACGAGAGAGATGTCGAGATCTGAAATATTCATGAAATTGTCAAATGTGATGAAAAGTTCAAGGTCAATGAACCGATTGCGCCAAGAAATGTCAACGATATAAATTTTCACCTATTAAGACAATGCGATAGTTTTACCACAGTTTTAGCACTAGAGTGACATACTCAGAATCTCAACACAATATTCTATATATTTTGGAAATATAAATTATGATTTAAACGAGAAACAAAAGTAACTTTGGACAAATCCAGATACCCTTTCTCGGTCACACAGTCACATCCATAGAAATCGAAGTCGATCAAACTAAGCTGAAAGCAATAATGTATTTAAGAAATCACACCAATGAAATCGAAATGATAATTTTCCCGCAAATTTTCCATTCTATGCACTATTCCAAACTTTTGCTATAAGGAAAAATGTATAATTTGCATAAAAGAATAAAAAAATATAAGAATACAAGAAATGAAATAAATCAGAGCAGTATGTAATTTGTAGATGAACACAGAGTGAGAAAAACTTACTTTCGTCTTTAGTCTCAACAAATTCTTTGGATAACTCAGAAATAACAATTTATATGAATATTAAACCGCTTAAATGGTCGATAAATGTCGACTGATCGCTTAGCCAGATAGGTACTTAAAATTGAGCTCATTTTATGTGAATCCCTTCAGATTCGGTATGTCAGGTTTGCGAACTGACCAAAAGACAAATACTGAGTTAACGAAAATCATCACTTCCTTTAAGACTCATTATAAGAACCTAAGATATTTATTTGATAAAATAAGACACCTTCTTAAGTAAGACGTTCTACATTGTTCTACATTACAACTTGTCAGAGAGGACACTGAAGCATAAGTTGTACCACATAAAACTATTATTAAATTCTTAGCAGTCAATAGTTTGTCATTTCGGAGTACAGATCATCTTGCTTAATATACATTTCTTCTGGAAAAAGATTTTGGAATGAGAATCTTATGTTGAAAATGTCTGGATGAAAACTATATACAGCAAGTCTATCTAAACTCACAGGTACCGTACAAACCATATCTACGAACTGACGATTCGGAACAATCAATATCGATTTATTTGGACCATAATTAGAATCGGCTAGATACACCAAAAATCTTAATCTTCGAAAATATTGCCACTTGATGAAAAAAAAACCATTGGGGTTTATATGTTCAAATCATTATCTTGCAATTCGTCAAAAATCTGATGCAACACGTCTTTACTGTTTGGATTTATACCAAGGCATCCCTAGCATTTCCCAAGGTGCAACCTTATGAAGGAAAAATGTAGAAATATGAAACTAAGCTTCGATACTGGCAAATGAACTCAATTAATAGCAAAAAGAAGATTGTGCTGATCTTCTTGACTTATATATACAGGTACAAAATATCAAACAAATTATCTCCGACAACACATTGCAGTTCCTCCGCTCTTCACTGCTTGAATTTATACATAGTTTTTCCCAGAATCTAATCTTGTGGAAAATAGAAATCGGAATATAGCCACTCTGGTTAATGATCAGAACGACTTCTATCCAAAACAAAATTCCAAAGATTCGTTATGCATTGAATAGCATAATATTCTTCACAATTGTAAATGATCACATTTGAATGATTGGTTTTGCATTGCATTGACACAGTCTGTTAAACTACAGGATATTCTTCACAATTACGAGAGAACTACGGAAGCTATATGAGCTTGAACATGATTTGAAGTTAGCGACAATAGCTCAGAATATCGTAACAAAGTTCACTCTAAATCTCCATCATTAATCGACACCATGGATCAAGTCAAAAAACTATAAACAGTACAATATATTTAAAAGGAATGTGGAGATAAACGTAATTTAGTCCATATCAGTCATCTTTTCAGCCAAATGAAAAAGAAGTTCACTGATAAACTGGCACTAGAGCAGGATGGATCTTACCGCGTTTGGAAATCATGTACCTGCCATCTTCAAAGTATCGATCCATACAATTATTAGAGAATACCATGCATCAGACATACCAGCAAAAAATGAGGAAGGTCAAAAACAGTAATATCACTTAAGCATGCAGTTACCAGAATGGAAAAACACAATCCTCGCCGCGTATTACCCGAACAACAAGGAAGTGCAATAGATGATCAACGATAAAGAGAGGACAGCGGATAATCGTAACCCTATAAATACTAACCACCCAATGTCAGGAAAGGAAATCAAACCAGATATATTTCTTTTAATGTGCAACAGGTGCTGGAAGAAGTGGCTCGTGACAATAAGGTGACCCTATGCTGGGTGAAAGGACACAACAGCAGACGTAACAGAATAGCAGATGATTTGGCATTCGGACGAATGTGGGCCAAACCCCTGTCTGTCGTCCTCCCTGCAAGACTTGATTATCCTACTGAAAAATCAGATCAGTATCAGTCAGATACCCCAAGAAGAGATGGGATAACACCTCAGGCTGGGTCTCAAAAAACTTTATCGCAATGAACACTAAAACCGCTGAGCATGTACTTCTGGACTACCCGGTGTTATTCAACCTGCGTGAATCCAAAATAGGAGAGTGATGTCTAAAGTCATCCTAAGTGTCCCTCTTGCTGCGGCCCTGGCGTTTGCCAAGGCCTTGGGTTAGCTCGACCATAGCAAGGAATGAGGACTCAGATAGGAGGACGTACAAAGGGCCAATCGGGGCCTACATGCAGCGGACCTATCTACCCTCCCATCGAACAAATTCGAATACAAATCTAAAATGTTACCAAACATTTTGCTTTGCATTTTTTTGCTTGGTGTTTTCTCTTCATTGTAGTTTTTATAACCTGCACTAGTTTATTACTTATCCTCGATCATTTTCGATATCCTTCACTAATTTTCAAGACTGTTAGATCTTATCTTCTTCTTACTTAATATTTCTTCTGTGGGCACCTCTGCGCTGGGACTGTTCCCTTATTCCACCTGTAGACCTGTACTAAGTATCTTATATATTTGTTCTTGTTTCTCCTCCCTAAATTATCTTATTTATTTACATGTTTTGAATGGCTTTTTAATTTATTTGTCTTAGTGCTGAAGTTGTTTACACAAGCTATCTATGTTTTGTAATGTTAAATTGTTGTTCGTGATACATTTCGATTTTTAAATAAAGTTAAGTTATTGTTTCTTTGAAATTCCCTTCCTAGTTCAGCAATATAGGTTTGGTTGTCTAGTTTCCTTTATGTTTTGTACCAGGCATAGTTCATTTTGAATTGCATGTGCCCCACTTTTCTATCTAGCTACCGTTGTACCTATTGACTTTACATTTTTTCGAATACGTTTGCAATCACTTAAACAAATTATTAAGGCTTATGTTTTTTTGTGTTCGCTAATTTTCCCTTTTAGTGGCTTTCCCAATAAGAACTACTCTAGGTCTCTTTCATTATTGTGAAATGGAGGCTTCTTAAAATACTTTAGAGGTACATATACATTACATAATAATTTTGCTGGTTGGGCTATCTGAGACTGAGCCTTTTAACTATTTAGTTCTTCCGAAGATGAAACTTGTAGATTTGTTGCGATGTGCAATAATGATATAATTGATTTGAACATAATAAATCCATGGGATTTAAGTCTTCTGAGTAGGTGGCTGACTTGCAAACATAACGGATATATAAAAAAGATCTCTTCTAGACCGAGTGTGGTGACGGTATCTGCTATTATAATCATATGTACCATATATCGAAAATAGGTAAAATTAAATTAAAAACACTTGGTTTGTTTCACTGAATTTCATATATTGACTAGTTTGGCTTATTACAGCATTTTCAAATTCAGTGAAATAAACCAATTTAATTTTACCTATTCTGTCTGAGATTTGTAGTATTCCTGTTCCCTTCAGTAATACATTCGATTTCGAGATAAGTAATAAGATGATAATGGATGTTTTATTATTTTGGTGTATAGTTTTGATTGTAAAGTTGCTTTGGACATTCAATTTCTTTGTTAGTGGTGGTTTTGGAATCCTTGAGTTAGAGAGGATGGTTTGAAAAGTCTGTGCAAAGTCCGAGAGATGGCACCACTGGCGCGTATCGAGGTTATGTTTAGTTAGTAGCATCTCTTGAATGAACACACATCAAGTTTCAGCCATATTGGTCTATTCCTTTGTGTTTGGCGTTCGTGTGAATAAAGACGAGTGAGTTTTTTTCAAGAAATGGACAAAAAAGATTTTCGTGTGGTGATTAAACATTACTTTAACTAACTATTTCTTCTAGCAATTTTTTATCCCTTTTTTGAACCCTAATCACGTATTACCCTTGATATACTTTAATCAATAGTATATTTACCTAGCGTACTCTTGACCTACCTCAATAAGGGATACCCCGGACTAAGCTTAAATACGTTGAGGTAGGTCAAGAGTACGCTAGATCAATTCTTGTCTGAATTTGGTTAATTGATAATGTATTGAGGTAGGTCAAGAGTACGATGGCCTAACATATCATCGATTAAGGCAGATCAAGGATAGGTTGAGGTGTGTAAGAAACAAACATTTTTTTCACCAGGGAAAAATAGTTAAACACTTATTAGTTTAGAAGAATGAAAATTGTATTGTACTTTTAAAAAAGAAGAAATCATCATTTTTAATATTCATATTGAGTATCTAACCATTGATAATTGTCACTTTGTATCCAAAATTTACTTCTGGTTACAAATAAGAGGGCGGAGGAAGGTTTCTAATTGTTTTAATCAAGTTATCATTATTGATCTTCTATGGGACCTTGTATCATTACGAACGTTTTGATTTTCTTGCGCCAAAATAGTATCCTCTATTGATGAAGGTTTAAATTAAAGTACACTTGGTTTGTTTTTCAATTTTTTCTCTATTTACTCGACTAGTTTCGTATTTTAAGGCATTATCAAGAGTCAGAGAAAAAACTGTGGAACAAACCAAGTGTAATTTGATTTAAACCTTCATCAATAATAATAAATTTAAAAATACGAACACATTTCGTTAATCTACAACAATGAGTCTTAGTAAGACTACAAAACAAATTAATTTGAAACAACTACTTCTCTAGCTAATACTTAAATTAACACGCAAATTAATTTGTATTATTCAATGTCTGTCGAAGTATTAGCTAGAGAAGTAGTTGTTTCAAATTAATTTGTTTTGTAGTCTTAGTAAGACCCATTGTTGTAGATTAACGAAATGTTTTCGTATTTTTAAATTTATTATTTAATTTACTACAACGAACTAAAGGATTTTAATACATTTTTTATTCATCAATAATAGTTTAAATTGTTTCACCAAGTGATAAAGGAGAAAGTCATTCAAGAAATAGTATCCATGTTATTTTTTAATAACTATAATTTCCTTAAGGTAAATTTTAATTGGATCTACATCAGAAAACTGATAAAGAATAATTCGTCTTTGCTACATTATTGTTGATTTATTTTGCAGGATGTTAAAGCTATATATCTGAATTGTAACGTTTTCACACAGTACATGTCGCAGTGGTATAATATAATAATCATTAAGAGCAAAATCAAATTTGCATACATTATGCGTTCTCATTAGTCCTTCGAAATGATTGCAGATCCCTGAATGTAAATAGGGACGCGGAAAGTAATCGTGTTTATACGCACACATACACATTATATATATATATATATATATATATATATATATATATATATATATATATATATATATATATATATAATACACAATATGAAATAGAACTCGTTAAGGGGTTGCGTTTTCGGGGGGTAGCAGAATGGAAAGATAATTTGTTACGTTCTAATGGGACGGTTCAGATAATTTGTATGTAAATTTTCGACCCGGCGTCAATTTGTAATCTTGACAAAACGACTATTTGTCTCCATACTTTGAAAAATCTTATAACCGGCGAGCGAAAAGATTGCACCCGGCGAGCGCGCGCCCCCCGGAAATAATTATTTCAGTCTAGCAGGAGGGGGTTTACATAAATTTCACGGGCTCGTATGTTTTCATAAAACGGGCGTAGTCGATTATTTAAATTGCCGGCGACAATTAATGTCTGCACATTAAAAGTTTTTGTGTGTGTGCGCGCGAAATTCGTTCGGATTGTAGGTTTTATGGTCGTGCTTTGTAATGATTTATCTTGTGCTGTTAATATGCACTATGAAAAGATGGGGGTGTTTTGCATCATTATGTGTACAAAGTGACACACGGCTTGTTGGGCAATAATTTTGATGAGTTAAATCTGTGAAAATTATTTTATTATAATATCCTCGTGCAGAGTTAATAATTATTCTTAATAAAAAATCTGCATATGTTACGAGAAACTACAGTTTCTCGTAACATATGCAGAATTTTTATTGTGCTAGAAAATAAGATATTAGACACTTAACTGACGCACTTATTATGTTTTAACCACTAAATAAACATAGTAAATGCGTTGGTTAAGTGTTTATCATGAATTACCACGTAGTAATGATCGCCAAAATCCTAAGATATTAGATTTAACAGTTTTGAAATAGAGTAAATGGTATAGAAAATGGACCACGAGGAAGTAGTGCACACATATAGGTTAGAAAAAATCTAATTTAATATAAGCTATCAGAGGTGAACTAAGTAACATGAGTCTTTTAAGACCCACACTTTCAGTAGTTCAAACCGATAAATTCAACGTTGTAAAAGCCATACAACAAACGCCGTTTCAGGGTAGCAGGCTCGATACTTTAAACTGGAAAGTATACACAAAAACACGAACTTGCACGTCTGAAGGATTACGTAATATATTATAGAACTTGGCGAATGCAATTGATATTATAGGAATTCATCCAAATATATCAGTTTCACTTTTGTTTCGATAATTGTGGCCGAAATTAGTCAACATAATAAAAAAACACAGTGTTATACAAACAAAGTTAAAATCATCTATTAATTATTCAAACATGTATAACGAAGTAGAAGCTTCTTACATTAACAATATAAGGATTTTATGTTTAAGAAATTGGAGGGTAAACTAGGTGACACCCACGCACCTTCACATTAGTCGTATCAATATTTTGTACCTAAACAGCATAATACTATTGTTATTATCAAGGAATTTAATTTATTTTCACTGCTATTGTAAAGAATTTGTTATATAATTTAAATGTAATTTTTATGTTTGTACAGTGGGAATGTATTTAAGGTAATATTTTGTTTTAACTATTTGGGTAGATTTACCTTAATCTAAAGTTTAAATACATTTTTTGTGTAATTAATTGAACAAATATTTAATTTATTTATTCTAAAAAGTCTTCTAGGCCAACCAACTTTGTCGATATAATTTTTCTAACGAATGTCTATTTGTTAAAACAAATAATCTAATTTACATACTGTACATAAAACTGAAAAGTTTCGCCTAGTTCAACAACTTAATTAAAAACAAATCATACTTCTGTCAAAAACTTGGATGATTTATTCTAGTACAAAATGGAGTTTTTTTTTTTCGCCGCAATTTATAAAATTGTATTGATCACGGCAAATAAATTGAGACAAATAGCGTGTGTAATGCCGTCGGAGGCTTCAAGGGTAGTCTTAAGTTTAATAAATATCACGACAGTCTTCCGCCGTCGCCCTTTTCATTTATCTCAAAAAGTTGAGTGCATTCATCTAAGAGGATGAAAACACACCCTGACAGCGTATCGACGGAACAGTTTCATCCATCATCTCACTCACAATGAGGTGAGCTCTTTGTTTATAACTTATTTTTTTCTGCAGACGGTTTCTTGATTCGATCAATTATCGCCATGTTAAATTTTAATTAATTTAGCCAATAAAATCAATATTTCTTAAAATAATAATAACATTAAGATATATTTATTTCATATCATAATTAATAGAAAAAGTACTTTGGTAACGTTTACGTGATTTTATCAATGTGTAAATGAGCTTAATTAAAATACTTCACTTTTTTACTACTAAATTTACATTTCGGGCACTATGTACCCATTTAGCAACAAAAAAATAAAAAGTGAAGAAAGAAATATAACTATGTTTCAATTAAATGATATAAACCTTCACGTAACTAAATGAGCTTGTACTTTTAACAACTCTTAAGCTCCAATGATGTAAGGTACAAAATATATATTCAATTATAAACTACGAATCAGGAACTTCATCAGACGATAAATAAAACTATGCTTAGTTTATATCAAATAATTTTATTTATCGTCTGATAAAGTTCTTGATCCAAAATGTTATGGCTTCAAGCATCCAACACATAAACTAAGAATTTTACAATATCTAGATTTAAATGTATATTTAATCGTATTTAAAGTTAGCTGTATTAAGTATGTAATAATAATTTGCTTTATTTATACTTATATATAATTAAATTGTATTACATACTCGTCCTCCCTTAAGTATCTCTATCGCTAATGAATGCAAAAACGGGACGATCCGAATTTAATTAAATGGATTTGTAGTAGAAACTTCTCCGATAGTGATATGCAGTTTCGTTCCGATCGGATTAGTTAGGACGGAACGGTAACAAAAACGATATTTCGTTACATCATCAATTTTCGATATAGCGCGGCCCACCCTAATGTCCGGCTGCCCACCACGGATAATCCGCAGTCTGTGGGATAAAAGGTTTATGGGCCAATCATAGTTTCAATTTCAATTTTCACTACAAATTATTCCTATCTGTAACCGGGCATCTACTCACGTTAATTGCTGGCTAGCGATTGGAATGAAAATGTTTACACACCTGTAACAAAGAATAGAAATAAATTAGTACAGTTAGCTTAATATTAATAAGAGGTCGTTAAATCTATGGGTTAATCAAATGCAAGTCAAGTTTGATAAGTCAATATTCGAAAAAAAATAAGGAAAAATCCACGCACTTAAACAACCTCATCATATTTTATAGTTACATGATTGACACAAGATTAATTTTCGACATGTTTCATGGAATAATTTATTATAGACACTATTGTAATTTTTCAGGCAACAAAATTTTTATCATCGTGTTTGACCTAGATCTGATAAATATGATCCCCTCGATGGTACTCACCTAAGGGATTCTAGATTTACTGAGGTGGTTAGAAGTGACTAGCATAAATCTCATTTACTCTAACATTAACTCCTTATCCAAGAAGTCCCAGCTCCTCTCAAACTACCTTTGTAATAACCCCATGTTAACAAGTTGTTTGATACTAAAACTTCTGTTTTTAGTATTTAGTCTTCTATCCAAATCCTCTTTTCTATCCTCATCCAAAACTAGTGCGGTGGTTCAATAGAGGCAGCGAGGCCTGAGATAAGGTTAGAGAAGGCCAATCCTTCCAAAATTAATAATAACCACGCAAAATAAATGTTCATACTACTCACTGCACTGCTGAGCTTCCTCCCTTTATATTCTATATTATTTTAGTTTACAAGAGATGTACAGTGGTTTTTGATGTTGATGTACGTACGTATAAGAAAGTGCACAAAAGGCGAGTAAATAGAAACAAATAATTCATAAAAGTGAATAAAGTAAAAGATAGTGAAGTTAACTACCAAATGATTATTAAGAAGGCAGTGCTATCCAAAACAAAACGTAAGTAAAAGGCTATAGATATAATACGCACTCGAACTAGATTAAGAAAGAGGTAGAAATAAACATACAAGATACAGCAATTAATCAAATGAGCATTAAAATGTAAAGAGTACGCATCCAAAGATATAGACTTAGATAACCCAGAAGAATTATTTAACACCATCAAGCAAGTGTCGAGATCCCGTGAACAAAGAAAAATAGAAGAAAAAATAAAAATATGATCGAATAATAAACTTTCCAACAGCTATCAAAGAAAATACAAGAAATGAAGCTCGGGAAATGGCAAATATAAGACAAATGATAAAAAAGATCATCTCTTGAACTGAAAAATTAATTGAAGTAAAAGACTCCTCGTCTTTTAAAGGAAAAGGGAAAAACAAATTTAATGCAAAACCAGAAAGTCTAGAAACAGACTGGAAAAAGCATACAAGGAGAAGAAGAGAAAACACGTTGTAATAAAAGGTCTGAAGGTGGAAGAAAATGAGAGAAAAAGTAAATTTTATTCATTATATATAGTTTCAAATAAACACTATGTACCCTTTATAGGGTGTGTGTTATATAAACAGTAAACTTAAAATACATTCTATTTTATAACTTAATGCAATGTGAATCCGTCTTTTTGTAGTTATTCGGGCTTCCCATACTTGTTTTACCGGTCTAGCATCAGGCATTCTTTGTAGATGTCCAAACCAACTGAGTTGTCTTTTCTTAATAAATTCAAGGTTTTATTCAATGGACAGGTCTTCTCTGATTTTTGTGTTTTTTATCCGATTTATTTTTGTTACCCCCTAAGGTACTTCATTTCAACCGCTTGAATTTTGCTTTTCTGTTCTTTGTCTAGTGTCCATGTTTCACAGCCAAATGTTAGCATTGGTCTATATAAAGATTTGAAAACTTTCACTTTGGTCTGTTTTGATATTTCTCGGTTCCAGATGAAATGTTGTCTTATTGTGTGATATAGTTTCATTTTGTTGTTTATTCTGGTGTCTATTTCTATGTTCTGTTTCCCATTGTCTTGTAATTCCTAAATATTTATATGTTTTTGTTTGTTCTAATATTTCTTTATTCAGTTCAATATCTATATTTTGATCATCTTCGCTTATGCACATTGTTTTAATTTTTTTTCAGGTTTATTTTCATGCCAAACTCTTCTAGGTTTTGTTTCCATATTTTGTTTTAAATCATTTTCATTTAATTCATTATCGTCCGCAAATAATCCTTCCGGTATGAGTACTGGTTTCATTTTATTACGTCCAATAAGTAATTTTTTAGTTTTTCTGCTACATTTCCTTGTAATCTCATTTATAAAGATTATAAACAATAAAGGGATGAGTCCTCCTCCTTGTCTTAATCCCGTATTTGTTTTAAATGGTTTTGATATTTTTGACTTATTGATTCTCAGTGTTGGAATATATTTGTTTTATAAGTCTTATTATTTTATGGTCGATGTTATGTTGTCCTAGAATATTCCATAGTATATTTCTATTCACTCTGTCAAATGCTTTTTCTAAATCAATAAAAGCTAAATCCATTATTTTCTGTTGTTATTGAAATTTTCGCTTATTTGGCTTATGGTGAAGATGTGGTCTTGTACACTTCGTCCTTTTCTAAATCCACATTGTGTTTCTTCCAACTTATGTTCTATTTTTTCCCTAATTCTGTTTGCTATTATTTGTTCAAATATTTTCATAATGGTGTTTAGTAGGTTTATTCCTCTGTAGTTTTTGCAATCATCTCTGTTTCCGGATTTATAGATTGGTACTATTAATGTTTTATTCCAACTTTCAGGTATGTTTTCCTCAGTCCATACTCTATTTATATAGTATAGTAGTAGATGTTTTCCTGTTTCGTCTAGGTTTTTTAGCATTTCTGTTGTAATTTTGTCTGCACCAAGTGACTTTCCATTTGATGAATTTTCAACTCAGCAATTAATATATTAAAATTGCAAAAATTAGAAGTAAACTAAAATTATGTTCCACCTTTCCCACCACATCCCTATATATCAATTTGGCTTTCTTAAACACCGCTCCACCTCCTTACCATTAACAGTCTTGACTTCAAACAGTCAAACAGCACACCTCGAAAACCAAAAGTCTGCCATAGTCTTTCTAGACATTCGCAAGGCGTTTGACTCTGTTTGGCATCGAGGTTTGCTGTTTAAATGCCTAAAAACTCCACCCCATCTCCTTAATTTAATTGACAACTTCCTCTTGTTTATACTCCTTCAAGTAAAAGTCAAGAATACCTTATCCAATTCTTTCGTTCCCCAACAAGGTGTCCCCCAAAGTTCTCCCTTATCCCCACTCCTCTATAATATTTATGTACACGACCTTTATAATTCCAACCCCCTGTATCGCAACCTATCTGCCTATCCACTGCTTTACGCAGATGATACAGCGCTCATATCCCACGCACCCACCCACGCCCTTTCCACATTGCAAGGGCTGATTGATACCATACAATTGTGGTTCGCAAAATGGAGAATATCGATAAATCCAAATAAATCTCAACTTCTCATTACCTTTCATCGACCTTAAAATTCTCAATACAAAATAACAATAATTAACCACATATTAACACCTTCTCGATCCTGTAAATACCTAGGAATACCATTTGACCTCAAATTAACCTTCAAATCCCATATCCAAAACCTTAAGGCGAGTATCAAGAAGAGAGCACGACATTTTAGAATTTTAACGTAACAAAATCAAGGCATTCACACACAGCCGTCCATATTTATAAAACAATTTGTATGCCTCTTCTTGAGTACTCCGCTACCCTTTTCCATAATCCCCGTCCCGCCATCTTGAAAAATCTCCAGGTAGAAAAACGATCAGCCCTTCGCATCCTTACTAAAATCAGACACCATCTTAATCCCATTCATAACCTATCTAATAATACCCTCTTATATGAATTAACCCAAATAATTCCTATTGAAGAGCGTCACACATATCCCAAAAATTTGCCACAAATCCCCATGATCTCGAAATCCTTAACCAGTTGTGTAATCCTCTTAAACCTTTAATCAAACCAAACCAAAACACCTACAAATCACCAATAATCAATTCATCTCATCAGTTCATAATGACATTAGCAATCAAAACCTTTGATTGTCAGAAGACTGTTAATTTCGTAAGATATTATTAATCATGGTGTTTTAGACAGTTACATCCAGGCTGAAAGACCACGGATCGATAGCCGCTGATTAGAAGAAATCTCAAGTCTGTACACTTCACTTCACAAAAGTTGTAAAATTATTTATTTAGATGTTTTCTCTCTAAGAAGTATAGCAAAAGAGAAAATTAATAATGGAAATAAAGTCAAAATTGGATATTAGAAGATAACATTTAATGAGCTGCAATATGATTGAAATAAGAATCCCTTCTTAAAGGATTGACGGCGACAAAAAAACTAATAAAATCAACTGTAAAAATTATGATAGTACTAAAACAAACGATCGGGAATATAAAAGAAGGAGTGACAGAAGAAACACACGAAGGAATAGACAAGCAAGCACAACAAAAATACAGAAAAGAGAAAAACAACAAGGAACAAATAATAAAAATCTTATTCTGGAATTTTGCAGGCATAAACAACAAGGACATTGATTTCTGAAGTTTTTAAATAATTAGACTAGTTGAAGCATGGATAGATGAAGCAAGCACGAAGAAGACGGAAGATAAACTGCCAAAAGTCTATACATGGAAGTTCCAACTAGCAAAAAATAAGAAAAATGGAAGAATAAATGGCGGAATTATAGAGCAATGCGCTCACCCAATCTGAAAACAGCTGAATACTATTTGCAACTGTTCCGGAGGAATCTATGTCTTATCACAGGTATCCTTACGGGTCATTGTCAGCTAAGGAAACACTTATTTACTATGGGTCTGGTGGAAACCCCCATATGTAGAGCATGTGAAGAAGAGGACGAGACAGTGGCTCTCGCATTTCTTAGAGAATCCATGCTAGGGGAGCTCTGGCCGAACATGGCCAACATTAGGGAAACCCCTCCAAGTGTTATGCTGTCCTTTACTCGTCACCTTGGATGGCTAAATGAGTGATAGAACAACGGAGGGATGTCCCAGCCAGAGGGGCACAACGGGCCTAGTGAGGCCTAGGTGCTCTGGTCAATGTATTGATCACCCTTGGAAAACTCAATCCACATCCAGATAGCCGGAATAAGAAATGACATAATACATAAAGAAGAGGAAGATGACAAACGAGATAATGAAAAGCAATGTATATACTTACAGGAAATAAAAAATATAAAATAGTGACAATCTATCTGCTATATATTGCCACTATTTTATATTTCTCATTTTTTTATAAGGAAACAAAAAAGAAACTTGAGAGAAAAAGTATGCTCGTTAGCATATGCTGACGAGATGGTGATTGTGGCGAAATAAGCAAACGAAATGAAAGAAATGATAAGATGCTTAAAGAAATATTTCAAAAAGAATGGGCTAGCAGTAAATGTGAACAAAACATGAAAAATAAAGTTCAGAAAGGTGGAAGGACATTTGGAAATGGGAAGAAACAACTATAGGTGAAGTAAGAACCTTTAAATAACTTGAATATATGTTCTGCACAAACAATATATTAAAGGCTTAGCTCAAAATACAACAAAGCTGCAGGTCAAGAATGGGAAATAAGTAAAGGAAAGTTTGGCCGTATTAAAATTACAGGAATGCTGTTCGACAGCTTAGTGAGAAGTTGAGAAGTACGATGTTAAATGGAGCAGAAATATCGAGATGGAAAGAAAAAGAACAATTAGAGGCTATACATACAAAGTGTTGGAGATGGGTATTAGGATTGTACACAGAAACTTCAAAATACATTGTGCTCGAGGAAGTAAAAAAGGGCAAACTAAGATTGAGAGAAAGAAGTAATAGTAAAATCCTACAGGAATGTTAGAAAGAAAAGATAACGAAAAGGTTAGGACAACCAAGAGATAGAGAAATATATTACAACTGAAAAGGTTTTCACTGTTAAATAACGTATTTTTTTCTCCATCAATGAATACGTGTATAGTAGCTTCAGGAGTCTCAGAGTTTTGGGACGTGTAGTGATTTTGGAAAAGGTACCTTGGTTTGAATATGATTACTCATGTTCAGTTTAGAATATCGGCTAACCCCCAGATCCTTTACCTGTGAAGGCAGAGGTAGTGTAGTGTTGAAAATCCTGGGTAGCTTCATTCTAGTCGATTTCTCTTTATTGGTAAACAGCATCAGCTTCATCCTAGTTGGATTTACTGAGAGGATCTTGTCTGTGCACCATATAACAACTATATTGCTAGCTCTCTGCATTAGTTCACGGAGTCACTAGGTGTTGAAGAATAGGTACCTGTCTCTATATAATTAAGGCTGGATAAACTCTATCTATTTCTGAAGAATATTATCTGATTGTTTGGTTTCATATTGGTACATTTAATTTCCTGACACGTGTTTCGGTTAATGACGAAAATTTTCAGAAGAATTACAAAATTAACTTAAATTTAAAAAGTTAATTTCGTAATTCCTTTGAGAATAACCGTCATTGACCGAAACACGTGTCAGGAAACTGAATGTACCAATATGAAACCAAACAAGTGTCGTATTTCAAAATCAGATAATATTTTATTTTCGTTTCATCATTTCTGAATACTTAAATGGTGAGAATGTTTCAATGGCCCAAGGTATCTTGGATTCTGTTAATATATTGGAGGCTATGCTATGATTTTCAAAGGAATGTTAATTTCCTGCTGGTTTTCTTCCCTACCATCCATGTTTTTGCAGTCGGGAAATGAGTTTTTAAAAGTACATCAATTTTCCACGAGATTGTGAGTACAAAAACTACCCTGTGCCGGTTTCTAGCATAAGCAGGATTTTTTATCGACCGTGCCTGGTCTAGATCCGCCGTGTTTAGTTGTGAGAAATTGCACATCGTAAAGGATGTGGCTATATACCACGCAAAGACGATTCTTGATTCGAAAATCTATGGAGTTGCAACAGAAGCTCAACCCAACAGGTTATACACCTTGGCCGACCCCGCAACACGACTCCACCTCCTTGCCCCCAAGAGTCTGAATTCTGAAATTTTTATCAGTATTCGAATCATTTCAGACTGCTGGTATTAATGAATTAAATATTGTATACTTAATTAGGTTTTTCTTAGTACGATTGATTTTTATTTTATAAGCGGGAAATTTTATGTCTTGGTAGATTGCTACAATTGCTTTCTCTATCTCTTTATCCTATGATAGTCTAGGTCTTCCTCTTTTCCTCTTTACTTGTGACCTGACTCCCCATACTCTTTACACTTGTCTAGTTTCTTCCATACGCTGAAAGTGGCTCCACCAGTGTAGTATGTAATTTAGCGTTGATTGTATTTTTAAATCCTTTCATATTTCTGTGTTTCTCATTTCTTTCATATTTGGATGTATATTATAAATGGTTCGGGGCTTAGTCTTCCTCCTTGTTGCAATCTAATTTTTGTTGTGTAGGTCTCAGATATATTGTTGTTTTGTACTACGGCGTTTAAGTTGTGTTTGTATATTTCTTTCACCACTCTTACGTTTTTTCTGTCTACTCCTTTTCCTCTTAATCTTTTCCATAGCCTGTTTCTTGGTATTTTATCAAATGCTTTTTCCAAGTTAACATATTTTGTGTGTCTTGCTTACTTCTTCCCTTTCTAAACCAGCTCTGTGCTTCATTTAGTGTCTTCTCTGTTTTCGCTCGTATCCTCTCGGCAAGTATTTGCTCGAATATTTTCATATTGGTGCATAGGAGAGTTATTCCTCTATAATTATCGCATTTTCTTCTATCTCCTTTTAGATTGGCACTATTAGCGCCTTCTGTCAGTCCTCGGGTGTCCGCTTTGCATTCCATATCTTGTTATAAAATGTGTGCATGATATAACAAGATTTCTTTTTTCCCCAAATTTTTAAGCATTTCTCCTGTTATGTGGTCATGTCCTGGAGTTTTACCGTTTTTCAATTTTGCTATTGCTCTATGTAACTCTTTATCAGCTCTTCATTTTGATCCTCTTCTTCCGGTTCTTCTTCATTTTCAGCCTCCCTTCGTCCAACAGTTCCTGAAAGTGCTGTTTCCATATCTTTATTTTGATCTTCTCTTTCTTGCGGTTCTTCTTCATTTTCACCTTCTGTATCGCTCCCTTCGTCCAACAGTTCCTAAAAGTGCTGCTTCCATATCTGCATTATTTCCGTTTCTTCCTTCTTGTTCTTGATAAAGCTTGTCTCTTGTGTTTTGTTTTTTCTTATAGTCTTCAATGTCTTGTAGAATAATTTCTGGTTTCCTTTTCAATCCTGCTTCATTTTTTCTTCGAATTCTTTCCATTGCTTTTCCTTTGCCGATATTATTAGTTTTTTCATCATTTCCCATTCCTTCTTATATTTGCTATAATTTTCTTCTGTTCTGTTTCCTAAGTATTTTTTCCAATCCATCTTATTTCGTATTATTTGTTCTCTTAATTCTTCCGACCACCATGCTGTTTGTTTCGTATTACTGTTCCTTCTGCTTACTCCACACCTTTTGGTTGCTGCTTCTAGGACTTCATCTTTAAACAACTTCCAAATTTCTTTTGTATTTTTATTTTCTGTCTTGTTTTTAACTCCCTCTAGCCTTTCCTTAAGCAACTCTCTTTACCTTCCAGCTATTTTTTTTTCTTTCAGCTTGTACGCTCTTATTTTTATGGTTTCTTCACTGCTTTGTTCTTTTTCCCTTCCTCTTTTATTATTTTTTGGGCTCTCTCTTATTTTGCTTACCACTACATAGTGGTCACTTCCTATTTCCGGCCCTCTTCTTACCTAGAGTAAGTACCTAGTATTTCTTTTTTGTTGTTAGCTTCTACTAGCTTACTTCTTTCGTGTATTTATAAATATTCTTATGTTTGAAGATTGTGTTTGTTATTATCAAATTATCAAAAGTCCAGAAGTCTTTTCTCGTTGCTATTTCTGATGTTTTCTCCATATAGTCCTATTGCTTTCTTATAATCCTTATCATTTATCCTAGTCTTGCATTGAGGTCACCTACCACGTATATTCTTCCTTCAGCTTCCTCTATTATTAGTTCCAGTTCTTTCCAAAATTTGTCTTTTTCTGCGCCTTTTCCATCTTCATTTGGGCCATAAGCTATTATTATTGTTGTTATATTGGTTTGGCTTTGGCACACCTCCCGCATTTTTTGCTTCCTAATTGTACATCTGTTGCTTTAGTGTTTTTTGTATTATGTACCCCACTCCTACTGCTGCTCTATTTTCTTCTTCAACTCCGCTAAATATCATTACATTCCCGTTCTCTAGTTGTGCCAATCCTTTTCCTTTTTTCTTCGTCTCCTTTATGGCTAGATAGTCCAGCCCCATCCCCTCGAATTCTTCTTCCAGTTCTTTATCTGCTATCATGTGTTCCTTTTTTTGTTCTGTTTTCAACTGTGTTTGCTTTTTGCATATCTCATTGCTTTCTTCTTACTATTCCGCTCACATTTAACCTTTTTAAAGCATCCTTTAATTGTTTTAGTTACCGTTTTCGTGTCATTTTCCATTGCGTATGTCGTTATCGAGTTTTTATTTTCAGATTGCCATCTGATTTTGATTTTATTTTGTTTCTTCCAGTTCTCCTCTGTTTTTGTTCCATCTCCATTCCTTCCCATCGAATATTATTTTATTGCAGCCTATTTTAACGTTTTTGCCCTTCTTTTTTTCCTCGTCTGCTTTTTTTAAAATCTGTTTCTGTTTGTCTCTTTCTATTTTCGTCTGATCTTCATTTATATATATATATATATATATATATATATATATATATATATATGTATATATATTGTTTCTGTCTGTAAGTACTACAGTTTTACTTTATTTTCCATGATTAACTTCAATTTTGGATTCTTCACAATTACTTGGCAAAAATGTCAAAATTATTATTTTTTTTATAAAATTTGTTCAGTTTCTCATTCCTTTTGACTTTTGTTTGAAAAGTTATGTAATTAATAAATAAAAGCTTTTCAGTTCTAGGTTTTAATGATAAAACCTTAAGTTTAAAGTTTCATCTCAAACGGATTATTCGTTTTTGAGATACACAGATATTCTCATTCACGAAAACAATAGTTTAATTTTAGATTCTTCAAATTTATAATTTACATTATATAACTTTAAAGTATTTAATTAGTAAAAATTTAGAAATTTAGATAAAATATCTTTTTAGCAAAAAAGTAAACACGACATCAGCAATAAGAAAATAAACAGTAAGAATTATTTATCTGCGAGTTTGTAAATTAAAACGTTTTAATAATAAAGGATATTATTACATTCAGTAGCTTTTATTTATGTTGCCACCATCTATTTTTACAATGATACTAATATTTAAGAAACAATATTTACTGGAGATAGTGTGTATTTGCAGATAACAAAAAGGTTTTCACACGATGAGTAAATAGATGTTATAAATAACGAATAAATAAACTAATGTTATTTGTTGTCATAAAGTAGATTTAGCTTATACAAATATATAATTTCAAATTGAAATAATTCATGTCAATCGTCATCACAAATGGAAAGAATTGAATGGGACATTTGTGAGTTTATTTTTTGTCTATAATTCTTTAGTTGAAAACAAGTATTGTGCATAATTTGTTTTCAACTAAAGAAATTGAATAATTAGTTCTGGTGAGTGATCAAGTGATCGGAACGAACTTGACCAAAAAGATAGTCCATTGCAGCTTTTCTATACTCTTAAAGTTTATATTATACGAGGGATAGTAGGGAAGTAGTATAGAGGGCTGGATGTGTACTAACCTGTTATTGTATTTCAACTGTCTGTATGCAAAGTTACATATCGCTGGTATTGACTGTGTTCTTAATGTGAGTATGTATAATGTTCAAGAAAATAAAGAAGCCGAAAACTGTGATTAGGTTTCTCACCTCTGGTGTCGTAATTTTAACTTAGTAACCCATGATGATAAGCGTTAAGGATGGCCAGACTTTGTTCTTTTTGATTACCATCTGTTTATAAAACTCAAGGACTTTTGGCAGGGAATACAGATTACGTATTAGTAATTAACGTTATAAGTCCGGGAACACATACTTTACAGTATGAGTGAGACATTTAAAGACGAGGCGACAAAGGAGCCGAGTCTTGAAATTCGAAACGAGTACTGTAAAAAGTGTTCACGGACGAATGTCGTTATGTATTTTATTTCATTCTGTGTCAAATTGCGTTTTAAAGAAACATTGAAATTAATTTAAAAATAATTTAACAGATGCTCCAAATCTAGTTACATTTTCGTAACATGATTAGCAACGGTTGTTTGGCAAATGTTTAATTTGTTTAAATAATTTGTTGTGTCAAAATGAATTCTTATGCAAATTGCCCAGAAATTGTAAATCCTCCAGTAATTGTAAGAAAATCTGAAGAAGCGTGTGCGAAATTAATACCTATTAAGTCTGGTGAAAGGTATCAAAAACAATTCAGCCATTTTTGTGAATGGAAAGCAGAAAATAATGTGATGAAAATTACGGAAGAAGTTATGTTGGCCTATTTTTTAGATTTGGTAAGAATTTAAATGATTACATTTATTATTTTATTTGTGAACTAATGTTTTTAGTCTAAGAAAATAGGTGCGTCTTCTTTGTGGCCGAAATATTCCATCATAAAATCAACATTAATTGCGAATGAAAATCTTGACATATCTCGTTTTTCTAAAGTGGTTTCCAATAGCAACACTTTACCGGACCGGCTGTTTTTTGTGTTTTCCCGGATTGAAACTGTTGACGTAAAGTATTGGAATTTGACACAGTATGAAATAAAAGAATATAAAGTTCCCAATTTCAAAATTAATTATGTTATGAAAAACTTTCATGTGAACAGATAATATCTGTAGAAAATATGCAAGGGTTTTATTCGTAATTGGCTATATTCTTCAAATTGTATGGAAAGCACTAACTAGTCACTGACATCTTTGGTTAGTATTATGATAAATTCAATAGAATTTTAACGTCGTAACTGAGAGAAGAATAATATTTTTTCTATAATCGATACTTGTTCTGCTATTCTCTAGATGGAACCAAGTATTCAAATTGGGAGAAGTAAAACTCTTCAGTTCTTTAAAGAAATGGAACATAACAAGAGTTTTACTTCTCCCAATTTGAATATTTTTTTCTATTAACTTCTTTAAAGTTATTTAGATTATAAATGTTTAAGTGGTAGTAGGAATATAATTAAACGTTCAAATAAAGACAATAGTACTTGAAGTAAGTGTAGTAGGCGTAGTGGTAGTAATAAAGGTAGTACAAGGAGTAATAGAAACAGTATTTGTAGAAATATTTGCATCACGAGATTCATTAGGCATATAATTTGTTTCTTCCCATCTATAGATGGGTAACCAAACTTGTCTTCTAAAATATTTCAGTGTAGATGCAGAAATATGCGTATTGCAATGAACTGTTTAGGACGTATGTAATAATATTCAATTAATTAATAGCAAACTAGACAAAACACACTATTGCTATCCATATCAGCCGAAGTCCTAATTATAAACAAACAGTTCTGCATAATAAATGGACAGCGCGGCGCATCCGAAATTCCATCAAACGACCTTAGAGCGCAGCCAGTCGCCCACACCAGAACTCATCTATGATGAGCTTGCATCCAATTATTCCCGGTTACAATCAACTTTCCACTGCTCGTCGGACTGATTTCGCTAATGTCAATACTTTTATTTGCATTCAATTTAGAAGGTCCCGATCAATATTGATACACGCCGTTCGTAAACATCTCATTACGGCGTCTGTAACACACAAATGTGTTTTAATGAGATGTACTCGATTCAGCAAAGCTGAAAATGATCCGGCTGCTTATTGTATAATGCCAACACAAAGATTGATAATGATAAACACGAGGGAGGCGAGAGTTATGCGAGCATGTGAAATTTTAGTGCTATGGTTACGAGACGTTGTTAATGAAAAGCTGAAAACTTGTCAGTTAGTTAATAATAATTAGTAATTGAATTTAAATTTATTAAATAGTAACTTGATTTTATTGGTTAAATAGTTAAGAAATAAAATTTTAGAAAATATCAATTACTATATGATATTTATTGAATGACTCATCACTACGTGAAAAATTTTGAACATGCCTTAATAAGCGAAACAGAAAAATTTACTATAATAAATTTATATTCGTATTTAAAGACCTTTGAGGATATAAATAGTTTATTCATAAATATAATACATAAAATATATAAACGGTTTTATCCCTCGTTCTTCGCCTCAAGGTCCTGAATTGATTCCTGCCCTGGTTAATGGTATTGAGATATATTTTGTTATTTTGTCTTTTATTTTTATAGATGTATTATTACTGTCAATAATAATAAATAGCTTATAATAATTAAATTTCTAATAATACCTAAAGTATCGTATTTTTTAAATTATTTCTCCACTTGTTTTGCTACGCTTTTATTAAACACCGAACAATTGTTTCTTGACAAATAATCCGGTCCACGTCAATCCGTTGGCTCCGGCTAAATTAAAAAACCCCTCTCCGGCTTCACAATTAGCCGGTTGTTCAAATACTTACAACCAAACAGGACCGAAACCATCAAGGCGGGTCAATAGTTTCTCCCAGTCTCTCATAAAAGCCGGCAAAGCGTAAACTGTAAATTAACCATAACGTTATTGCATGTTTGCACTACCCTCTTCCACTTTGATGTCGCCCTTTACGACAATGGCATCGTACATACTTGAAGCGCCATAAATCCGAAACTTACCAATTACCTTAATTCGTTACCAATTCCAATTTTACCTGTCGCGTTAGTTATTAAAGAGGCATAATTTACTACTGCCAGAAGTACAGAGTTGAGTAATTCATGGTGGATAGAGAATAGAGTAAATTATCAAACTAATTGCTTATATTTCTATCTAATTCTCATTAAATATTAATAAAATAAGATTCTTCTAGTAAGTTTTATTATAGGATTTTATTGATAAAAGGCAAAAGCTTTCGATTTAATTATAGTTAACCTGTTAACCATTTTATTGATAAGGCTGACGGCGTTTTATAGGGCGACGGTTCACGCGTTGAAAACGAGCGAACCTTCAAGAGCGGAAATGTTGATTACTATTTCAGCCTCCTACATTTACTACGGAGTGGTTACGTTTATTTTAGTACCGGTACGTCCAAAAATATTCTTCTCGTAACTCATGAATCAATGGTTAAAGATGTTATTTGCAGTTCATCCATAAATTCGCTATATTGCTGACTGTAATGAAATGCCACAGAACGCAACAGAGTTATGACTGTGCTATTATCTACAAAGAGTGTTTGCTTAGTGCCTTCATTCTATGGTGTGATGATTTATCTATCTCTTTTTAAGGTATGTACACACCTGATTAATAATATCCAATGTTTAATTGTGAAGGGATTTACTTTGTGGTACATCTTGAATATAATTAAATAATGATTTTACCAATAGCTGTTAATAGACACAAGAGTGGAATGACAAAGTAATCATATAAAGTAAATATTTATTGAGCTGTAACCAGATATGTATTTTTTTCAGGGAAAATTTTTCGTTTATCCAACACATGCAATACATTGGACGGTTGCTGGTGGTATACCAGCGGACACTTGCAATCCCGCCGGTTGTATGATAGACGTCACCGGACGTACGATTTACGTAATGTAAAGATGATTGGACCGAGTGTTTCAGATATAAACCATCACGAATTTATCGCAGGTATTTCGAAAACTTCATCAACAGGAGCATCTTGATGTGCCTGAGGAAGATCAAAAATTTTGATCGGGCGAAACGCTGGGAAAAGGACTTTCTAAAGGAGCCTTCGAGTAGGAACGCGTACGTGGCTAAATATAAAGGAATGAGTAAGAATTTTTAATAAATAGATTAAAATATTTTAAAGTCAATTCCCTTAAAAATAAATTTTTACAATTTTTAAACCGCCGATTGCATTTTTGAAAATTCAGTTCAAATTTCGAGCGTTGGTGTTTAGTTTTCAACCGAAATTCGTCAACTATTTTAATGAAATCTTTAAGGTAATTTAATTCCTAGTTAGTTTAAAATATTCTAAAGTCAATTCCTCCAAAATTAAATTTTTTACAATTGTTTAAACCGCCGATTGCATTTTTGAAAATTCAGTTTAAATTTCGAGTATTAGTGTTTGGTTTTCAACCGCAAAACGTCAATTGTTTTAATAACATTTTAAAGATAATTCAATTCCTAGTTGGTTTAAAATATTCCAAAATCAATTCCTTCAAAAATAATTTTTTTACAATTGTTTAAACCGCCGATTGCATTTTTGAAAATTCAGTTCAAATTCCGAGCGTTGGTGTTTAGTTTTCAACCGAAATTCGTCAATTATTTTAATGTAATCTTAATGATAATTCAATTCCTATTTAGATTGTTATATTCCAAAGTCAATTCCGCCAAAAATAAATTTTTACAATTGTTTAAACCACCGATTGCATTTTTGAAAATTCAGTTCAAATTCCGAGCGTTGGTGTTTAGTTTTCAACCGGAATTCGTCAATTGTTTTAATGTAATCTTAAAGATAATTTAATTCCTAGTTAGTTTATAATATTTCAAAGTTAATTCCTCGAAAAATGAATTTCTTACAATTGTTTAAACCGCCAATTGCATTTTTGAAAATTCAGTTCAAATTTCGAGCGTTGATGTTTAGTTTTCAACCGCAATTCGTCAATTGTTTTAATGAAACCTTAAAGATAATTCCGAATTGATATTTAGGGATGGAAGAAATTGAGCATTTATCATATCAATATGGTTTTTGTCAAACGTATCGTACCAGTCGTTTACTATGTCTTCAAAATTGCTGTCAAAGTTGTTGCTATTTAATTTGTGAAACGTCGTTTTAAAATGGTCTGCAAATGTCTTTGAGATTGTTAAATTGTCCGTCAGTATTGTATTGTCTCTGGGTTCTCTTATATTGTTTATGTATGTTGTTTATGTACAGACGCTATTATAGACTTCACGGAAACTATCATTGATGGTTACGAAGAAGGATCAATATCGAGAGCTAGTTTTCTCGACCTATCCAGAGCATTCGACTGTGTCTCACACGAAATCTTGTTATTGCATCCCAATAGTTGTCGTTTGCTGATATCGTATCTTTCTGGTAGAACTCAATGTGTCTTGAGTGATGAAACTATGTCCGACGAGCTGCCACTAATACATGGTGTGCCACATGGTTCAATTCTTGGGCCTCTTTTATTGTTAATTTATATAAATGATTTACCGGACACAGTGACAAAGAATTCGAGCATAGTTCTGTATGCTGACGATACGACCTTAACTAACCAGGCTAAACAACTAGGACAGCTAAACAGACAGCATGCAGAAACAATTAAAATGGCTTCGAACTGGTTCATTAGTAACCGAGTTAAGCTAAACGATACCAAAACCAAATCCCTCAATTTCACCTTTGCAAAAGGTAAACACAGATTGTTTCGTGAGCAGTAGTGAAATTAAATGTGTGTCTGTGCGGGTTGTAGGGGTTGATGTGATGGATGTTGTGTCATCGGAAGTTCTTCGGGTGGGTGCTTTTGGGTTGCGCTTAGCTGTTTGCGTTACCTCGTTTGCAGAAGTCGACATTTCGGTCTCCGATCGTCTGGGCCTGCCACGTGTCCGTTTTTTCGGCGTTTTGAATACATCCGCTGATTCGGGGTCGGAGGTGTCTTCCATTATAAATTCAAAATTTATATGTTTACGATCAAATTCACACAGATACATCGCGAGCTCAAATAATACGTCTGACTATCACGACGGCTAGTAAGCGAATGTATTTTAATATTATTACGTATATGTCGACACTAAGCGCAATCTTCTGACATCAATTGAATTACATATTAATTGAACAGCCCTCGTATGATAAGTTTTCAATATTTCAATGCAATCTTCAATAAACTGTACGATCTTTTATTGTAAGTAAGATGTGCAACATATTTTCTCGTAATATAATAAAGTCGTTGATTACGATTGAAATTAGAATATGAAACGCCCGCATCGGGTCTTCGCACCCGTTCATTCATATTCATAAAGGTTTTCGGTTCAATACCGATGCGAGACTTTCAATTTTATTATCTTTTATTTGCATTGAAAATATTAACTGGACGGGTAAATTCTGATAAGCGGCAAACAAAGCAGTTTCAATTCCGCAAGATTATGATACAGACACGTTTGTTTGAAATGTAAATATTTTTATTTGACTGCTTCCATTTCACTTGCAAATATTTAGAGAGAAAAAAAAACCATACTGTTTGACGATTATACGCAATGTTGACAGAAAGTCTATTGCATGGATTTTTTTAAACATTTTATTCTTCTTCAGGCGAAGAAACTATATAGTGTTTAAAATAAAAGACATTGTCGATATCTTAAAAATAAAAATTGATTTTCAAAGCCTAAATACTTCAACAATCAATCAATTGAAAATTAACATTATTAATAAGGATTATATGATACTTAAACATCATATTAAAAACTATCTACCAAATAATTTCTGCATTATTAGTGAATGCTGTATTTACGATTGAGTTTTCCTCTATTTTTTTTTGTTATAATTTCTAAATCCCGCACGTGGTGAAATATAAGTGGAAAGCTGTCCCAGCCCACACCCCCCAAACACGGGGATTATAACAGCCAACTTTCGCACAGTTTGGATCAATGGTGATTAATTACTCTTGTTCAGGTAGAAGTTGGGGATATATGGATCAAGTTCTGTGCGAAGTTGAATTTTTATTTGCCGAAAAAAGACTACAAGCACATCGAACATGCATTAAATCTTTTTAGAGCGTGCACCCCGCCTGAAATATGGATAATTAATTGAATTTCACTATTATGCCGGAGCGAGGGCGCAAAACACGAGGGGAATTTTAATATCAAATGAAACGACCATATCCAGGATAAGAAATCCTTCATAGATTGCTCTTCAGAATTATTACCATATTTAGCATGAACATAAGCTATTATTTTTATATGAATTCATAATGTGTTATATTAGTGAATATAGTTTCTATCATTACAATTAGGTATAATAAAGTTGGTAATTATTATTATATAGATATTAATTATTATTCCCCTTCGATAATCGATAACGTTGTATTTTTTATGATAAGGAAACTGAATTTCAATAAGTGTATAACATCTAACTAATTATAATTATTAATTTATTTAATTAAAATCAATATTTCATAGTATAATTTTAGGGTTCATTCATCAGTTAAGGAATTTTAATCTGTTGTAAATTAGCCTGAAAGCAATTTTGCGTTTTCTCATTAAATAATTATTTCAAGATGGGTAATCGCCTTAAATTATTTCCAAGATTTAATTACAAAATTTAATAAACTGTAAAGTTATAAATAAGTTTCGTTTTAAACAGCGAAGAAAATGTTTTATATGCACAGAGCATTTTTTTTTAATTGTTCTTGACTAAACAGTTTTCATTTATCAGACGAATGTATCTGTTTATGTATTAAACAATCATAAAAACGTAATGAAATTCAGGCTCGCCGAAAGGAGAGTAAGGGAAAAATATAGTCGCCGGAGCAGAATTAAATGGAATGTAACAACGCTTGTATGTCGGTTGAATTATTCCGGTTAGAGTAGTTTCCACTGTTGAAGCCCGACTTCCGAAATATTATATGTGTATGGCGTTCGTTACATGCGATGCTCTGACAACACTAAAATATACCGAGCATGCAGAAATATTTCGGTTGACCGAAACATGCGGCTACAAATATGATGAATTAAACTCAGACGGAAATCGAGCTGAATATATACAATAAATGGACGGGAATGTGAATCAGTGGTTTCTTTGTGGCGAGAGAGAAAGAAATGACACTCCCTGATGGTAAAAACATAAGTGAGGCATCAGGTGAAGCCGAAAGAAATGGAGACTGCGACTGGCGATGAAGGCATGAACTCATTGTATGCAAAGGCAATAGAAGGCGCGGCTCACGAACTGTCTGTAATATTAATATTTCATCTACAGTTAAATATTAAATACCTCAATGATGTCAACATTTTCCTCTCGTCTGTGCGGTCTCTGAAGTTCTTAGGAATCTGAAACTTGTCCATCCGATGGTGTAGTAAAGTTTTTGGCCAATATCGTCCGTTGGCGTGTGAGCTGTACATTTCACTTTGTCTTGACATCCCTCTTCCTGTTATTATTGAATTTCATCAATTAAATCCGTTGTCAACTGCACTTAGTTACGAAGCGGACCAGTTAACTGTAAGCCGATTACAACCCACGCACTGTCGAATTATATAATTCTCCGATAATTGATATAACAGTTTCCTAATACATGGATATATAAATTAATGAAAAGGAAATGAAATTAAATATATAAAAACTAAAATTCACTACATGATTATCTGAAAAATCGTTGTTAAAAATAATTCAGGAAGAAATTGTGGTTTTAAGTGAGGTCTTTCAATAAGGATTATTTCTTTAAATTGATATAAACAGAATATTGGTCATGTAATGAATAGGATTACTAGGATCTCAAAACTTTAGTTAGGATGCAAAGGGATGATTACTTTTTAAAGACAAAAGGACAGAGACTTTTAGAATAAGATAACAGAATAATCAAGAGATACGAGTTTTTAGAAGTGGATTGCTGTTTTAGTAGAAATTTCTTTTACGGTAAGTTATAATTCTAAAATGCCCCAATCTCGACCTCTACTTTGAAATTTTGAATGTGAATTTTAAATTTTAACTCAAGATCAAACTTTATTCTAGGATAAATATAAATAATTCGTAATTACAAAACTTTTCCTGGCCATTTCTGCAAATATTCTAATTATTTTCAGTTATTTTGTGTTCAAAATTTTGAGGACGGTGAAATGGGATAAGAGGCTTCGAATTGTTAGGGTTTATGGATATACTCTATTTCACAAATTACGTTTGTATGGAAGTGTTGCCTCGAGTATTTATGAATGTTTACCAAAAGCCTTTCATTTCTAGTTTTTAACGATAGAACCTTCGGTTTTGAGATACAGCACTCACAGACATTCTGAGGCACGAAAACCAATCAGAACGCATATTTTATCTTCATCATCATTTTCAAAAAAGTGTTTATTGTCGTTGTTCGTCGAGCCAAGACCCACGGAGCAAATCGATGTTTCTTTCCACGATCAGCAGGATTCAACACTTGTGTTGATTAAATCATGCATTAAACTGGTTGATAAATTCAGTTGTTGGGCTCTTCTGGATTAACTTCCGAACTGAGGATCGGTTGGAGCAGCGTTACGTTCAAGGGTCACATGCAATCCACAAATGATAGCCGTGAGACTTTCACTGTTTTTGTAATTCCTCTGCTCCATGAGAAAAATAAACATCAAACTAAAATGCTTACCACACAAAAGCTATCAGGCTGTAAATTGAAGGGATAGCATATAACAAACATGAAACAAGCATGACTGCCAAACGTCATATGACAAAAAGGCACCAAATTAAAATTCGTCCTTACTTATGCTTCTATGTCCCATGATTTTGCCTTGTATAAAACGATTAATTAAGCACTTGGTTATGTTTCACTATATTTATATTTCTCCGACTAGTTTCGAGCGTTGGTCATTCTCAAGGAAATATTTGTTTTATATGAGATGCAGAAATTCATATTTTAAGTCCTGAGCTATGTGCCAAAGAAATTCAATTTTCTCTTTTTTAAACTGAATTCTTCTGGTTCTTTGTCCATTCTTACTAGAACCATTTTGTTCGTGATTTGGTCCACCCAAGGAATTTTCCACATCCGTCTCTCAAAATCTTTGAATCTTGAAGTTTTCTTATTGAGGGACTTTTAGTCCATGCAGGAGTACTGGAAAAGAGTAATAAAGTACCATTCTGGTTCTAAGATTTAAGGTTTAAGTTTTACATGTTTTTTTAGTTTGATAAATATTCCTCTCGTTTGCTAAATTCTTGCCAGGATGTTACTTCGAAGAGTGATTTGGTTATTAATTTTGGTACCAAGGTACTTAAAGCATGAGTTCTATTATCTTATTATCTATTACTAATAATACTCTTTTTGGATATTAGAATCACTTTGGTCTTGGTGGTGTTAATATTAAATCCGTAATCTATGCTCGTTATTGTCAATCTATTCACCATTGCTTGTAGGCTACCTACGTAGTTTGCTAATAGTTCGGTGTCATCAGCGTATCTATACTTTCATAGGTCTTCCATTGATTATTATTCCTGCTGTGGGGAATTTTCCAGATCCTGGCTATCGGACATAGTTTAGTCCTAGTATTTTGATTTTCAACCTATTAATCACCAAATTTACATTATCCAGTTTATCAAGCAGATAAACTGGTAAATTATCAGTTTCATGTTGCTTGTCTGATGATTTTTCTATTTATGTTCAAAAGTTGCCTTACATTTGATGATTTAATCTTGTTACTTCTCGGTCTTTGCCATATATTATGGCTGTTGTTTTACATGGCTGTTATTTTACAGGGTCTTGTTGAATAATTGGAAAACCCTGTCACCTTCAAGCTCTATGAGCAGAACTAGTATGGGCTAGGCTTTTATTAGTTAATAGTAAAGTATTGATGATTTTCAACTTTTCATTTTACTCACTACAATTGTTTCCCTACGCTGTAGCTTCTTCAGGTGAAGAAATATAATAATCACCTGAAGAAGCTACAGTTTAGCGAAACAATTGTAATGAGTAAAATAAAAAGTTGAAAATCATCAATACTTTACTATTATTATTATATTAAGTGATATAAGTATAGAAAACTGTAGTATTATCAAAATTTTAAACCAATAATAAAATAAAATTATAAAATAAATACTTCCAAAGCTACACTCTTGATGGAATAAATATTGAATAGGTTTCATATTAATACACTTGGTGGTTTCCAAATTTCTATTTGTCGTTTCCTGACATTAGAAAACAAATTTTCTTGTTGTAAAACCCGATATATACATGTAAATTGCATGACTTATTTAGTTAAAAACTCACTACTAAAAATTTGGAACACAAGAAATGTATTAATCTGAACAAACCAATCAATGTTTCTAGGAATAACTCAAAAACTCAATATGAAGACATAATCATGTTGACATAATATAGAGAACGATTGGTTATAAAAGTAATGGAATATCCTATTATTAGAAGAAACACAGGGTTTGAGTGGAAGATCAATTTGAAAGAGAGTGAACTTCGCCCAAGATTCTTATAATAATAAATAATAATATTTGATGAAATTATTCCTTTGTCAATTCCATTATGACAAACGAAAAATATAATTTGGTAAAATATTATAATGAAAACAAAATCGGACCTGAGGAACTTGTACCTGTAACAGAAATCACGATCTTGAAGTATATTTGCAGCATTAAATCTAAAGCTGTACGTCATGATGAAAATGACATAACATTCATAAAATTGTTTTCTCCTTTCATACTTCCGTTCTTAGGAAACATTATACATTTTTTGTTATTATTAACTCGGTATTTCTAGATGTATGGAAAGTGGCACATGTAATACCTCTGCCGAAAGTAACGACACCAAAAGATTTTTGGGATTTAAAACCAGTCAGTACTCTGCCAACTCTATCAATAGTTATTAAAAAACAATTAAAATTATTTGTTGATAGGAACAATGTTTTACTAGACAGGCAATCTGCTTTTAGAAGTGGGCATAATTGCTGTACCTCTTTGATAAATGTTGTTGATAATATTATTAGGGAAACTGATAACGACAAATTGATAATATTGGTACTACTTGATTGTTCAATAAATCATAATGTTTCGCTGCCTATTCTAAATTACATTGGTTTGAGTTCACAAGCAGTATTACTGTTTCAAAATTATCTATGCAATAGTTCTCAACAAGTTGTTACTAGTAACGATATTTCGTTACCATTAACAGTCCAGAGTGGGGTACCGCAGGGATCGATCACCGGCCCCTTATTGTATATAACATATTCGTCATTTTTAACAAAATATTTAACCTCTGTTCTTCGCAATATTATGCAGATGATACTCAAATATATTTATCTTTCCAAAAGGACGACATTGCAGGCGCTTATAATAAGATAAATGAAGACCTGCAGAACTTATATAAAGGTTATTATAAACATTCTTTATTTTTAAATCCGAATGTGCGATGGTTTTTGCAAGAAACAAAAAACGAGATAACTTGCAATGGAATATATAAATGGGACAATTTGTATCTATAATGTACAGATAGCTTTTCAGAGTGAAGTTAAAGTGCCGTGAGTCATAATAGATAAAGATCTTCGTTTTAAAAGTTATGTTGCTAAATGTTGCCAAAGGGCAAAAGACTAATAAACATAAACATAAACATATCAATTAAAAATATTGTATAATTCTAGATTTAAGGGTTGTTTCATAGAACAACCCTTAATATTAAAAATGTTTCACCACGTTATAAACGAGAATCAAATTCAACAAATAATTCTAGACATTTAATTCCACGGAATTTAAAAAAAAATCTTTGTGAATCTCTTGTGCTATCAAACTTTTTTCATTGCGATGTGTTATACAAAATTCAAAAATTTGAAAACGTTTCGTATGCGGATTACCTAGAAGGCAACCAATTATGGCTAAAAGAATAGGACTAGGATGTCTAAGTATGCAACAAACACGACAAATACACCAAGTGTTATTATTTTAAAAAAAAATAACTCATAAGTGTCCTCAATATCTACATAATAAAATATCATACAGAGGAGACGTTCACAATATTAACATTAGATTTAAAGGTACGTTAACACCCCCTAAGCATAAAACAGCATTTTTCTCTCGTTATTTTTCTTATCAAATTTGTAAAATAATAAACCAATGCCCGACTTATATATTAGGATTTGGCAAACAAAAATTTGTTCTGCTCTATAAAAATTGTTTTATGAATGTATAAATTTTTGGGAATGATCTTTTTTTAAGTGCACTATCAATCGCTTTTCGAACAGATTAATGTTAAGTTTCAATGTCTTAGGTTAAGTTGAAAAACAGCTAACATATCGTATGTAAAGCTGAACTTCGACATATTTCTACACACATAAATATGTAGTTGAAAGTTTTTATTTTATTTTTTTATGTTGCTAACAATGCATGTATTATGTATTATATATTATGTTTTGTTGAAATAAAAGACAATTATTATTATTATTATGTATACGTTAAGAAATGGAAAAAATATTAGAAATCTTATTCTATAAAAAACTCTAATTCATAATACATTTCTTCTTCTTCTATTTAGCGTCTTCCTCTGAGGTTGCTGATCAACATGGCAATCAATTCAGTGGATAATAGTTTGAACCAATCTCGTAGGTTGCACAACCATGAGATTCTGCAACTATATATGCTTCTATGTCCCATGAGCTGCAGAATGAGAGCTATGTGCCAAATAAATTCAATTTCCTCGTTTTTATACTAAATAGGACTCTTCCAGTTCTTTGTCCGTTCTTTCTAGAAACATTTTGTTCGTGATTTGGCTCACCGAGGGGATTTTTAACATCCGTCTGTAGACCCACATCTTAAAGGCTTTGAATCTCTTTGTGATTATTCTTTTAATCCATACAGAAGTATTGAGAAAACGAAATAACGTACCATTCTGGTTTTCAGAATTAATGAGAGGTTCTGGGCTATTTTTTAGTTTGATAAATATCCCTCTCGCTTGCTAAATTCTTGCCAGGATGTCGTCTTGAAGAGTGAGTGGTATTTAAAGCATGTAACCTGTTCTATTATCTTATTATCGATTACTAGTTGGCCGCTAATTATTTTATTTTTGGATATTACCATCACTTTGGTGGTGGTTGTGTTTATGTGAAATCCGTATTCTCTGCTCGTTATTGTCAATCTATTCATTATTGTAGAAATATATTTCTCGAGTTATGTGAAGATTATTCTAGCATTATTATTATTATTCATTATTGCTTGTAGGCTACCTAGATAGCTTGCTAACAGTGCGGTTTCGCCAGCGTATCTGATATTGTTTATAGGTCTTCCATTGATTATTATTCCTGCCGTGGGGCATTTTCCAAATCCTCGCTATCGGACTTAGTTTAGTACTATTTTGATTTTCAACCAAATTATCTCCAAATTTACATTATCCATATTACCTGCTTGAAACAGATTACTTAGATCCATGTTGCTAGTCTGAGGGATGTTACATTTAAGGTTCCCTTTGATTTGGTGATTTAATTTTGGCATTCCTTTGTGCTTTACCATTTGTTATGCCTGTTGTTTTACAGGGAGTTCGCTTGCTGATGGCCTAGAAAGCCCTGTGATCTCCGAGTTCAATGAGTAGTAATTGTTTGGGTTAGGTTTCTATTCGTTAAAATCATGTTAAGTAAGCTTTATCTTTAATGTAGTAGTAATCCCCTTGATTTCTATATTATAGTAGCCTTATGGAGCGACTTTTCGCTGCAATGACAATAGAGTGTCCGTCTTCATACTAGCTCTTCCACCCTAAGCTGTTGGATAGTATGAAGGGGCTGCTTATACCGGTAGTTACTTGGTCGTCAGAGCCTCGGCAGGGTTAACACCTTAAAAGTACTAAAATATTTGTTTGATAATAATAATATTCTTGAGCCTTCGAAAAAAATTAAAAACTTCAAAAAAAATCTGAAAGGTATAGAACCTAAGGAATTATACGAAAATTAGAAAAACTGTAAAGTAAGTATCGAATAATTCCGAAATTTATATTGCGAGAAGCTGTAAAATATTTAAGATATCAAGAATTTAAGTATGATTTTAAATTTTTAGAAGAGGAGGTTTCCTACTCTTCTAAAAATTATCAAAGCATTATCACAATTCTAAACCAGTAGCTGAACAATGAGATTATTAATAAAATTCCTGTATCTATGAATAATTATTAGTAGCATGATACTGAAAAACGTGAAAACCATGTAAATAATGATAGCAGCAGCAGAATTATCGTCTCTTGATAATTTAATTTTCCTAAAATTGTATGTAAAGTCTCTATAATTGAAAGAATTTAAAGAACTACGTAAAATTATCAATATCTTAGGAGTACTAAAATATTTGGTAGATTCAGAATTCAGAATGTCATTTTATCGCTTTCGAGTAAATGAGACTCCAATTCTGCAAATAACTGTTTAATTAATAGTTTTAAGACTCAAAAATATCTGAAAAATTTAAAACCTAGGGCACAGACCAATCAATATTTCTGTGAATAACTCTAACTCTAACTGAAAAACATCAAATTCATTATCATGATTATCATCAGCAGAGTAATTATCAATTAGAAAACAGAAAAAATGTAAAGATATGAATGATTTGGAGATTTGTTTTGTAACGAGTTTTCTTATATATATATACCATAATAAGTAATAATAAATATTGAATAGGTTAGTTCATATTAATACCCTTGGTAAGTTTGATACTTTTATTCGTCGTTTCTTGGCATTAGAAAACACAGCTCTTGTTTTAAAACCCAATATATACATGGTCATATAATATGTCATGTTGACAGAATATACAAATTATTTTTATATATTGAAATTTAAATTACTTTAATGGAAATAGTATTTATTTAAAAATACAAATGAGCTTACGAGCTGAATAATAGCCGCCGGAAGGACATCAACAAATAATTGTTCACGAGAATAGGCTGAATGGGTCAGAGTGGAAGAACATCTCGAAGAAATGAACTCCGCCCGGGTCTCTTCAATTAAAATTATAGTAGTATGTATTTTAGATTTTATTTAAGAAGAGACACAAAGCAAACAATAAATAAATAAATAAATAAATGTACATTGCACGACTTATTTAGTTAAAAACTTGCTACTAAAAATATGGAACACAACAAATGTATTAATCTGAATAAACCAATCAATGTTTCTATGAATAACTCAAAAACTCTAATTGAAAGACATGAAATTCATCACCATCTTTATCATCAGAAGATGTAGCATTATCATTTCTGGACGATTAAAATTTTCTAAAATTATATGTAAACACTCTGAAACTGTAAAATTTTAAAATTTACCTAAAAATTTTTAATCTCTAACCTAATATATTTGATAGCTTAAGAATTTATAAAGAATATTTGATAGTCAGGCGCAGAAAGGAGATGTAAATTAAAACAACAGTGTTTAAACTCTACAGAGAGTTTCAAACAAATCAAAAGCTATGTGGAAATTAATAGAAAAATCACGTAATATTGATTGTAAATTTACGTGTAATGATTTCAATATTTATTTTAGTAACATAGCAGAGACATTAATTAATAGATTACCAGACTTACCCTTCAGTCACAATATAAGAATAAATCAATCTATAAATTTTAATTTTACGGAGAACACTTCAATACGTGTGCGAGATGTAATCAACAGCATAAAAAATAGCAAATGTGATGATATATATGGTTTATCTTTGAAACATGTAAAGTGTATCATAAATCAAATTACTGTACCATTTACAAAATTAATTAATGAATCAATAGTAAATGGAGTTTTTCCCGATATACTTAAATTTGCAAAGATTATTTATATATTTAAAGGGGACAACGAGGAAGAAATAAACAACTACAGGCCAATCTCTATTTTGCCAATAATATCTAAAATAAAATCGAAAAAATTATGAAATATTAGGTTATTTTGAAACCAATAAACTTTTAATGAAAGACAATTTGGTTTCAGAACTGGAATCACAACATCGGATAATTTCTCTCAATGATTTGATAATGAACACTTTTGAAGGAAAAAATGTTTCAGTTGTATCATTCATTGATTTGAGTAAGGCATTTGATTGCATCTCGCACGATTTGCTTACACGAAAATTAAAATCTTACAATTTTTCAGAACACAGTATCTTGTTGATAAAATCTTACGACATTACACCGTATTTTGCATAAAGACTTAGGTTTGAAGGCTTTTAAAGTTCAGTTAACACAAGAACTCAAGCAGGTCGATCACCAGCAATGTCGTATCTTTGCTGATTAGGTCCTTGAAATGCATCAAAAATGATGCGGATTTTCATAGAAAAATCATCCTTAGTGATGAAGCCAATTTTCACCTCGGAGGCTACGTGAATAAGCAGAATTGCCACATTTAGGGCTCGAAAAATCCAAGAATGCTTATTGAAAAGCCTCTCCATCCTCACCGTGTCACTGTTTGGTGCGGTTTTTGGGCTGGCGGTGTGATTGGACCTTACTTATTCGAAAATGAAGCTGGTGCAATTGTTACGGTGAATGTATTGCGCTATCGAGCTATTATTAATGATTTTTTATGGCCGAAATTGGAAGATATTGATGTGGACGACTTTTATTTTTAACAAGACGGCGCTACGTGCCATACAAGCAATGAAACAATCGCAATTTTGCAAGGAAAATTTCCTGGCCGTGTTATCTCGCAATTGCCCCCTGAGATCTTGTGACTTAACACCTTTACACTTTTTTTTTCAGGCTACGTGAAAGATAAGGTCTATGCCAATGCTCCACAATCGATAGAATTCTTGAAATTATCGAGGACATACAGCCGCAAATGTGCGAATTGGTCATGGAAAATTTCATGAAAAGGATATGGTGCTGCAACCGTAGTCGTGGCGGCCATTTGTCTGATATCTTTTTCCATCGTTAATGACATACCTTTCTCTTTACAATGAAATTAATATCCATTGATTTATCTTAAAATATACTCATTTTTTTAAATATCAAGATGAAACCTCTTATTGGAAAACACATTACCATAAAGGTATTAATATATGTTATTAATTATACCGTGGACTAAAACTTTTATTAAAGATTGAGTTAAATTCACATTCACGTATCCAAGAAATATTAGTTTTAAAAGTTCCGCTTCGTTTTAAACCGAGCAATACATTTTCAAACAAACGTCTAGATATACTTTGCTTATGTCTTTGATGTTGTCGTTTTATTAATGTTGAACTAAATTTAGATTTCTTTAAATAAATATTTTAATTTTCTAAGGAACTTTCATCTCATTTCTATACTTTTATGTTACTATGAATCGTGCTTGACGTAATACTTACGTCCAAAAATGATTACAAACAAAAGTGCCTATAATTAAATATCCGCACGTTTCTTCAAGTGCAACTAAAATGTTTTTGACGTAATGCGGAATGAAGCTATCTGCAATAAGCAGTATAGACATTTGCGGAATTGCCTTAATTTTATGCTGCGTTAAGTACACGTAATACATAATCTGACGAAATATTTCAACAATTTCTTTACTCGTGTAATCGGCTAAGTGGGTTCAGCACCTATCACCATTAAATAAATACAATTATAGTAATTAGCAGACATTAACATTCCTAAAACCGTTAGTTTCGCGTTCACCAAATAATTATAATGTAATTATAAGCGACCCTCCAGGAAACAGGCGGCAGACAACACTTGTAAACGTTTACGATTATTAAATATAATTCTGCTCGTTTTGGGTTAGCGCAAAATTACTGCAGTTTTCAAGCGGCACAGACAATATTAAATTCTCGGGAAGTTTTTCATTTTTATCATCGAACCAAAGCACTTGTTGACACGAACGCTGCGGGTTTATGCACGGCGCGGTTCGAAATTTCGTCAGTATTGTGTTTCTATAAAATTGGAGAAAGTTATCCCATTTGTTGGCCAATAATAATAATGGATGTAATAATACAGTTTCGTGCGGTCGATACGTCTCTATTTCAAACTGATGATTATATTGCCTTCGTCGATGCAATCGCAAAACGATTGGTTTTCTTTTCGTTCCTACACAAATAGCACATTTTTATACAGTACTGATTCGTACTTATGATATTTTTATTTTTAGTAGCATACTTTTTAAAACTGATAATAAGTTAATCAAATCAAAATAATTCGAGCTCCTTCTTTCAAATCCAAATATCGATCGTAAAAACTAACGCCGAGCAACAAATAACGTAAGCAAGACGTTGCCATTCATCACATCCTCAACGTAACCCTCGTTAATGCTAAAATGTTTTGTTAGGGTTGAACTATTGCTAAGTTAAGTAAGTACTGCAACGTATCTGCCACAAACATGTGTTTATAACCCTACTCACGTCAGCTGCCGAAGTCATTACTCACCTCGATACCATCGCACCTACAAGAAAAATAGAAGAAGAATTGTGAACACCACTGGAAGTTATTAATTCTCCGCCAGAAATTTAAAACTTCGTCAAAATACCCTGCAGTGATAACACGGAAACTACTAGCTACTGCTCAACGGTTGATATAAGAGGATAGAATAAATCCCCGCCGCATATTCGGCAAACAAATGAATTTCAGGGAACACAAATAATCTGTTTAACGCTGGAACTTCTCAAACTCGGCAGAATAATGGAGATGTTTCCATCGGATTCGTTTCCTCTCGCAGGATGAAATAAACTATTGTATATAAATTATTGGGGGTTGCGGGACCTACGGCGCATACAAAATATATATATCGAGGCTCGGGATGCCGAATGGGGGATGATTGATATTTTCACAATCGTTCGCTGCGAGCCATCATTAACATAACGCAACTCGAAGACCCCTTTTTTTTGAAGAGATTCGGCCGCTCGGAGCATTTGTGATGATCACCATTCCACGTAACAATAAATCCTGATTATCTGGGACGCGGGGGAAAGTGGATAATATACGGTGATTTTTTTTATCTGTTTCGGTTTGTTATTGATTTGCGCACTTAGGGTTAATCCGTTACGATCTCATGATTAATGTTAACAGATGTTTGCGCGGATTGCTTCCGTTTGTTTCGTTCTATAAAATAAATTCGCGATTAATTGATTTTAAATAATTCTATCATGTTCGTTGTGATGGGGAAAACAGTGCTGAACATGCTCCAATAATTAAATAATTTTAAAAAGCTATCCATTCGAAATATATTGAGGTTAATTGAATTTTGTGTATTTTATCTCATTCAACTGAAAACATAATTCAATTTTTTCTAAATTCTATAATAAAGTTCTTTAATTAACCACTTGCAGGATCTGGTTGACCAGGTTTATTATTTTTAGCCTGCTATTCTATCATATCGCCTTCTCTGAGCATGCCTCATCTGTACTATTCTGCTAACTGAAGGAAATTGTCAAGATGACCACCACCAGCACCAGAATTCATTTGAACTCATCCACCAGCTTGTGGATGAGTTCCTTCACCACTTAGGTCAACCCCATTGTTGTTGGAAATCGAGGTGTACTCCTTATGGAGCCATGCCAGGGTATGCTGTTGGAAGATATTACTCATGTTGCCACCCATTGTAAAAATTCAGAGGTAGTTGTAATTTATCACTAATTATCCTCTTTGTCGTTTCAATCTAATCTGGTTCTCCCTTAATTATAAATGTTTTATCTTCACTTGGTTGAGCAAGTGACCTTCTAACCAATTTACAATATGCTCCAGGATGTTGATTTATTTGTTTATTTGTGTCTCCTCCTCTTCCAATATTAAATCCACATGTTGAGGCAGGTACAGTGAATGTTACTTGTTGCGGGTTTCCACCGATCTGGTCTCTTCATAACCTCCCCCATAACCTGGATCATCGCCACTCCATCAATTTCCTTCACCACCAACTCTTCTATATTCATACCTATCTCGCGCGATCCTCCACCATTTCTGCCACTATTTTCTTGACCACCATGTCTTAGTGTATACAATCAATCAATTCTTCGATCCATAGTTAGGCCTGTTCAATATTTTGCGGTTTTCCTGAAAGATGACATCTCCTTTCTCCAGGTCCTTCATCTCAGCCTTGCTGAAATTGTACACGAGCACCAGTTTCTGCTTGAATTTTCTTTATCATATCACCACCTTTGCTAATCACTCCATCAACTGCTACTACTTAAACATCATTATTACCAGAATCATTATAACCTCATCTGTTATCTTGACCACCCCTATTCTTGATTTGCTTTTTGACTTTTCATTTCATAGTAAGTTATAGTTGGCATATTATAATAAGCATTTTATCCACCTTTTATAAAAATTAAACATATCGTTTGGGATAGAATGACCTAATAAATATATTCGATATAATTGGACATAGAATTTTTACAAAAACATTTCTTATTCCTTCTTTAATTACGACTCCATTACACTTCCATAAATAAACTATTAAAGCAAACTCGACCATCATTTACATAATCAATGAGTATAAGAACTCTTCACTTAACACTATTTAAAATAAAAATGGTATTACTTGCATTATTAATCGCGCGGATTATAATTGCGTGTAAATATAAATACACCTAGTTTTTAGTGCATCCTCGTGTTAATAAATACTAGGCCAACGATTTGAAAATTCCAATTACATCATTGACATATAGCCAAGTTATGACCATTACGTCCGGCGCGCATGCAATACGTGTATACTTTTAATCAGCCTGTATGAAATATGTGGGTCGATACATAGAGAGAAAATAGACTAAAAGTAATAAAAAAATACGAATAAACAAACATCTAGGTCATTAATCCTCGCAGATCCTCAACACCGATTTTCACGTTACGGAATATTTGAATTGCAATTTATAATCCCGCTCTATTAGCATTAAACTTTCCTTCTGCCGTTTTATACTCATCAAATACAACCTCCTACGTATGCAAATTATTAATTAACATGTATTATGTCTAACAGGGCATGGCAAGTTCTCTCACTTTACCCCCACTATTACCGCAAGTCGGCTAAGTGTTTGCATGCTATTATGTTAATTTGCTAAACTAATACAGAAAATCGACGAGATTCGAAAACCTTGAACCTCCCGGATTTACATGATTTAGTTTTCGAATAGTGGTCTAATAGTAGTATTGTACTTATAACGGTGTTATTAAACAAAATGATGACGATTCGGTAATTCCCATTGAGGTTACGGCAGATAGATCGTAACTAAATCCACCAGATGTTACTGATTATAATTTAAAAAATACACTAAGGTTATTCAAGTTGTTTCAAAAAACTCAAAACAATCAAGTTTATTAACATCTGTAGATACGTGTTTCGATCTCATCAGTACAACTTTAAAATATATTTGATTTTCAAAACCTGTAAGAATCTATGATAAAACTGTTAGTGAAATTGTCAACTGGTATTGTTAACCATTATTATCAATTATTGCTATTACTACTGTATCATTGTTACTCTTACTGTAAAATCACTCTTAAGTGCTTATGTTATATGACACTTTTATATGTTTTTTTATTACATAGTTACATTTTTATAATATTCAATTAATTAATGAGAAAAGTATGTACAGCAAATATAGACACTGTCCAAAACTCCCTAGAAACATTGGCTCATAAGGTACAGTGTCTTTGTGGTCATTATAGTAAATCTTTCTATTATCTTTGAGAGAATCTCTAATTGATTCTTCAGCATCATCATCACTTCCTGAAATAATTAAAGAGTTTCCCATGAAATTCAATATACTCCCTCTTTCAATCAAATCATCTATCATCTAATTGTTCACTGCAATCATATCAAATCTACAACTGTCAAATATTTGCATTAATTGTCAACCATCAATGTTAAACATCATCATCATCTGTATTATCTACAATTAACTGAAATTTTTAGCTGTTACTCATGTTACTGATAGACCACAATCAACAGTTACAGACTTCAATTTTTATCTATCAAATATATTTGTCAATTATCAACCATCACTGTACACCTTTATCTGTCTCTGCCATACATAATCATCAACTGTCACCATTAATTTAACTTAACTGCTGACGTAACTGTTAATTGTCATTTTCAACGGTCAAAATATTTTGCCAACTGTCAACTTGTTAACCATTAATCATTTTCTGCTGATCTTAATTAAAAACTATTATTGACATTATCACTATTCGTTACTGTTAACTGTCACTATCAACCATCACTGTCACTCTTTCTGTCAGCTGCCCAATGTTATTTTTAAATGTTTAAGTCAGTCGATAGCTGTTAGATGTTATTGTCAATTATTAACCATTACTGTTAACTTTCATCCCTAACTCTTGAATGTAAATATCAACTATGACCATTTTTTTTGCCGAGGACGTGTTGGCCGTACGCGTGAACCCCCTGAATTCCGGGATACTAGCGGAAAGTGAACGTCGCATGGTATACCTCCAGTTTCTTTATTTATTATTATTATATTTTATAAAATGACAATGCCAGACTAATGCCAATTACATCTCCCAAAAAGTGGCAGTTTTGCTTAAATATATTGCCAATGGAAAATTCAGAAGCTGTCAGCATGTCTTAGTGAACATTGGATGGATGTGGGTCTGAGTGGAAGAACATTGGAAACCAGTGAACTCCGCCCGTGATTCTTGCTGTCTAAATTTCTTCATTAATTAATATATATTTATGAAAATCTATTATAAGCAAGAAAAACAAAGTTGTAAAGAATAATTACAATACCGTTACTATAAAATTTTTTACCATACAAATATAATATACAATTTTAAACCTACATACTATTCTTCCCCGCCGCCAGTGACTCCTCCGTCACCACCAGCACCTCTCTGGTGTACCTGACGACCGCCTTCCAGTTTGCTTCGCTCAGAAGCATTAGCTCCACCAGTGTTCACTGTCGCCCCCTTATTCCGACCACCTGTCGTATTCAACCAGTGTATGTCTTGCGCTGGACATTGATCCCACCTCGTACCACTGATGACAGCGGGGTGTCGAGCTGGTTTCGGCACAGATACTCAACGAAGAACCCGTGGTCGGAAAAGAGGTACGTGAGGGGATATTCCGACTTTCCGTGCGCCCTGCCAACCCAAGGTTCTATTCTCCGAATGATTTTCCCTGTCCACTTTCTTTTTTTGACCCCACTCTCACTTTATCTCCCCTGCCACTCTAAGATCACCTACTTGGCGTCTTTTTTGGCTTCCCCCAGACGTTCCCCTTTACTTCGCCTAGAGTACCACCTCTGGCTTTCAGACTTAAGTCAGAGGGTCGGGGACGATGCCATGACCTATGCCGCTTCACTACTTAAAGTCGACACCATCCGGTACTTCCGTATCACCCATAGCGCAACAATCCTTACTCTTCCTAATTTTTTGCCGCGTTCGGATCTCCTCTATCTACACCGGTGCTACTTATATTGATTTATTTATTTTACTTTACGTGTCCACTTAAAAAAAATATTTTAGCAATTAATATAAACTTACAAACTTAACTTACTTACTTAACAATTCACGTAGTATTCTTTCGCTCAAACCCATATTAATAAATGATGGTATCCTCACCAGCAGTATATCTATAAATTCAAATTCAGACAAAATTTTGTACATTTTTTATGAGACTTTATAAAAGTTTTGACACTCCCACCTCCAACAGCAGCTTCCTGGTTCCCTCACTGGGCCCTTCTAGGTTCGCCAATACACCACTTACGGCTTTTATTGCTCTCGCTGTTCCTGCCGCGCCTTCCATCATTCGCCTGGAGGATAGGGAGTTAGTGTTAATCGTAACACACAAGTACTTCAGGCTTGTGTCCACCTCTACATCATGCTCCAGAAGGTGCAGCCTTTTCCCATTGATTCTATTTCGCTCTATTTCGCGACAGCCGGGCTGTCACTTTTTTTGGTCCGCCACCAAATTTTCTTGTCTCCAGCCATTCCGCGATTATTGACATCGCCCTCATTATGACTATGCCAATCTCCTTCCCCCTGATGAAGGAAGCAACGGACCTCTTACTAGTAGGTTGTCAGCGAACCCTATGAGGTCCACCCCTTTTAGGAACTGTAGATCGAACATCCAGTCGTAGGCCATGTTCCAGAGGAGGGATTCCAGCAGTATGTCCCCTTGACAGTTTCGCAATTTTGGGTCCGTCGCTTCCCTCAAACTTAAGAATCCTCTGCTCGGGGTAATTGGCTATTATCTGCAGGAGGCAACGTTCAGAGAAGGGGTACCAGCATCCACCCTTGCGATATGTATATTTCTTCTTTAAGATTAAATTAAGTAATATTGGATTAAAGCTAGTTCATAAGTTTTGACCCAAATATTATTTTGTACATGTACCTGATACTTTGAAATAAAGAGACATTATTATTATTATTATTATTTATTATAATATGTCCCCTAACAGTTTCACCGCTTTCGGTCTTTCATCTCCCTCAAACCTCAGTATCCTTTTCTTGAGGTAACTGGCTATCATCCATAGGAGGTACTCTGGGACCCTCTTCTCTTCCAGTGCCTCGAGGATTATCGGCTATGGCAAGGCGTTAAATGCATTTTTGGCCGATATCCATGGGGTAGGATGACTTCCCTTTCTTTAGGAGTAGCACCAGTCTGGCTTTCTTGTAGACGGCCGGCATTTTCCTTTCCTGGAGACACGGGTTCATTAGATCCGTGACCTTTTCCATCTCCCCGTTTGCCGCAACCTTGATAACCTCGATGGAGTTTCAATATCATTTATTAAACACCATTGTCATTTATTCTTTTAAATACAGGGTGCGCCGGAGGAACTTACTTATTTGAAAAAAACTCCCGAGCGGTGAGTTGGGCGGATAGAGGGTGGGAGGGCGGCGCATCTGGAGGGTGAAGTCCCAAATTTGTTTCCCCCTTTAGAGAGCAGAGGGCGTTCGCCGTTGAGAGCTTCTTTTCTAACGGTCGCTCACTTGTTGGTACGCAACGTGCCTGTCGCGCACGCTTTTAAATTCCTCCTCACAGACTCGTTCCTGGCCGTAATTCGATTCTGTAATAATAATTGGTCCTTATTTTTATTAAGAAAACGAACGGACAGTTACCGTGAATGCGGCTCGTTACAGGAACATGATCGAGGAATTTTTTCTTCGAAGCCTCGAAGAAATGAACGTTAGAGACGTGTGGTTTTAGCAAGATGGAGCCACAGCACACACAGCACGAGGCTCAATGGATTGGTTGCGACAACATTGCGATTTTTATTTATGGGGTTATTTGAAATCCCTGGTTTATGTCAATCGACCACGGACCATAGCTCACCTCAAGAATAACATTCGCGACGCCATTACCAACATACCGATTGACATGTTGCGAAGAGTGGAGATGAACTTCAAAAATCGACTTAATCAGTGCATGTACAATGGGGGTCGCCATTTAACCGATGTAATTAACCTTTCAAATAAGTAAGTTTCTCTGGCTCACCCTGTATAATTGGCGGGAATAACTCTGACTCTATTGCAGATTCGCACGGGGGGCTAAGCTATCCGTCCCTCTCGACCAAGGTCTCGTATAATCCTAGTCCTTGCGGCTGGTGACACTGTCACATTGCGAAGACGTCAGTTTCTCCGGTTTTCCACCGCCAACTTCTCATCCGGAGAGCATCAGTTACTAGCTTTCGAGCTTATTGGGCAATAAATACCTTCCTAAGCGATCTATTGAAAGGACTGCGAAGCAAGAATCAGTCAAGTGCGACCTCCACCTCCTCGTGGTGCCTGTTGGGGTTCGACAGGTGTTACATGCTAAGTTAGGCGCAGGCAGGGCCTTTGGATCCCGCTTGTAAGAAGGTGGTGCTGGGATGGCATCCTTAAGGCAGCGGCTGTTGTTACAATGGGGGATAATTTTGATAAGTAGTTCTTGAGGATGAAAGGCTGAGTTTTACACAAATGTAAAATATAACTGTTAACTACAGACGTAACTTTATAATGATACTTTTAACAGTAAACTTTAGTTGTTAGCTAACAAATGTTTTTGTTAATTGCCAACCATAACTGTAAGGTTAAAAGAAATGTTAAACATTAAAACTCGTTAACGTCGAATGTAATTGTAAACTCTTAATGTCAATTATTACCATTAACTTTCACTCTCAATTATTAATCATCGCTGTTACACTAACTGTAAAATATCACTTACAATTACCAATGGAACTGTTAAATATACATTTCGACCCTAATTGTGAAGTTTTTTTAACTTTTAACAGTAATTTTCAATTCCCACAAGGCTGAAAAAAGTTCTTTCTAAAGATTTAAAGCTACAGTTTATAATAATAAAAAGATAAGGTTGACAGTTATACTGACAACCTCGTGGTGTCAATGGATATACCCTTAAAAATACATTTTTAGGCTGTAAAAACATAGATGACAGTCATGAAGACCAGCAGTAAATTCACGCCTCTTCAAAATTGGAGCCTAGCTTCCAACATAATAAAAGAGTTTAAGATAACCTGGGCTATTCAATCATACTGACCATTTAAGTCTTCAAAAATGGATGGAGTTTACGCAGCCCTAATGGGGACTGGAACTTATTCTTCAATACCTGGTGACTCTGTTTAGGACCTGCATAGCTCTTAGATTTGTCTCCAAAAATTGCAGAAAAGTCAAGGTGGTATTTATACTTAAAACTAGCCAAGGAAGCCTCATATCATTTATGATGAAAACCTTGGAGACCTTCTGATCGGTATACCATGGTCTCTGATGTAAAAAACGAATCATCTTCACACGAATCATCACGCGTACATACACGCTCAACCATATCAGCACTTCACTTTGTGGTTACCTATATTGAATATGTATTTGTAAGTAAAACATCGGCATAAGGCCTATTTTTCGAAATAAAAGGAGCTGTTACATCGTAGGACAAGCTCTCTTAATTCGCAGCACTCGTATTTATTGAATAAATGAAACAGATGTTAAGCAAAATGACGGTCCAAATATCAATTGAAAGCGAAGTCTACAAAATAATTCGTGGCGATTTACAGGGAGGAGTATTTTCTCCTCCCCCGTGGAACATTGTGGTAGACGACTTACTAAGAAAACTGAATGAATTTGGCTTCCGAGCTATAGGATATGCAGTTGGCATAACAATTTTGCCTAAATGGCGCTATGAAGGTGTACACAGTGAACTAATATAGAGTACCCTTAATATAGAAGAAAATGGTGTGATGGTAAATCCAACTAATACGGGGCTGATGTTGTAGACCAATTAAAAAAATCTGAACAGAATAAAGCAGCGTAGGGTATTCAAACTCACACTAATTTGGGCTTCACAGGTAACATATCTGGGGGTTATCCTAATCATCTTCAAACCAAAGTACAATAGACGAGCACAGCGTTTTGGCTAACGATCTTCAAACCAAAATACAATAGACGAGCATAGCGTTTTGGCGGGATCAAAAAGTGGCTGGTTATTGACATTGTAAAACGGCCTTAATATATGCAGCAGTTGTATAGTGGCCTATAGTTAAACTCAAAACTGCAACAAGTAAGCTACAGCACATTCAAGGTCAACACACGTCACTAAACCGACGTCAGAACTCTAGCCATTATTGTCTCTTCCTCCCCTGGATTTACACATACAGGAGGTGGCCCTACAGTGCTCAGAGTAAAAGGCAACAACCTGTGAGGTTTAAATGTGGACCGTCAAGTCCGGTAGGGCAACCTTTGGAAGAGCGATTTAGCAGGATGCCCTTCTAAAAAGTGTTAGGACCGTGCTACTCCAACCTACTATACACATATTCCTATATGGAGAAAAAAACGAGAAAGGAACAGGTGATGACATATATTGTGCCGACTTAAATCTAAAACTAAAAATACCCTTGGAGGACCAGTCTATGATCATCCAAGCGGAACTCATATCGGTACTTGTTAGTGAAAAAGGAAATAACTGAACTGGGTATAAAAAAGAAAACATCTTCATCCACACAGACAGTAAAGTCAGTTTTTCTTTTAACACATCCCAAGGTCTTATCAAGACTGGTAAATTAATGTGTTATGGCCCTGGAGACTTCATTCGTAGGCAACAGAATTCTCCTATTCTGGGCTTTTCACACTCAAACAGGAGAGAAAACTAACAAGAGATCTGAGCCTTTAACAAACTATCACTATCAAATGTTACGATTTTCAATCTTTGTCAATTATTTACCATCACTGTAAAATATTACTCCCAGCTGCCGATGTAACTGGTAAATGGTAGTTTTAATTGTTGAGTTGTCTACTGTTAAATGCTAACTTGTCAACTGCTGATGTTGCTATTAAAGGTCGAATTCAGTTGTAAGCTATCAAATGTTTTTATATAGTCTATTAACCATCATTGTTAACCTTTACTATTCAGTGTCAGTTGCAATTGTTATTTATTATTATCAACCATCACAATCAACTGTTCCTGTTAATAATTGATAGCGGCAATTATCAACAATCACTGTGAAATATCACTGTAAACTGCGGATGTAAATCTAAATGTTTCACTGTTAAACTTGACTCATATCCGTCAAATCTAATTGTCAACTATCACTATAAATTGTTGCTGACAAGTACCAATTATCGCCATCACTCTTACTGTAAAATAAATCTGACAACTGCTGAGGTGATTGTTATAAGTTAATTTTAACTGTTGACTCCAATTGTCAACTATCAAATGTTATCCCAAATTGTCATCTTTAAGTTTTAACCTTCACCATACACTGGCTTCTTCAATTGTGATCTATCATATTTTTGTCAATTATTAATAATCACTGTTCACCCTTCACAGTCAACTGTGTCATCTTTTTCTATCAATTATTAACCTCTTAATATAAAATGTTACTGCTATCTTCCGACGTAACTGTCAAGTGTTAGCTTTAATTGTGGACCTTAAATGTTAATTGTCAAATAATTTTGTCAACTTTCAACCATTACTGTTAACCTTTACCCGATACAAACGAAAGTAATTGTCAACTTTCACTGTCAATTGTTACTATTAACCATCATAGTCAATTATCAACCTTAGCTGTCAATCTGACTGTAAAATGTTACTTAAAAGAGTTAATTGGCGCTTTCTACTGTTGAATTCAAATTTTTTTGTTAAAACTTTTGTTAAACTTTTTTTGACAACTATCACTATCAACAGTTACTATTGACAGTCAATGTCACTCTTTTAGTAAAATATCACTGTCATCTGTTACCTTTCATGGCCGAAAGTAATTTTTAACCATCACTGTCAATTGTTTCAATAAACCGCCATTATTAATTACTAACCGTAGCTGCTACTCTTACTGTGAAACATTATTGAAGATTTTTATTAACAACTATCGCTATGAACTGTTACTATTTCTTCTTGGATCTTAAAGGCATTCATTAAGTTTTAGTTTACTTAATTTGATAGTGATTACCATGTAGTCTAAACTAGTCACTGCTAATAAAGTTTAAAGTTGTATATACAAGTAAAAGTCTTTTCTTGATTATTCTTACTATTACAATTATTTAAAAACTAAAAGTTAAACGTTAAATTATTATTTTCATAATCCGAAGAAATCCCCAAATGTATACCTACTGTTACGACTTCATTATTCAAAATTTAGAATTACGAATGACCTAATATTTCCTTATAGTTTAATGGCATCAACGCAAGTTAATTTTTTATGATGGAAAAAATATTCATAAGTAAGTGGAAAAAGACAAACACGGTTAAAAGATTGCTATTGCGTTTCTGTTTCTTCTGAAAAACACTTCCCCGGAGTATAAGTAGAAGATTACGTAAAATAAACTCTACTAATTCCTGTTCAGGAAAAATTATGAATATCATTATTATTACTTTGTGTGTATTAGATTATTTTTGTCAAGACTGAATCAAAGCAATAAATAATTCATTTTTTATTTTTATTTATAATATGTAAAGTATCTGACTATCGAACATTGCCTATAAAAAGGGGGTCAAACTGGTAAGTTTCTTCGAGTCCTTTAAACTTCATAAGGGAAATCTCAGGTGACTGATGGAGGACGCGTCGGCATCGATTTGATAAGGCCAAAGTTTTTCCAAAATTCGTTATTCGCTAGCGGTGGTCTTGCGTAACATAAGTTTGTGCGGGCTCGTAAGGTGTACATAACCTTGAACGTGGATGGCGCAGTGGACATAAAATTGTTAAACTTGTAGAACAACTTTATGTTGGCGAAGTATTTAAAGTCGCATCACAGTCCCAAATATAACGTAGGCGCATTTCATTCAAACAGGATTTAATTAAATTTTAGACACAACTAGTTTAATTTTCTAAAATATTTATAGTTAATTTAATATTTAATATAATTTAATCCCTAGTTTCTTTCGTAATAAAGATAGTAATGAATATATCCTGAACTATTGAGGAAAATTAAATTTTAAAAATATAATTAAACCACTTTTCATTTTCTTTTACACAGTAGATATTTATTGACTGTGACTAAAGCTTCGATATTAAGGGTTGTTTATAGAAAGGCACTTGGTTGGTCTCATAATTTTTATGATTTATTCCGACTAGTTTCGATTTTTACATCATGATCTAGGAATAGTTTCGATCATAAACTGATGTGATTTCTGTTGTGGTAAAACAAAGTGAAAAGTATTTTATTTTAAACAAAATATACCACCAAGTAAACGCCGACAACAAACAAGAATTTAAAAAAAATATATGTTTATAGATTATATACACTGTTTTGAGTTTGGTAATTTGAAGTATTCTATAATGATAAACTCAATAAATTTCCTTGTTTAACTTGTTTATATGTAGATTATATGCAATCATAGAAGATCCAATAATATTGCTTTTGAATAAACATGTTTTAGTTAAAACAAGTTAAAATAATCTTTATATTAAAATATAATGGTTTAAAATAAGGCTAGTAAAGAATAAGCAACTTCAGATAATATCGAGGCTTCATCGTGATAGAACATTTCCATAATGACGTATACAAAATGTCGCGCATTATATTTCGCGAAGATGCATGCTTAAATAAAGTTGTTAAACACGCCTTGGAGCAATTTTTCATATTTTGAACCGGAGCGGGGTAAATATGCCTGCAACAGACTGTTTTATGGCCTTCGCCAAATGATTCATTAGGACACTGTCTAGTTCAATGTTATATAATGGCGGCTTGGCCAAGTTCACGAAATTTATATATTTCCCAGAACAAGAGAGAGAGAGAGAAAGAGATGGAGAGTGAGGGGGTCGTTAAACTTCCTGCTAAAGTTTTTTCCTTCTCTTGATTTGATTATCCGGTTCGACATTTGCATAAATTGCAGTAATTATCTTGATATTTTCAGTTGCTAACCAATTAAAATTTTTTTAGTAGCGTTCCACGGCACACAATGAGGTATTTCGCGTGCAAACTCGGAGTGGCTTTGCATATGAGAGAAGTTACCCTTGTCCCTAATAAGTTTTACCGGAAAGGAAAATGAATGGTGCGGATTTCGAATTTAAGATAAGTATTAAATGGATTTACTACTGACAATAATGTGGTGTAACAAAAGGTAAACGCTAAAGTTAACTAGATTAATGCTCCAATTAAATACTTTACCTTCATTAATGTATTATTGCAAAGGTTAAACTTTTGCCCTACATTTGACACCACTTAGTGACCAAAACTTTTTCTAGGTTTTCTATCAATATTTATTTTAAAATATTGATTAGCTTAGCACAACGATAATAAGCAATACTTATATAATAAAGAATTTAAATGTAAATAATTTAAATAACTAAATAGTATTATAAAAGAACTAATACCCTTTAATTTAAGTTTATAAATGGTATGGAGCCTAAAACAAAATTGCTTAGGAGATGATTTATTAATTTGAAAATATTTTTAAGTTTGGCGTATATTCAATAAAACTATTGTTAAAACCTATGATTATATTTTTGCAAAAAGCTTAAAGATCTAGAAGGTAAACAGAGTAATCTATGAAATCATCTTTAGTTGGAGAAAACGCGAAATGATTGTTAAAGATTTTAAAATATAACTATTCGATCACCATGAATATTCGAATATTATCTGGCTGCAGACTGTGTTGAGAAAGATTCCAATTGGTGTTCGCAATTTTCCACTTTACTGGACGAATGCATGCATCTATTATTAATATTGTAAGGGATAGGCTAGTGGTCAGTAGTGGAACATCTGGTGTGGCTTCTCACGCAAGACTAGAAAAGGGTGTATATAGGAATAAAAACGATCTATACAGAATTTAAACAAAAACTCATTACACGTTAAATTTTCTAGGTGAGTTTGTAGAGAAGTAGTTTAAGGTATGTACAAATATAACGTTAATACATACTAGTTCTTTTATATTCCCAAACGGGTAATATTTTCCGGATGGCCATCATAGTATGGTTAGTCTTAGTTAATTCTTCGAAATAGTCAATTGTAATAAACTTTGAATATTGATTTCGGCCATAATTAAAAGTTATACGCATTATTTTAATATAATTTTTTAATCCAATCCATGTTCACTACAATGTTAAAATTTATTGCGATACTCCACAACGATGTCACGTAAAGTGGTATCAATATTAATTGCCGCACTCGATACGTACGTTTTTTTTATTACGTACATGTCAGTCCGCCATTAGCATATTTTCTGCAATAACAATTATTACGGTGCAATTCTACACCCATTAATGTATAGACACGACCAACCTCAAGTATTATTGTATTAGAACAATAATATTTCCTAATTGTTTAAAATCAACGTCAAACAAGGGACAACCAATTAATAGACCAATTTACGTTCAAATTTTTGGTTCATGTTTCTTTTTTTGTGCAGTTTATTATATAAAATAATTTACATGAAATGCTTTTGAAAAAAAGTTGATTACGTTCTGACATCTGATTTTGTATAATTTTGATCTGCTGAATTCAAATCTGAGTGTCGTTTTGCTCCATAACGTAAAGTTTTTTGTCAATGTTGAAATAAAAAATTTGATCAAAATAAACGCTATTTTTATTGATACAGAGGCAAAAAAATACAAATAGTAAACTAAATTGAAAAAAGTCTTAAACAATTTTTAATTTCTTTTCTTTCCAGAAGATCTTTCCCTCTTGGATGAAAAACTTCGTTTAGTGGACCATTAGAACATTCCACCGACCTTGATACCTGCATTCAATTTCTTTCATATCTTGATGGAACCTCTCACCTTGCTCCCCACTCACATCACCAAGATTTTCGGGGAAGTAATTAAGATGTGATTGTAAAAAGTGAACTTTTATGCTCATATTACATCCCAGTTTCATAAATTTTTGTAGCATGTTTTTTTTTAAATTTCCTTGTAGTTAGGATCCTTGTTAAACCTTCAATAACATTAATAAATGAAATCCATTAATCTTTCTCAGTTTCAGTCATGGTACTAACAAATTCTTGATGTTTCGTTAATCTCCTTATTTGAGGACCGACAAAAATTCCTTTAATTTTGTACCTGAGATAGCAGGAAAACTTATTTATAAATTAACACATCCAAATGACAATTTTTTTGTTGGCCTGTGTTATCAGCCTTTCTAAATATGAACTCAAATTAGACCAATTTTCGTTCAAATTTTTGGTTCATGATTTGTCAAGTACAACAGTTTTCGTATAAGAAAGATCTAGAATAAATTTATCAACACCATACAAATATTGGTTAAAAATATCTTCTAAAATTAAAAAGAAAATCTATTTTCTAGTGTTACGTCTTATATTACAATTGTCAACGACTATAGAGTTGTATATCCCAAATCTAGGCACCAAAACTTTTGTTTACTCTCAATCTAATAATAGGTAAAGAATTAATTTGGTCGATTGAGTTACTTGAAGATAATAATAACTTTGATTAAAACACTTAGAACCTTTCTTCAATATTGAAGAAAGGTTCTAAGTGTTTTAATCAAAGGTAAAGAATTGATAAACACTTGGTTTGTTTCGCTGATTTTTTAAATTTACTTTAATAAACACTCAATTTGATGTTCTGCAGTGTAAGATTCCTTACAGTTCATCGCTCTGAATCTTTTTTCTTCATAAAATTAGTTCCTCTTGAAAAACTAATATTCAATTTGAAAAATACGTTTTATGTAACACTGAAGACAGTTGATATAAGACGCACTAAGCCTAATCATCTTAATAAACGTCTCAAAGTAAAAATTGACAGTTTTAGATTGTCACGTGTTTCACTCTGAATTGTCTCCTATATAATCATTGACAATTATAAGGTTGGGGTTTTCCAAGAGCAACTTTTATTCATTGTCTTTTGTGAAAAGTTTTTTCTGTGAATGACTGTATTTAATAGTTATTAAACAACGTGATCAAATTTACTTTCCTGACATTTCGAAAGGTATGCTATTGTAATACATTATTTCCTCACAACTTGGGATTTTAGGTCCTTAATTGAAACTTGAACGGAATTTAAATAAAAAGCTTTCTTTGTTGCTATAACATTTTATAAAGTGTGAAGTCAACAAATAAAGCGTTTTCTTTAAATTTCCAAGATTTTTCTTGAAGTTAACACCTCAATTAATCAACTTGTAAGGGAATTTCCAAATTCCTAAGACTCGTGTGGAAGTCGTCAAAATTTAATTTTAATTTTAATTTCTTTTGTTCCATTATCTATTCAGATGAGTTTTATATCTAAGTACTAATAGTAATAGCAATTTTTCAATATCTAAAAAAAATGTATAATTATGCAGCATATAAAATTTTAAATAAGCTAAAACAAGTCCAATTTTTTATTTATTCCGTGACCAATTATATAAAGTTTACCTAAACAGGATAAAGAGGGCCAAAACCTATTAATTTTGTTTCCCATTAAGTCTAAATCTACACAATTATGTAGTCTATTTTTCTAAAGTTAACTTTCGGGGAAATGTTCGTTAACACATGTTGTGTATACAGAAATACTTAAACATATAAATGTGTCATAACAACTGACAGTTTAAGTATATTCATCAGTAAATATTAAGACATATTTAATAACACTACAATTTATTAAAGTGATGAAATAAGCCTGCAACAAATTAGAACACCAATCGTGGTTACATAAACTATGGTTTAATTTTAATCTAATGATTTATTCCTCGCATGATCAAGGTTCGTATCTCTTTATTGTTTGACTCTATCTATCAACGAGTTTTTAAGGGAATTGCAAAAATTTGCTCTGCTGTAAAATTATAATCTAAAGATTTTAATATACAATGTGCTACAATTTGCAACGATTGCCACTTTATACTTTAAAATAAATAAATTATTACAATCCAAAAAATATGAGTTCAAAATTTTGAGACAAGAAGTATTGAGAGAGTGGACAGGGGTATACGAGTCCTCTAAGTACAATGCGAAATACAAAGATATGATTGAGAATGACTAGCCAAAATATTTGGAACTTAAGTAAGAATGACAAAAAGATGATTGCAATATTCAGGTGCAAAAATGAAGAAAACGAAAATAAGTTCTGAATGGATGAAGAGAAATTGTGCATAATGTGCAGAGAGAAAAAAGAAACCGTAGAACATTTGTTAAAAGAATAGAATGAGATTAAAGAGGAGCAAATGTTACACAAGGAGATGTTGAAATGAGACGGAAGAGGATTGGAATCAATGCGAGGAATAATAAAACAAAGAAGTTATTTAAACTAATAAGAAAGAAGTATTTTTTACAATAATCTTGAATGTATTGCGATGAAATAAATTATGTTATGTCTAGGCCGCAAGGTAAGAAATATCATAAATGATCTTAATTAATTAAAAATCACTAAAAACCTTTCTTCACAATTTTATTTAAATTCACAGATATATATTTCGGACACAAAGTGACCATTATCAATGTAAATATATCTGTGAATTTAAATAAAATTGTGAAGAAAGGTTTTTAGTGCTTTTTTCATTAATCAAGTTTACCTTCACGTAACTCACAAAAATCAAACTAATAAATGATCTTAATTTATAAAAAATGAAAAAGTTGTATTCACATGTCTATCCAGTTTATTGAATTGTTGATGAAAGAAATAGGATTAGTCCCACTTAACTCTGCCTAAAGAGACGGTGCATCAATCAATCTTCCACCCTCTACAACAAAAAAGTAGGGAGACTTTTGCTAAAGATGCTCTTAGTCTTTGCCTTAAGTAATCTAAACGGTATTCAAAAACAATATTTATCTCAATTGTAAACAAAAAGTCTTGAATTCATTATATGATGGAATAATTTCTCAGTTAACCCGTTTTATAAGAGTATTTGAATACTTATATATAAAATTATGAAAACAATATTTATCGCAATTGTAAATAAGAAGTCTTGAATTGACTATATCATGAAGTAATTTTTCTATTAACCTGTTTTATAAAAGTATTTGAATACTTCGAAAAATATGAAATTCTCTATAATCCATTTTTTGGGTTTCCTTCTAGTAGAAGTGATAGTAGGAGTTCCTTGGTAGTATATGGCAAGAGCGTACCGTGCGAAAAATGCTCCTGCGATACCATCAGAACCCCTAGAAGTAAGAGAGGACGTTTAGCGCAAAGAAGAGAAATGCAGACCTTTGCTTAAAGAGATGGTGCATCAAGAATTTTTTCTCTCTCAAAAAAAAGTAGCACCATAATAGTAAAGATGCTCTTAGTCTAAATGATCTTCGAAAAGCACATTTATAGCAATTGTAAATAAGAAGACCTGAATTCACTATGTGATGAAATAATTTCCCACATAACTCGTGTTATAAAAGTATTTGATTACTCGAGAAATTATGAAATTCACTACAACCCAATTTTTTCACCGAAACTCATTTCCTTTGCCAAGAAAGTGAACATTCTATTTGGCTTTTAAGAATAAGATTCACTTCAGTTTTAAATGAAGAAACCTTGTTTAAAGTGTACTCAGCTTTATCCTTTATTAGTTTAGTTTTTTCTGCATATGTATGTATTTAAATAAATACATACATAAAATAAAATGATACAAAAATTTTGGGCGAAGGAATCACAGGCGGAGTTCACTGCTTCTCAATGATATTCCACTCGACCCATATCCTTCCACACACAAGTTATAGGTCTTGGTTGCTTCTGGAGAACTAGGGTCCAAATGAGTGTAACAATAATCTTTGAAGATAGTGAATTATCTAGATCTAAATGGAAATATTTTGACCAAGTCTACATGGTCTTCAAAGACGATATTTAAATGAGAAAAATTCAATTGAAGTAAAGATAAGTAAGTGGATCAAGGTCGGAATGAAGTGTTAAATTTATTAAAGCGTCCATTTGGATTTCGAAACTCACATTTATTGCAGTTTTAAACGAGAAATTTTGCTTGAAGTACACTCGGCTAAATAACAGAACAAATGTAATGAATCAAAAATATTCTTTTAAGATTGTGAATTGCTTAGATTTAGATTTAAAGACTTCGATCAAGGTGCACTTAGACTGAAATAGTCTATATGATCTTTAAAGATGAAAAATGAAAAAGTAGACCAAGGTCGGAATACTTTCAGTTTAAAATAATAAGTTACTTGTGACAATATTTTTTGAAGGTCGCGGGTTATTTAACTTTGATCAACGTGCATTTAATCTTAAGAAGTCTATGTTGACTTTGAGATGAAATTTAAACCAGGAGAATTCTGTCGATTTGCTTTTTTAAATTTTGAATTTATTGCAATTTTAAATCAGAAGGCTATATAAGTAATGAGTCTAATAATATTCTTTTAGCATTTTGCATTATTTAGATCTAGATGGAAAGACTTCGATTAAGGCGCAATTAACCTTAAAGAATCTACTTATTGTCTGAATATAAGATTAATTGCAATTGTAAATATGTAATAAGAATTCACAATATGGTAAAAAATAATACTTGAGGAATTATGAAATTCCTCACAACCCAATTTTTTCCACTTGGGCTGATGTCCTTTACAAGAAAAGTGAGGAGTTTATTTGGTTTTAAAGGATGAGATTCAATACACTTTTAAATGAAAAAAACATTTTTTAAAGTGTACTCAGCCTAATAAGAGGAGTGAGGGTGTTATGAGTGTAACAATAATATTTCAAGATCTAGATGGAAAAACTTTGATCAAATCAATATAGTCTTTAAAGACCACAATAAGTCATAATGGGTCTTACAATATTTTTTTAAGATTGTGAATTACTTAGACTTGAATGGTAAAACTTCGATTAAAGTGTACCTAGCATTAAAGATGAGAAGAAACGAATGACATTTTTTAAGGGTCGTGGGATACTTAATCTTCAATCAACTAAATGTTGTTAAGAAGTTTATATTAACTCGAAGGGTTAAATGAGTGAACTAAGGTCGAAACTTACTCAGTGTAAAATGAGGAGTGACCTATGATAAATTTTGAAGGTTAGTAGTCAATTAGTCTTAAATAAGGAGACTTACGTCAAGATATACTTAGCCTTTAAGAGTCTCTGCGGTTTTTCTTATGACAATGTACTTTGGGAGTCAATATTTAGCTACCATTAAATGGAGAATCTTAAAAAGTTCTTTTGATCGTTAAAAACAGGTTTCGTTGCAGTTTTAAACGACTCCTCATTCGGTGTTGAAATGATAGGGCGAAGACCAAAATGAGGAGACAGTCTTCAAGAGCCTATATCGATTTGAAGATAAGAGTTGTTGTAGTTAAAAGAGACGATTTTGATGGAAGAGCACTTCGATAAATAAGGTAATGAGGGTAAGAACTCACCCTGAAATTAAGAGTCTTCTGTGATCGTTATGTGAACCCACATAGGGGTTCATTCAAGTTTAAAAAAAGAGACCTTTATGGTTGTGCTCTGGTCATCTTCTAAGCGGACAATGGATTTCTTCTTCAAGGTGCGGGCTTACCTAGATGTAATCATAATCCTGTCAAACATCTATAAATATCACTTTTGTGACCTACAATATGTTCTATCGCAAACCGTGTAAGAAACTATATTTTCTCAGAGGAAGCAAATTTCTTGGGTACATCGTTACACTTAAAGATACCTCATGAAAAATAGCTCCGGGAACTGTAGAAGAGCCATATAATTTATTCGTGTTTGTGGTAATGGCTTTCAATATGAGGTTTTGTAGGCAAAAACATATAATGGAAAACATAGTTAGTAGCAGAACATCCAAAGAAACATTGGTTTTTAAGGACTATTTTAAAATCTGTCGTACCTATCAAACTGCTTCTTATATGAATCAACGCAAGTGATTTTGCTCTGAAAGCAGTTTTCGTTCAAGAAAAGGGACTTGGGGAATACACCGTGGAACATAAGAACTAAGAAAGAAAACACCCGACAACATACATGATGGGCTTTACAACTGAAGCTATTTGAAGTAAACATATATATTTTCAAAAGATTTAATCACGTAATAGTTGCCCATATCTAGATTTACCAAAATAAAAATTATGACATACGTGGTCGAAATCAAAGCAGAAAACGCCAGAACGAAACGACTCATGAGAACAACGGAGATGAGAACCCTAAGATGCATAAGAAGTGAAGACATTATAGCGAAATGCGACATTCAAGGCAAGGTAAGATGGGCCCGAAACAGAAAGTAAGAGTGGAGAGACCTTGTGGACTGCCAAAAATTTCCAGAACAGGGTTACCGAGATCAAAGGGACCCTCGAGAAGACCACCAATAAGATGGTATAAGAGCTGGCGTTCAGCTTAATGCAGCCATAAATTTTGAAGATATAACAGGATATAATCCTAGTCAAAGAGGGAGAAGAAGAAGAAGAAAATTATCTAGATGAACATAGCCCAAAGTACAACCGCTGATATTCTTCATAACGTTTTAGGCAAATCTTGATATGATATCATCTCTTCTACAAAAGAGATTGTAAATTTAATCCTTTGTATATTAACTAGAGGATATATACAATGATGGCGCAGATGTTTAGACAATGTGATTGTGTACAACCAAATAATTATAGACTAAAACAAATATATTTGACGATCTGTCTGCATAGTACTTCCCACGATATTTTTTAAATGACTGAGAATATTTGTATTAAGTGAAAGTCTACATCACTTAATACAAACATCATTTCAGTCATTTAAAAATATCGTGGGAAGTACTATGCAGAAAGATCGTTTATTTTCTTATTCGAATAACGTCTCTAATAGTCAGTATGGGTTTTCTAGATCTAAAGTTATTTCCTTGGTTTAACCACTGCGTATCCTATGATCATCTGCGAAATTTATACCATAATAACTTTTACCAATAAGCTGCCTAATTATATTATCTTATTTATCAAATTGGTACTAAAGAGTAAAACGCAATGATATGTTATCGGATGACATGCTCATTCGTTCTTGGAGGATAAGTTTTGGATCCTTTGCTGTTTCTAATAACTATGAAGAACACGCACGATCTAAAAATAGATTAATTGAGATGAGGGCAACACATCTTTCGAAACTTGTCGCCGAGATAAATGAACCATGTTCCAGAATAATATATAAGTGGGGTTCATGTTTAACATAATTGTTTTAAATGATAAAGTATTTTGTAGGATCTACAGTTTCTGTAAAATTTTTGGGATACAGATTTCAAATTTAATTAGACAAATCATTGCGAAACAATATACAGTGGGTTGCGCAGAAACAGTTATCTTTAAAAACGTTTGTACCTTCGACCTCAAAATGCACTCAAATATCTGTAGGTTAATGTTATTTGAGATATAGTTTATTAATTTGGAGGGCATTTTTATATAATGCACAGTCTCTTCTGGCTATGAAGAAAAACCGTATGGGTTTTATCACAAGTTGGTTACATAGAGGATTGAAAAGTTATTTTTAGATAAAATAGTAAACTCACATTAAACTCGTTGTATATAATATAATTTATTTTACACGATTAATTTAGTTCACTTTATTTGCTTTACAAGATTTATTTAAAAAATTACATAAAATTCAAACATAAATAAAAAACTAAATAAAGGGAATTATACTACATATGGTGAAGCACATAATCATTTAACAAGAAGTACAGCTAATATCTATCCTACTTATCTGTGTAAAATCTAGAATTGTATTTTTATCTAGACATTAAAGTTATTATCTAATTTTCAAATCCCACAAGAATAATTAGTATCTAAAGCAACTTGTGACCATCAAAAGAACACTTAATCATCACTGCTAGTCCTTTTAACCCACACACATCCAACTAAAGACCTGAAATTGTTATTGGGATCAGCCACTTAAAACAAAATGTGTGTGCGACATGTTCCGAGTCAGTTGAATTTAATAGAAAGGTGGTAAGCAGAGGGAACGAGCCGATTCTAGAACCACCTCTGACCTCGAGGGTCGCGAGGAGTTTCTAGATCTCAAATTAGATTTTTGACCTTGAAATCATATGATCTCGATTTTGAACAATCAGAGCTTATAGTCAGTTGAATTCTTTATAAGATTAAGAAACATTCAAGAACAATAAATATGACTGCCCTGAAATCTTTAGATAGACTAAACCCACAATTTTTCGAAGGTAATTTATATAGTTTAGAATACAATTCTTACGTAAACCCATTTATAAATAATATGGTTGATCAACTTTCAAATCTATTGATCGTATCTTGCAAATTAAATTAAAAGGGGAGGCACAATTTTTAGTTTAGTACTTTATCTTCTAGCTACTACTAGGTAGCACGTACTAATAAAATCCTAGTATTTTCAGAACACTCAAACATGAGGAACTATTTAAATCTAATGTTACAAAAAGAACCAATATTATTATTAAGAAAATATAACGATCAAGGACTAGGAACTTTAAATGAAAATACACTTAGTTGATATCACACACAGGATTTATTACGTGACTATAGTTTCAACCTTTAAAGAAGTGTATTTTCATTTAAAGTTCCTGATTCAAGATGTATCACAAAGTGATGGCTTCAAGCATTAAACATATTGATCAAGGATTACTTTTTATTTTTTTATTTTTCCGTTGCTATTAAAATGAAAAGGAGATTTATTATGTATAAATACGCAACACGAATCTGTAGTTGTAATGATATTAAACATAACTGGTATAATCAAAGACGCTTAATGCATATTCGAAAATGTTACGTTGTTATAATAAGTTTATTTTTTACTTACATCACGATTATTTGAATCTTGCCAAAAAATGAACTGCTAGTATTTTTTTGAGAGAACATACCTGGAACAAAAAAAGGATATTAATAAAAATATACATCTATAATTATTATTAAATTTATCTAATTGTAAATACAGAAGCTGCAAAATTTTAGAAGAGTAGTTTTAACGGTTTTATACATTCCTTTCTTTTATTTTACTTATAATACCAATCTCATTACAAGGAGCATCATTATAGTTTTAATACGCCATCAAACCTCTGCAGGATAATCATGTCATAAACATTACTTAGTCATATGCAAGATCGTAATTTGCAGAGTTAGTTTCTATACCTGCAACTTCTCCACAGTCCGAGTTATTGTGATGCAATGTACAGTAAGAGTAACAGTTGGTAATACATAGGTGAACACAATTAATAATTCGTTACGGAATGCACGAAATTGCTCAACAATTGCGCTCTCTGGTGTTGAAAAATGTTGAAAATTTACATTTTCTAATGCAACTTTAAACGGCGGTAAAAACTCGATTTCCTATATAATCACATCCATCCGCTTGTGGATTGCATATATACGACACAAAAATAATTCGAATAAATAATCTTTATTACATAAACTGTAATGGCTATTCCACATGAATGGACCACAATACGTTCGCAACAAGCGGATTTTATGGAAAATACCATATACACATCCGTGTGGTAATAATTTACATAAAATTACCACGTTTCATGTGAATTGCATTTTTTTTGCCTCTGTAAAATTACATACGTATTGTTCAATAATAATGTAGTTTGCGAAAATCGAAACAAATAAAAATGTTTTAATGAATGTAGGAATGCAATAAATAACTTTGAGGTTTAAAAATGTTATACAAATATATTTAACTTTTATTTTATTCTATCTTTTTAGAGATGAATCATTAAGCAATTTGAAACGTTTCCATCAAAATTTAATCCTACACATAATTTATGCACAACGCCGAATTTAATTAATAGAGATTTGAATGATTTCTTTATGTACAACTACAGACTTATACTTGTAAATTATGCCTTATTAAAGATGATCGAAAGAAACGTATTTTAAAATGAAAATGTACGCTAGATGGCTACAATGAATTATTAAATTCTGCATCGGCATCCACGGCTAAGTTTAAATTTAAATTCATATTTATAATGAACAGCACAATCGTTGAATATGCATGGGATCCGTGCGGGGAAATATTCTTGCAGGAGTTTCGCGACAGAAATTATTTCCAGAGATGTGACATTTGGGAAATGTAAAAGGGGAGCAATCGACAAACATCTACGCGAACACGATTTTATATTTAAATTAGTCTCATACATATATTTAAAAAAATGATTTATGTTTAATAAAAAAAATATTTAAATTAGCATGAAAAATCACTACTCTTGATAAAAACTTATTGTAACATCATAAAAACTAATTACTTATTGTCTGGATGATTCACCAACTAAATTACCAATTTAATAACAAATCTACTTTTATATTTTTCCAGCAGCTCGAATCATAACAATGAATTATTTAGCGAAAAATACTTAAATAATTCATTATTATTTCCAGCTCTAAAGTCTGCCGAGCAACTAAATCGCCACATTAGTGGCGCTATTCCTTAATTACATTCGGTGTGTTTGCTCTCCCCTTGAAGACTCGTTGACTTTTCATGGATGAGTTGATCGTTTATCGTTATAAAAATCGTTATTGGTTGGCCTTTATATATACAGTGTGTTGAAATATAAGGGATTTATTATAATAATTTTATGAAATAATAAATTAAGAAAATTTCTTAATAATAATTATGACTTCATAATCGCATTACAAATAATTGGTTTCGAATGACAGACTTTCAAAGTTTGAAGTTCTACTGAAGAATTTTATAAAATGATTTAAACTATCTTATGCAGACACGTGTTTCGAACTCTCGAACTCATCAGTACAGCTTTACTACAAATAAATAAATTTGCATTTAAAGTCTTATAATTATCTTAATTATAGAAAATGTTCATATTTAATTAAACACATAATGAACAACTAAACTAATATACCAAACAGGCATTAAGCTAACGCTAATTTTTATGCAACGGGCGTCGAATACAAACTGGGCTAATCAATTTTTAACTATCCAAGTTTGCCATAACAATTTAAAGTTGGTCGTCGGGGTCCTAACTGAAAAACTTCCACCTGCATCTAATCGCGTCTCCCTGTGCAAGAAGCTGGCGAATCGATAAAGTCCCAGTGCATCAACTAACCACTTTTTGCCAAGTTAATTTGATAAAGTGGACCCTTACCCCGTCCTATTCGCAAAGGGCTGATATCGCCGACATATTCATGCTCCTTAACTATTTAGGGCCTCTACGTACGGCCGAAACTGAAACAAGCCGGCGCTAGTGTCAAAAGTTTATCTATATAATTTATAGTTATTTAGTTTATTCATTAAGTAATGCAAGAAGTTCTCATAGAATTGTTACAACTATATTTGCTTTGAATTGTCTTAGTATAATATTTATAAATATTTGAATTGAATAATCTTCTAACTAGTAAACTTATTTATCTAATCACATAAAAAATATTAACTCTGTATTAGGTATACTAGTAATTATTGTTTTAATTCTAACTAATAATTATTACTATTCATTTTATTTCACATAAATTCTAATTTCAACCTTGCATACAATTAACTTCCCAACATGATCGAGAAAATATTTGCCGAGTAAATTAATCACGAAACAATATCGATTAAGGAATTATCTTAAACTCCTTCCTGCTGTATTCATGTCCGAAAGAGATTAGAACTTTGTGCATTTATCAAACCGTAAATAAAAATCACGCTATTTATTACACGGCGTAGAAGAAAAACACCGCCAGTCAAATTTACACAAGCAATATTGATATATAATAACATAATGGTGGAGATCGTTATTACGTTGTAATACATATTTTAACCTGGATGAAAGCTCGTATTATGTTTCGGGGGAAAACATAACAGTATATTTTGCGTAATCCAATATGATCCTTTTGTAATCGTTAATATTTCCCGGTTAATACAAAAATGTATTAATATTGTACGAAACAATGAACACAATATTAAAATTGTAATTAACACTTGATTTAAATAATATTTGCTTATCTTATCGCGGGCGTAAAATGGCGTTCAGGTGTTTCGTTTCAGGTGTAATATTACCTGTTATCATTAATTAAATTAGTCATATTTCCTAGTATAAGCAATAATCGCAATCGTAGTTTAGTAGATATGGTTTCCAAGTAATTGTAATTTAATTTTTAATGATAAATTAATATTATTATTATTAAAACAAGTTAGAGTTAAAATGAACTTGGAATAAAACACTAACACTTTCTTCATAAACAATTTTTATTAAAACTAGATGTAAATTTCGGCCATCAATAGTAAATACCAATAGAATTAAAATTGATTGATCTAATAATTGTGTGTTTACAAGCAACTTTTCTAATGAATGCTTCTTACATGTGTTTTTAGTCATTATAAAATGAAACCAGCAGTTAACCTCAGCGTTTTTATTAAAAGATCTTATTAACAATTATTGATCTATATCCCAAGCATATAAAAATATTGATTCTCATGAGACTAAATAAATTTATTGACGATGATTCCCTACCCTCAGGAAGACTCATGTAAATAAGTATCGACCATTATAGAATAATAGATAATAAATGATACATTTCACATTAAAAAAATAAACAAATAGATGACAAGTAACAGCTAAAGATACCATATAACAAATACATGATGATAAACCCCAGATGACAAATAATAAATGGGAAATGGCAAATGAAAATTCACAGATAAAAATGACAAATAATAAATTACAGATGAAAAATTATACATAAAAAATAACAAATTATAGGTTATAGACAAAGAAGACTGAATTTAATCAGTATATTTCTATACTCCAATGTAATAAATCAACTAATTTTATTAGACATATATTTTTATGTGACATAAGCAATATGATCCAAAGTATTCAAGAAAAATACTAAACACTTTTGTGTTTCTTTTTTCATTTTAAGTAAACATTACAACTAATTTTATTATTTGCGTTTTTTTCTTAATGTTTTAAGAGAACAAATGATAGTTAATAAAAAAACAATTGACAAATGACAGATGACATATAATAAATAAGATGTACTAAATGACAAGAAAAAAATGTATATATGATGGATGACAAATAATTAATATGCATAACATACAATAAATGACAGGTGACAAATAATAGATGACAAATGACAGATGACAAATGACACATGACAAATGATAGATGCCAAATGACAAGTGACAGATAATAATAATATATATATATAATATCTAAACAGATAATACAAGATACATGCCACATGAAAAATGACAAATTTTATTTTATTAGTACTACTGATCCATAAATCTTACACAAGTCAAATGAGAGATGAACAAAATTAAAAAGCTAATCACATTAGAAAACAAATGATAACTGAAAAAATAATAAGTGATATATGACAGATAACAGATAAGAATTGCACATTAAAAATTACTAGCGTGAAATAACTGATGACAACTGACAGATAAAAAATGATAAATATTTTAGATGACAAATAACAGGTGAGGATACCATGTAACAAATGGTAAATAAAAAATCACAAATCATAAATAACAGGTGATAAAGCACACATGAAAATAATAAAAAAATATATAGATGATAGATAAAAGAAGGCCGAAATACATCAGTGACATAACCACATAATAAATGAGAGATGAAAAATGGCAGATGACAACTGACAGATAAAAAATACAAATCATAAATGACAGATGAAAAAAATTATCGAAATACATCAGTGACACAAGCACATGACAAATGACAGATGAGAATTGGCAGAAAACAACCGACAGATAAAACATGACAAATCATAGACACAGGAAAATAATGATAAATTATAGATGAATGATAAAATATGACCCAAATACATCAGTGACACAACAACGTGACAAATGACAGATGAGATTTGGCAGATGGCAACTGACAAATAAAAAATGATAAATCATAAAGAACACATGAAAATAATAACAAATTATAGATGATATATAAAAAATGACCGAAATACATTAGTTACATAACCACATGATAAATGACAGATGAGAAATAGCAGATGACAACTGACGGATAAAAAATGACAAATCATAAATGTCAGATGAGAAGTGACACATGAAAAGAATGATATATTATAGATGATAGATAAATACATCAATGACATAACCACATGACAAATGACAGATAAAAATTGACAAATCATAAATGACAGATAACAAATGACACATGAAGTAAAGAAACATTATAGATGATAAATAAAAAACCGAAATACATCAATGAAATAATCACATGACAAATCACAGATGAGGATTGGAAGATGACAATTGACAGACAAATAATGACAAATCATATATTACACATGAAAATAATGACAAATTATAGATTATAGATGAAAGATGATCGAAATACATCAGCGACATAACCACATAAAAAATGACAGATGAGAAATGGCAAAAGATAACTAACAAATAAAAAAAGACAAATCATAAATGACAGATGACAAATGACACATGAATATAATGACAAATTATAGATGATAAATAAAAGATGACCAAAATAAATCCGTGACATAACCACATAACTACAAGTAGTAGATGAGAAATAGCAGATGTCAACTAACAGATAATAAATGAAAAATCATAAATAACATATGATAAACGACAAATGAAAATAATGACAAATCATAAATGATAAATAAAAGATGACCGAAATCATGAGTGACATAACCACATGACAAATGACAGATGAGAAATGGCAGATGACAACTGACAGATAAAAAATGAGAAATCATAAATGACAGATGACAAATGACACACATGAAAATAACAACTTATAGATAATAGGTAAAAGATGGCCGAAATACATCAGTGAAATAACCACATGACAAACGACAGATGAGAAATGGCAGATGACAATTGACAGATAAAAAATGACAAATCATAAATGACAGATGATAAATGACACATAAAAATAATGACAAATTATAGGTGACAAATAAAAGATGACCGAAATACATCAGTGACATAACCACATGATAAATGACACAAAAGAAATGGCAGATGACAATTGACAGATAAACAATAACAAATTATAAATGACTGATGACAAATGACACATAAAAATTATGACAAATTATTGATTATAAATAAAAGATGACCGAAATAGATCAGTAACATAACCACATGGCGAATGACAGGTGAGGAATGGCAGATGACAACTGAATTATAAAAAAAATGACAAATCATAAATGGCGGATGACAAATAACACATGAAAATAATGACAAAAAGGGTTGACCGAAATAAATCAGTGACATAACCACATGATAAATGACAGATGAGAAATGGCATATGACCACTAACAGATATAAAATGAGAAATCATAAATAACAGGTGACAAATGACACATGAAAATAATGACAAATTATTGATGATAAATAAAATATGGCGGAAATAAATCAGTGACAAATTATAGATGAGAAATGATATATGCCAATTGATAGACAAAAAATGACAAATTATAAATGACAGATGACAAATGACACATTAAGATAATGACAACAAATGACAGATTAGAAATGGCAGATGACAACTGACAGATAAAAAATGAAAAAACATAAATGACAGATGACAAATGACACATGAAAATAATGACAAAGTATAGATAATAGATAAAAAATGACCGAAACACATCAGCGACATAAACACATGACAAATGACAGATGAGAAATGGCAGATGACAACTGATCGATAAAAAATTACAAATCATAAATGATGGATGACAAATGACATATGAAAATAATGACAAATTATAAATGATAAATAAAAGAAGACCGAAATACATCAGTGAAATAACCACATGATAAATTACAGATGAGAAATGGCTGATGATAACTGACACATAAAAAATGACAAATCATAAATGACAGATGACACATGAAAATAATGACAAATTATAGTTGATTAATAAAAGATAGCCGACATACATCAGTGACATAACCACATGGCAGATGACAACTGACAGATACAAAACGAGAAATCATAAATGGCAGATGGCAAACGACACATGAGAAAAATGACAAATTATAGATGATAAATAAAAGATAACCGAAATACATCAATGAAATAATCCCATGTCAAATGACAGATGAGACATGGCAGATGACAACTGACTGATAAAAAATGACAAATCATAAATGACAGCAAAAAGATGACCGAAATACATCAGTGACATAACCATATGACAAATAACAGATATAAAATGGCAGATGATAACCGACAGATAAAAAATGACAAATTGTAAATGACAGATGACAAATGACACATAAAAAAAACGACAAATTATACCACATGATAAATGGCAGATAACAACTGACGAATAAAAAATGACAAATCATAAATGACAAATGACACATGAACATAATGACAAATTATAGATGATACAAAATAGATTACTGAAATACATCAGTTGCACAACCATATGACAAATGAGAGATATAAAATGGCAAATGATAACAGGTAAAAACTAACAAATCATAAATGGCAGATGACAAATGACACATGAAAATATCGACAAATTATACCACATGATAAATGACAGATACAAAATGGCAGATGATAACTGACAGATAAAAAATGTTAAATTATAAATGACAGATGACAAATGACACATGAAAATAACGACAAATTATACCACATGATAAATGACATATGAGAAATGGCAGATAACAACTGACAGATAAGAAATGACAAATCATAAATGACATATGCCAAATGACACGTGAAAATAATGATAAATTATAGATGATAGAAAATAGATGACCAAAATACGTCAGTGGCATAACCATATGACAAATGAGAGATATAAAATGGCAGACGACAACTTATAGATGAAAATGACAAATTATAAATAAGAGATGACAAATGACATGATAGATGAGAAATTGCAGATGAAAACTGACAGATAGAAAATGTCAAATTATAAATGACAGATGACAAATGACACATGAAAATAACGACAAATTATACTGAATGATAAATGACAGATGAGAAATGGCAGATAACAACTGACAGGTAAAAAAATGACAAATCATAAATGGCAGATGCCAAATGACACATGAAAATAATAAAAATATAAAATGGCAGATGACAACTGATAGATAAAAAATGACAAATGATAAATGACAGATTACAAATGACACATGAAAATATCGACAAATTATACCACATGATAAATGACAGATGAGAAATGGCAGATGACAACTGACAGATAAAAATTGACAAAACATAAATGACAGATGATAAATGAAACATGAAAATAATGATAAATTATAGGTGATAGAAAAAAAGATGACCTAACTACATCAATGACATAACCATATGAAAAATAAGAGATATAAAATGGCAAATGACATCTGACAGATAAAAAATGACAAATAATAGATGACAGATGACAAATGACACATGAAAATAACGACAAATTCTACCACATGATAAATGACAGATGAGAAATGGCAGATGACAACTGACAGATAAAAATTAACAAATCATAAATGACAGATGACAAATGACATATGAAAATAATGATAAATTATAGATGATAGAAAAAAGATGACCGAAATATATCAGTGACATCACCATATGACAAATGAGTGATATAAAATGGCAGATGACAACTGACAGATAAAAAATGACAAATCATAAATTACACATGAAAATAATGACAAATTATAGATGATAGAAAATAAATGACCATAACCATATGAAAAATTAGAGATATAAAATAGCAGATGGCAATTGACAGATAAAAAATGACAAATTATAAATGACAGATGACAAATGAGACAAAAAAATAACGACAAATTATACCACATGATAAATGGCAGATAAGATATGGCAGATAACAACTGACAGATAAAAAATGAACAATCATAAATGACACATGAAAATAATGACAAATTATAGGTGATAGAAAAAAGATGACCGAAATACATCAGTGACATAACCATATGACAAATGGGAGATATAAAATGGCAGATAACAACTGACAGATAAAAACTGACAAATCATAAATGAAAGATGACAAATGACACATGAAAATATTGACAAATTATAGATAAGAGAAAAAAGATAACTGAAATACATCAGTAACATCACTATATGACAAATGAGAGATATAAAATGGCAAATGACAACTGACAGATAAAAACTGACAAATCATAAATGACAGATGACAAATGACACATGAAAATAACAACAAATTATACCACATGATAAATGACAGATGAGAAATGGCAGATGACAACTGACAGATAAAAATTGACAAATCATAAATGACAGATGACCAATAACACATGAAAATAATGACAAGTAATAGATGATAAATTAAAGATGACCGAAATACACCAGTGACATAACCACATGACAAATGGCATATGACAACTGACAGATAAAAATGATAAATAGCAGATGAAAAGTGACAAAAATAACATATTATAAATAATAGGCAAAAGATGACCGAAATAAATCAGTTTATTTCTATATTTATGAGTATTAAATCAACTGATTTTATCAGAAAAATATTTTTTACAAGTAACATAGGCAATATTATCTAAAAAATTAAGAATTGTTCTTTTCTATTTTCATTTCAAATAACCACAAATGATACATAAATTAATACAATATTTCAATATTTCAAATAACAAATGACAATTGACAAAAAACAAATGACCAATAGTAAATGACAGATGATAAATGACAAATGTTTAATGATAAAAGACAAATGTCAGATAACAGGCGACAAAAAATAAATGGCTGATTAAATAAAAAATGACAGATAATTAGTTATATATGACAGATAACATCAATAAAGTCAGTCATTAATGACAAATATTTTATTTATCACCAGTCCTTGGTGGTGATATGACAAATGATAGGCGACAATTGACAGATGATGATTTTATGTGAGATAGGCGATATGATCCAATGTATTCAACAAAAAAATTAAACATTGTTTTCGTGTTTTTTTTTTCAGTTTAAGTCAATAATGCAAATGATTTTATAAATAGCCTTTGTTTTTTCATGTGACAAATGACAGTTGGTACAAAAAATAACAGATGGGAGATGATCGATGATAAATGACATACGATAAATGACAGCTGCTACATAATAAATAACAAATAATAGATAATACGTAGATATTATGCAGATGACAAATAATACATATGAATGCCATATAACTAATGACTGGTGACAAATAACAGATGAAAATTGACTGATGACACTTGACACATGAAAAATGGTAAATTATAGATAATAGACTAAAGATGGCCAGAATAAATCAGTATATTTCTATAATAAATAATAAATCAAATGACCTATATTTTTAATGTGAAATAGGCTTTATGATATGTAAGTATTCAATAAATATAAAATATTTTCGTCGTGTGGTTTTTGAGATTTTTTTTCTTATCTCCTCCAATTTTAAAATAAGATAAATGAAGTATGATAGACGACAGATGACAGATGACATATAACAGATTATAGATGACGAAAGACGACGATTAATTAAATTCTCACTTAATCCGCTGTGAAACATTTTTATGTTAATTAGAAGGTTATTTAAAGAAATAGTGAAACAAAACAAAGTGTTTAATTAACCTTCTAATTGAAGAAAGATAAATAATAAATAAGAAATAATAGATGACAAAAATCAAGTGGTTTTTAATAGGTAAAAATGACAGATGAAAAATAATGATATGACATGCTACAAATAATAGGTGATCAAGACATGTAACAAAAATGACGACAAATAACAGATGGCAGATGACAAATTACAAATTATAACTGACTATATTTACACTCAACAAATTAATGAAAATAAAATATTTTAGAAAAACGCATCACTTTTACCATTGTCCAATCAGAAATCGAATGTATAGAATGTAATATTAAGATTTAATACAACTAAATAATAATTTTCCCACTGGGATACAATTAATGGTGCATTAGAGTGATGGAGGCGATCCTTTAAAGTAACAAGCTCATTTACACACACGCAAATAACACGGCGGAAGGACCACGTGGTCGATAGTCAAACACCACTACTACTAATAATTTTTTGAAACTTGAAAAGAAACTGCATTCAATGCATACAAGGCCATCATCAAAAATACAACAGTATCTTTGATAAGATTTCTGATTTCAAGAAAAATCTTAAAGTAATGGCTTCCAAAATCTGGGATAATATTTCTAATATTTTTATAAAAACGCATCAAATTTGTTAGTGTCCAATCTATTGGGTGTGATATTAAGATAACAACTAAACATTAATTTGAAAGTTAAAAAGAAACTGCATTTTGTTGAAGTTTGCGACTGTAGCTTCAACGTAGCCTAGCAACCTAATTCCAAGAAGTATCTTAAAGTAATGGCTTCCAGTATCAATCATATTATTTTTCTGAAGAAAATTTTTACAGCCGAAAACCTCGTCCCTTTTTATAAGAATGTTCTCATTATATAATCAGTAAAACCCTTTTTATTTGAAGGTAGTATTTCTTGAAACCTCCAAAGAACTAATCTAATACAATCCAATCAGAAATCGATCTATGGGGTGTGATATTAAGATTGAATACAACTAAACAATAATCTTCTGAAAGTTGATAAGAAACTCAATTTTGTTGAAATGCAACAATACTTCAACCTAGCTTAGCAACTTGATTCCAAGATGTATCTTAAAGACAAACTTTTCACCATCAGTCATATAATTTTTCTGAAAAAAAATTACAAGTGAAAACCTCCTCCTCTTTTTACAAGAATATCCTCAATATTTAATCAATGAAACCCTTTTCATTTGAAGGTAGTGTTTCTTGAAAGAAGCCTAATCATACTTTTTGGAGAAACGTATTATTAATAATAAATAAATAAATAAAGATGAAGGATAAAAATATTTACCTGTAAGACGAAATAAGAAGTTTGCAATGGATGCAGGTTTTATGAGAGACAAATTTATTATTAATCATACATACAAATAGCTGAAAGAAATTAGTTACAACCCACTGTTCCAGAATCCGAATTTCTTTTAAAATTTGACAAATAAAGGACCGGAAATATACGCTTCTTCTCAAGAAAACCATAAATATTTTTTGCACCATGGAGAACATATTCGACTCTTAGACATCAAGTGAGTAAATAATCATTGGTTGGTGATTTAGAATTTTTATGTTTTAGACGACAAAAAAGAATTTACAATACATAGTTCTTTGAAGAAGTAAGTTTTAACCAAGATAAATTCACACCAGAAGACTAAAATAGAATTTATAGTATATGGTACTTTAAAAAGGCGAACATCTTAACATATACTGCAATCAAAGATATTTTAGGCCTTATCACAGCCAACCAGTCGTGTAATTTAAGTTGGCGGGATTAAATTCTAAATAAATGAATTTGATGCTAATGAGACCAGTGGAAATGTAAATGGTATTATTCCAGTTTTTCAAGGTCAAATCCACATAAAAGGAAATCAACAACACGAATATTTTTTATCCTTATAGGTTCTATCAAAACAGAAAATAACATTATAAAAGCCAAATATAAGGATGTGGTGGCTGAAAGACCATCGTCGATGGCCAATGAAGAAGAAAAGAATCAGAAGAAAATGATGAATACTTTATATTTAAATAAAATTGAAAATCAGTTAAAGTATAACCCTAAACGATTTTGGACGATTATTTGCCGAACTATTCTCTTCCGTATAGTAGACGTTGATGCTGGCAGTCATTTGATTATTTATATAGGTATAAATTCCCTTGGTTCTTGTAAAAGATTGTACCTAACAATCTATGTACAATATATATCAAAATCAAACCCAGATCAATTGCAATCATATGCAATCTAATACCAATGAATAATTTAATTAAGGATTATAATATACAATTAATCTATTAAATATTGAGACCTAGTATATACATATATCGATCGTAACTAATTGGAACCATGTTAGGCCGTCCGTGTGATTTCAAATTATCGTATACATATATATATATATATATATATATATATATATATATATATATATATATATATATAAATTACTACTGTTGGGTATATAAATCTCCACGTATTAATTACAAATGTGCATGGAGACGGATGATGGAATCCGTTTGGGCGGATATCCTTCGTCGCATTTACGTCGAGAGTATTGCTTTCAGTTTTATAACATCATTGATACCATTTTCTTTGACTCCGCACATTTGTATTCTATGCATTTCCATTTCCGTCCGTATTAATTTCATGGAAGACCAACTGGCAATATCATAATTGGAACGCTGTATAATAGAAATGTCGGGTATGTGATTTTAGATGTATCCCCCAGTGTTTACCCTTAAATTAGAGTGATTAAACGACGAATCGATATTTATATTCTTAATGGAATTGTGAAGACTAATCTTACATCCAATCATATAATTCTGCAGTAATTTAAAACTGTAATGGAAATCTTAGATACGACTAACAATTATTTAGAAAACGCGCAAATTATTATTATTTAAATATACGAAAACATTTCATGAATCTACAACAATGAGTCTTACTAAGACTACAAAACAAATTACTTGTTGAAACAACTACTCTACCTCGACAGATAAATTAGTTAATTAACGAACTGAAGTATTTTGATATATTTTATTATTCAATTATTATTTAGATACGAAAAAAATGTACCTTTTTCTAAAACATGTTCTCAATTATAAATATCCAAGTGTTTACCTAATATTTCATAATGTTTCTTAGATAAGTTAGAAAGTTATTCAGGAAAAATGTTTTCAATAATTTACTATTATATTTAAGGATCAGACTACAAATCAATATTCTACATGTTGTTCAACAATAATAGTTAACATTGTGGTATATAAATCTCTATTCCAAGGCATCAACTATTATAATAATCTCTTCAAGAATCATTTCCTGATGTTTGGAAGTTGTATTCATTCAATATAGTGATAGTAAAAACTATTCAGCAACATGTCAGTCTATAAAACTTAAAATTATAATTAAACTGGTCAATAATCAATTTGCTTGGTTACCTAAAGAAGTTTTATGAGAGCAACTATATATAATTTGAAAGGATAGTCCACTAGAACAAATATTTGGGTTACGTGAAGATGATAATAACTTAATTAAAATAATTAGAAAAATTTTATCACTATATTATAAGTAGTGAAGAAAGTTTTCTAATTGTTGTGAAACAAAGTAAAAAGGGTTTTGATTAACTAAGTAAACGCTGACAGCATTCAAGAATTAGTTTCTAATTGTTTTAATCAAAACACTGTAACAAATTTATTAGAACTAGTAATTTTGTCGAATGCCTTTGAAGATCATGTACATATAGACACAGTATCTATTAATGTTTTGAAGACAGGATTTAGCATTCAAATTTAATCAACAAACTTACTTGGTTCAATGAAAGCATTGTTCATTTGATTAATATTCTTCTCACCAATTGTCAGAGAAATAGTCAATATTAATAACCGATCTTTTAATTTTAGAGTTTTATCGGGTGTGCCACAAGCTTCACACTTTGGATCTATTTCAAATCTACTGTTTGTCAACGATGATTTGATTTTATTATGCTAGGTGTTTATTATTGACAAATGACTTTAAATTGTATCATTGAAATGAAATTGAATCACAGAAACATTTCTTATCGACTTTCTTGGGGATCCTTCGTTTTATTCTTCTGTTGTGTCTCATCTTCAGTCATAGTATCATATTACAGTAACAAAATGAAAAATTGTCATAAAAAAAATGATATCTTACGTTTAAATTGCTTAAAATTAGTTGAGTTCTGCTTATATTATTTGGTAAAACATAATGAACTGTAGTGGAGAACATTTAATAATATTTAGTTGGTGATAGGGAGGATACATGTAAATATTTCAAATTCAAAAGTAATTTGTTGGAGGCTAGCCATTCTTCCACCTTCGATTTCAGTGTTTAAAATATTTATAGAATTTATAAATGTATTAGTGTCGTCGGCGTAATTAATTAATTAATAAATAAAAAACTTTTTTAACTTTGTTTGTATAATACTGACTTTATTTAGTGACTATAATTTCGACAATTTTAACATAATCAAACTAGAAGTGATGACAAGTAAAATTGTCAAAACTATAGTCACTAAATAAAGTCAGTGTTATACAAAGTTAAAAAGTGTTTTATTTGTTAATTTGTAATGAATGACTTTTTATACCCCTTAATTAATTACCACCAGACTTCATAACACATATATCGTCATATATATAAACTGAGATTTGATATAAATTTAACTAAAAATGAGCTTTTGGTTCTATTATAACTTTTGTAACTGAGTTTAACGAGTGTAAAAAGAAAAACACTGAAGCAAAGTATCAATAAAGCTTTATTGATACTATGCTTCAGTTGTTTCTTGCCTTCTTGTATTTTTTCTGCATGTCGTCATATATATAAACTGGGATTTCATCTACTCAAATTAAATTGAAAATGAGTTTTCAGGTCTATTACAACTTTTTGTAATTGAGTGTAACGAGTGTCTTGTTGTAAAGAGAAAAGCACTGAAGCAAAGAATCAGTAAAGCTTTATTGAAACTATGCTTTCGTATTTTATGTCTTGTTGTCTTCTTGTCAACTCCATTCAAGTTGCGAAACTATTAGAATACAAAATTCTTTATAAAATTCCTTTACAAGAAACTATTAGAATACAAAATTCTTTTGAAAATTCCTTTACGTTCGTTTTCTTTTAGGTGAAGTTCTTTGTAAGAATCCGCGTGTTTTAGAGGTGACACACAATTAGTAAAATTCGATTGTGAAGGTTCAGCATGATTAACAAACTCTTTATCATTTTTAGTCGAAGTATGTATTCGACCGGAAACTGCAAGCAAATTATTTTCGCAAATTTCAAAGATTCTAGATCCGCTAAGGATATTTCGATAAAACGTTATAGAACCATTAGGGCGTATTTTCTAAGCTGTCCAAAATCTTGATTTTCTATCTAAGCAAACATCCTCCATGTTAACGTCATATAACCTGCTGTTGTAAATAACATTCCAGTTTATTACCACGTAAATTAATTCGACAAATTTCGGCTAATTCCTGAAAAAATTTGAGGCAGACCACTCAGTGGATTGATTGATGTCTTTTTACTTACTGGAAATAGTATTGGTGAATATAAAGCTGCTTTGTTGGATTATGTACCAGCTATACACATTCTGTCAATATTTTCAATATTTTTTCATAATTCTTTGAGAAGATCAGGAAGTTTCTTGTTTAATAATCCAACATTTCAAAAACTAAATGAACATCATCGATACTATTTTTGTTTTCTATTTTAAGTATATGAATGTTTGAAAAACAATTTTATCATTATATTTAGATCATACTTTAAAGTACCAAATGGGAGCGATATAATATTGAGTTTTCTGAAAGACAATTTCATTGCCAATTTTACGGTTTATGAAATAAATTTAAAGATGAATAATAAGCAATGAAATTTACGAAATAAAAAATTCTGTATTAATATTTCTTACTTGGTTAAATACTTCTTGGAAAAAGTTATGTTTAAATTTCTGAATCGATAACTTATTTATATAACAATTCTTTGTAATCATAGCATAGACATAAAAATAACATCAAGAATTATGAGTAACTTCATATAAAATTAATTTAGCATTACCACTGTCCGAATAATATGTTTTTTAATAATGCAAAAACTGTAATTTTGATAAATTTCGAAAAGACATTATCACTGTCAATTTTACGTTTATGTACAATCTTTAAAAAGGAATGATTAGCAATGAAAATGATTTTCACATTTGTTTTTAATAAAGCAAAGGAAAAATCCTTCTCATATTATTTATTTATTTATTTATTTATTTATTTATTTATTTAGAATAAACGGCCTTGCCTTTTTTAAATACAATATTACATAACAGAAAATAACATTCTAATGACGAGGTATGCAATATACAATATATAAAAAATATTACACAATCCCAACTTAATATAATAGAATATAAGAGTTCACAAATTATGTACAAATTAAATACAGAATTACATGAATAATAACGAAACTAGTGACATTTACTTTACAAAATATAATATTAGAAAAAAAAGAAAATTTAGAATAAACGGCCTTGCCTTTTTTAAATACAATATTACATAACAGAAAATAACATTCTAATGACGAGGTATGCAATATACAATATATAAAAAATATTACACAATCCCAACTTAATATAATAGAATATAAGAGTTCACAAATTATGTACAAATTAAATACAGAATTACATGAATAATAACGAAACTAGTGACATTTACTTTACAAAATATAATATTAGAAAAAAAAGAAACTGTATGTATTACTGAGAGAGAACCACAATAAATAATGTATAGGTTAACTAATCGTCCGATATGACTACATGTATTCTTTTTAGGTTTCTTTTAAACTGTAATAAATTGTTATGGAAAACATCAATCCGGTCATATCTGTGAAGGTTATTTGCGTATCGCATCATTCTTGAAAGAGGCTGGTTATAGCAATAATTGGTTCTATGGAACCTTTCCATAAATGTTGTAATATTTCTTGTCCTGTTTCTAAGTGGGTGCGTCCAAAGGATGATTTGTTGTAGTAATTCTGGACAGTCAATAATACTGTGCAAGACTTTAAAGAAAAATAATAAATCAGAGTTTATTCTGCGGTTTGACAACGAAGGCAACTTCAAATCATCCTTAAGCGCTGATAATATTATATTTTGTGAAGTGATGCCCATTTTATAGGCCATAACTTTAATAAATTTATTCTGAACTCTCTCTAATTGTTCAATTAAATACAACTGATGAGGAGACCATATGCAAGAGGCGTATTCAAGTTGCGAACGAACTAAACTACAATACAATATTTTAAATGTAGAGCTAGACAGATCTATTGCTACTCTTTTTATAAACCCTAACATTTGTAAGGCTTTATTAATAATAGAGAAAATATGACGCTTAAATGATAAATTATTTTCAAAGATTACACCCAAATCTCTAATGACACTAACTTTCTCCAACAGCATACCGTTAATAGAATAAACACTATCTACCTTGACATCACCTCTATGAAACGAAACTGACTTGCATTTAGAGATATTAAGATCCAGCTTGTTATTACAGCACCATTGAAACACTTTATTAAGATCATTTTGTAATATATTAACGTCATTTATATTATTAATAACTGAATACATTTTTAAATCATCCGCATAAAAGAGACAAGAACTAAATAAGATTTCATTTGCCAAGTCATTTATGAACAAATTAAATAATATGGGTCCCATGTGCGAACCTTGAGGAACGCCCGATGTAACACGAATATCATCTGAAATGCAGTCATTAATTTTTACTTTCTGTGATCTGTCTGTGAGATAACTACGTATCCAATTAATAATACCTTCATTAATGTTATAAGATCTAAGTTTTTCTAACAGTATGGCATGATTTACACGATCAAATGCCCTGGAAAAATCTGTGTAGATCGAATCGACTTGTTTACCTTCTTCCAGGGCATTTAACAGATACGACTGAAATATTATGAGGTTAGTCACTGTTGAACGTCCTGACACGAATCCATGTTGTTGGTCAACAATTAGTCCTTTTGTAAGCCATTTCAGTTGTTTCGAAAGAATGCTATCAAATAGTTTGGGAATTACGGATTGTAAACAAACCCCCCTATAATTAATAATATTATCACGTCGACCCGCTTTAAAGATAGGTGAAATATAGCTTTCTTTCCAGACAGTCGGAAACACTTCATCTCTAATTGATCGCTTGAATAATAAAGTAAGAGGATAGCATATAACAAAGTTACAATGTTTCAAAAAAGTGCTAGGTATGTTGTCAGGCCCACAAGTCGATGAATACTTTAATTCTTCAATAGCATTGAAAACTGAAATTAAATCAACAGAAAATGTGTAGGAACTATCAATAATTCCCTCAGCATGAGAATTAATGGTTTGTGTGGTATCTGTAGAATAAACGGTCTTAAAAAATTCACTAAACAGGTTAACGGTTTCTTGTAAGTTATTAGACTCTTTGTCATCGTAATACATTTTTATAGGAAAGCCATTCGTGTTTTTCTGATCGTTAACAAATTTCCAAAACGTATTTGTATTATTTGAAATATTTACTTCACATTTATGTAAATATAATCTGTATAATTCTCTATTTAATAATTTACAACTAGTTCTTAATTCGCAAAATTTAATATAGTCCTTCTGACAATTAGATAATTTATATAATCTGTGAGCTTCTTTTTTATCATAAATTAATTGTATAAGTTGAGAATTAAACCATTTAGGAAATTTCTTTACGCGTACTTTTTTACGCGGAATGTACATATCCATAGCCGTATACATTATATCATAAAAACAATTCACCGCTTCATTGACATTATTACAAGAATTAAATAAACCCTCCCAATTCACAGACGCTAAAAATAAATTGATATCACCGTATGACCCATTCGAGAAATCATATAGAAAAGTTTCATTAAAAACCGCATCACTTCCACAAACAACATCAACACTAATGCTGTATCCAAGGTGATGACAACTGTCTTCAAAAAGGGGATCAACTGCCGCTTCCACTGAAATGTTGGTTTCACCACTGAATACCAAGTCGAGATAGTTCCCTCTCTTGTTAGGTATATAGTTTTTCTGATACAGGTTAGCAAAATTCATCGTTTCAATTAAACATAGGGCAGCTGGGCTCGGGATCTGGTGAAATTCGCACGGGTCATCACTCCCCCATCTATCTAAAGGCATGTTATAATCACCACACAAGATGATATCATCAAATGAATCATTGACGCAAATTTCCTCAACTGACTGACAATATTTTTGGACCTTATCTAGCGGGGCATTTGGTGGTAGATATACCGAACCAATTAATAGTGACTTGTTATCAAATATAATCTTCACAAATATTTGTTCTACTTCGACGTCATTTAAGCTAATGACACTTGCGTTTAAATGTTTCTTTACGGCTATCAATACTCCACCGCCTTTAGATTTATTACTTGTGTTATGAGTTCTATCTTGCCTAAAAATATTATAGTTACACAATAGTAACTCAGCGTCCATTACATCTGCATTAAGCCATGTCTCAATAATTACTATTATGTCGTAGATTGATTCATTAACATTCAAAGAAAAATTACGTATTTTTGTCTTAACTCCTCCTACATTATGAAAATACATATGGATCTTATCTAGTTTTTTTGATGTTGTTGCTTAGGTGCATTTACATGATTGGTAATAATTTTTGGTGTTCCATTAATATATCGAATAGTGAGATTAGGTTCCCCACCACTTTTACGCAATGCAAGTTCCTCTCTGAGTGATTGAAGATGAGCCAATTGTCTGGGCGTTAGGTCACATTTGATTTTAAATTGATTGATATTATTATTAGATCTACTATAATTTATTAGATCTAAAGCATTCTGTTTATTAGAAAATATGACCTTCACTGGCCTGCACCTATTAGAAGATTCTAATCTTTTTCCAATCCTAATAACCTTATCAGGGATAAAAGAAAAGCCAGCAGATTGGATTATACTTTTCACAGTATCAGTATCTTCTCTAATTTTTTCAGACAAATGTTGACTATTTGACTCCTGCATGTTGTAAATCACTACATTCATACTCCTTCTCGCCCGGTCTTCCATCTCTTCAAATAATTCATACGACGTTTTTTCAGAATTGACAGAGCGTATCGATTTTATTTCCTCACGCAATAATTTATTTTCTTCTTCGATTTTCACCATCTTTAGTTTGATAGAATTTAATTCAACATTCATAGTCTTAATAATTTCATTTTTTAATGAAAGTATATGAGCATTGAGAATTTTCGTTATACTTTTGTCAATTATAGATTCGATGTTGGCGGCAGATAAAGAAATATTTATAGCGGAATCGTCTTCTGGTGCTTCGGGCAAACATTTGTAACATTTAAAAAAATCGCCATTACTTTTCTTAAGTTCTTCCAGGTAGTAATTAATGCGATCTATATCCAGGTCAGTACATGTTGCATGTAGCCATATTTCACAAGAATGACATTTTAATGCGGTAGATTTGGGACTTATATTTTTAGTACAACTGTTACATTTAATAGGCATTTTTAAAACTTAATTAAATGGAATTATCGTACAATATAGCAACAACGCGAAAATTATACGTTAAATCGGTAAATAAATGATGGGTCTATGGGTGAAACAAAACAAATACACACACTTCACGCTACACGGTCTGTTGTAGCGACTTCTTAATCACAAACAGGTTGGGAGACCACGGAAAGTATACACAAGAATACAAAGGTTAAATATAGGATTAAATAATTTTTAAAATAAATGCACATCCGATCAAATAAATAATTCGAGCATAAGCGAGCGGGCTAGCGTTGAAAATTAGACAAATTTTTCCGTCCGCTCTTTTTGCGCCCGGCCGTAGCCGAATGAAAAAACAGCACGCTGGATATTAATACGTTGAATTACTTACAATTAAACGCTGATTTTACATGAACCATCAAACATAATTTATTCCAATTATCACAAGACACTGATGTCACTTAGTTGAATAACACCACCGAAAATGATTTAAATAAAATCAATACTACTCATGTAAAGAGCAATAATAAACGCACTAGATTTACACCTGCTTGCACACCGTTCGCCATGGGTAATCTGGGTAATAAGAAAATTAATTCTCTTTTCCTTTTACTTTCGCTATATAGAATATATTTAAACTTAAATATATTCTATATAAAGTTTTGGGGAACATTCATAAACTCTAGGCCATTTTCTGCTTTTTGTCGATATTTTACTAAACATGAAACATATTACAAAACCATTCAAACAAAAGTTTGAAGAGAATGAGAAACTGAACAAGTTTTAATGAAAATGATCGTAGCGACCGTTACTATGTGGTAGTTCATTTTAAAAAAGGTTAAATGAAAATAATTTTTGAGTTTAAGTTTTTATACCACTTATTTTGAACAAGTTTTATAAAAACAATTTTTTCATAAAGTTCTTAATTTGCGAGAAAATTAAAAATTAAAAATTTTGATATTTTCTGCCTGCTGATAATAAACTATAGGAATTACATGAAATTTTATATAACAAGTCATTATAAAGAATCCAAAATTGAGCAAATTAAGAATAGCCTTTTTGCGTAATCCTCATAGTCATCGAGTACTATGATGACCACATCACCATTCTTTTATGTTTCTTTACTTTTTAGAACTTTTAATTAAAACCCTCGCTTATGATTTACTGATTGGACGGTGGGATAGAGGCCACCCACCCACCCTACATATGCATGATAACTTTAAATAATAATTGTTGATGATTTTGCTGCTTATAAAACAATAAAATTTTATATGTAATAAAAAATAAAGCATAATCCAAATTTGAGTTTGAATATAATATAATATATAGCCAATCTTGTCAACTTTAGATTTAAAGTCTGCCCACCCATCATCCTTAAATATTTTATTAATTTTCTCACTCACTAAAATTTTACCTTTTGAATTCCTTTTGTTTTTCAAAAAGTTTTGTAAATAATTTTATTCCAAACCGCAAGATTATCAGCAATTTAAATTTATATGTATATGTAGGGTGGGTGGGTGGCCTCTATCTCACCCTCAAATCAGTAAAACATCATCAAAAATTTGAAATATTTGTATGAATAAATCTCCAAAGATTGCAATTATTTTTTGTTTATTTATATTTTACAACTTTTAATTAAAACCCCCGCTTATGTTTTACCGATTGGAGGGTGGGATAGAGGCCACCCACCCACCCTACATATACATGATAGCTTTACATACTAATTGTTGATGATTTTGCTGCTTATAAAACAATAAAACTTAGCATCTAATAAAAAATAAAGCATAATCCGAATTTAAGTTTAAATATAAATTACTTTCTGTAGCCAATCTTATCAAAGTTTGATTTAAAGCCTTTCCACGTATCATGTATATAATTTTTATTATTTTACACACTTAAAAATTTTACTTTGTCAATTTTCTTTTATTCAAATTTTGTAATTAAAGTTATTGCAAACCGCGAGGCGATCAGTAATTTAAGTTAATATGTATATGTAGGGTTGGTGGGTGGCCTATATCCCACCCTCCAATCAGTAAAACATCATCAAAAATTATTGTATGAATACATCAATTAAAAAATGTAAATATTTTGTGTTTGTTTACATTTTACAACTTCTAACTAAAACCCTCGCTTATGTTTTACTGATTTGAGGGTGGTATAGAGGCCACCCACCCACCCTACATGTAAATATTAACTATAATTGGTAATAGTTGATGATTTTGCTGCTAAAAACAGACAAACCCTTTATGTTATAAAAAATAAAACAGAATCAAAATTAAGGTTTAAATGTAAATGACTTTCTATAGCTAATCTTAGATAACTTAGATTTAAAGTCTGCTCACCGATCATGCATCAAATTTTTACTAATTTACTCACTGAAAAATGTTACCTTTATAATTTCTGTTTTAATCAAAATGTTTTGTAATTTATTTTCTTGGAAACCGCGAGACGATAAGGAATTAAAGTTTATAAGTATATGTAGGGTGGGTGGGTGGCCTCTATCCCACCCTACAATCAGTAAAACATCATCAAAAATTATTTGAAAAATTTGTTTGAATAAATCTATTAAAATTTGCAATAATGTTATATTTATTTACATTATACAACTTGTAATGAAAACCCTCGCTTATATTTTACTGATTGGAGTGTGGGTTATAGGCCACCCACCCACCTTACACATACACGATAACTTTAATTACTAATTGTTGATGGATTCTAATAAAATAAAAAACTTGTTCAGTTTCTATTCACTTTAACTTTTGTTTGAAAAGTTATGTAATATTTTTCAAATTTAGGAAAAAAACAAAAAAACGCATCGAATAAGCATCTACTTCCGGCTTATGAATGTTCACCGAAAGCTTTTAAGTTCCAGTTTTTAAGGATAAAACCTTAAAAGAAAAAGTTTAAAGTTTCTTCAAAAAATTCTAGTCTGTGAAAACTATAAATGTCTGAAGTAGAATCTTCAAGCTTACAATAAATATCTAGTTATTTTGCATACAGTTGTGGAAAGTTAATGCAATGTATTATCTAGCAAGGATTCAGTTAATATCTCATTGGCGAACGTAGAAAGATCATTATTTTGATTTCAGGTGAGAAAATCTTCTGTAAATATAAGCAATGCTTTTCTACCTAAACTTATTATCTACAATCATTTTTGAAAATTCGTTTGAAGAGTATATAAACAATAAAATGGAGTCCTTTTTTATAAACGTGTAAGTCTCTATTTTTTTCATGCATGATTTAAAAGAATAATATATTTGATTAATTAGTTTCTCATTCAACGAAACATTTTTTGATATGTTGAGGGTTAAATTTAATCTCAAGATAATATATCATTGTGCAATATGCTCATAAACTTCTAAGCCTCCTTCTTTTTGTTGGCTAATTTAGATGATTAATTTATCATTTTTTTATATTTTTGATCAAGTTGGTCGGATTCATATCAATTGCAAATTTTGTGCAAAGATAAAAGCGATTCTTTGCAACCTCTAGCATGTTGGTGTATAATTGGAATTTGCAAAAGCCACGAAATACTTTTATGATTGCTAAAAGTTGGATGCTTCATCGTAAATATGCATTTTTCGCATTTGTTGCCTTCTTCGAATATATTTTTTTTACTGAATAGCATGTAAAATGTAATATACTATATACAACACATTGCAAGATTATCCTAAAGTTTAGATTTGTGGCTTGTACTTTAACATTTAAAAAATATAGCATTGTTTAAGAGTTACAGAAGATCAATTGCAAGATTCTTAACTATCGTGGCTCAAATACCATTTAAACATTATAAATCTTACTTAAAGTAGGTAAATAATTACTTTATTCTATTCTTTATACTCTGTCTATCTATTTTAAAGGTTTTGGCTCATTGATAAAAGTTTAAAACTCTTCTCTGATAGTTTCAACAAAAAATATCTTCAAATAATGTTTTATTGCATCCAAGGAGATTAAATTAATTGAAGAATGATAGTTTCAGTCTATCACCTTTCTGCAAAAAGTTGTGTGAAAATTTTGCTTTCCAAACGTTACAAGATTTCATTGGTTATATCTGTTTAATTCAAAATAAATAAAACAATTAACTTTGTTGGTATCAAAAAAAGTGATACCAACAAAGTTAATTGTTTTATTTATTTTGAATTATCAAAACGTATCACGCAGTGAAAGCCTTCATAATTACTTATATCTGTTTAACTTTAATTTCTTAGAAGAACAAACTCTTCAGATCGTCTCAAACGTATTTTACCTCATTTATTATTGAAGCTGTTTAGCTGCATTCATTAAAATAATCACTTGCGATTTCTCTAATTAATTCTTTAATCTTATACGGATATGTTGAACTGCCTAATGATGAAATATATGTAACAAAAATTTGTGATATTTGTACCTTTCTCTTAGCATTAATAAATACGTTCGGATTAATTACCTCTTCCTAGTGTCTAAACGTTTTCATAAAATTTATTACCTGAAGAGAACATTACTATTAGGATTTAATTTCGAAACAGTTTGGACACAAATTATTTAAGAGTATAAAATGTTGTTATTTGCGTTACAACTTTTACTAAAAGTGATAAGAAAACAATACTCTCATTTTCCCTTTAGTCTTTGCTACCTTATCAAATTTTAATGTAATATTACAATACGAAAAGATAATAACAAGATTAAAAGGTTAGTGTACTAAATTTCTTGCAGGTGAAGACCATATCAATAGATTAAACTTTATCGCTATCAGTTGTTGGGCTATTGAACCTAGCTTTACACTACTTGTGATAAAGGTGGATGTTTTCACCCATTAGAGAAATAGTGTAAGCTTCAATTGGTTTATCATTTAATTCACACTGTTTTTAGAAAAAGCGAATATTTTACACGTAGTATTAAGTATACATTATTAATAAAATGTAATCATTATTATATAATTTAATTAATTAACTACCTTGATTAAAATCCGAACTAGTAAGATATAATAGAAAGGCCTTAATTAGACTCGATCAAAGCATTGAATTTAATTTGCATAGCATTAAGAAATAATGAAAAGCTAATTAGGGATAATAGAATTTTAGCCTTATATAATGTAATTTCATATTGTAGTAGCCACATTCAGTGTTATTACACCGGGGTGGCTTGTTTAATTTTCATTAAGATGTTAATTAAATATGGATTCTTCGGTGTGAAATTGGACCGCGGCGATTCTTTGGCGTTTATGAATTTATTTGCATGTTGTGACGGTTGTAATTAAAGCCGCCGCATCTGCACTATGCAAAGCAGTTTATTACTGGCGTATCAAAGTGCAATGGATTGCTGTTAAATAGTGTACATTGCACTTTAACGTGATGACGTAGTAGTAATTATAGGTTTTATTATTTGGAATTGTTAATGTGAGATTATCTTTAAATTAATTTGAAAATTGTCTTTCAATACAGAGGAGATAGTATACATTTGAATAATGGGAAATCATACATGTAGTGATGATACAGAACTATGAAGAAATCAAAAGAATAAGAGAATAAATCATTATACTTAATAAAGCAAAAGAACTAAGAATCCAGAACATAAGATAGCCATCAAAGAAGGTGTGCGTGTATTATCTACTGCTTCAGTTTAAGTAGCGATCTATTGGGTACAGTAGATATTTTTCAAACATTGTTATCTGATTTCTTCATTCAACCCTTTTTGGAATAATTTAAAGGATAAACACATGAAAAATAAAAATAATTCTTCATTCATCTCTCCTGTAAATTTATAATCGTTGTACTAATGCACCCTATATATCCAATGTATAGGTGTAAACGCATTGGAGATGATGATTAAGGTAACTGGCTTCTATATAAATAAATTATATTCATTATTTGAATTTATTCACAATTATTTATTACGTCTTTCATCCGTAAATCTTTCCAAATAAAACATGCAGCTCATCATTGGACGTCAACTTACATCTGCTATCCTAATTTGCATTATCTTCAAGTTTTCTTTCTTTTGTTTGTTTGCTAAGAACGTCCGTATACTGTGAATATTGGTCATGCAGGAATTAAGAGAACGCGTCGGGGCCTTAAAGTGCATTTAATTGTGCCTTGAAAAGGAAGTCGGCCAATTAAGTATGTAGACGGATGAATAGGTGGATATGAATCAATTTACAGAGGTCTCGCCTTTAAATGACCAAAACGATAAAGAATGGATGCATCATACAATAAGGAATAATAGAGCGCTCGTTAACTTTAATTATTCGGATTTAATTAAGCCGGGTGATTATAATTTCAAACGTATATAGGAAGCAAACGCAACGCTGTTAAACGTATTATTAACTGAATTACATAAAATTGGCAGTTAATCACATTCCAAGGGCGTACGAATTAACGATTCGACAACAGGTAATGACGTAATTCTTGCCATTGATTGCAACCCTAGGGATTAACCCTCCAGTCTAGACGTAATTATCAATTATTATGTACATTTAAATGAGTGATAATCATGGAGACATATTCTAGTTACATTTTTCATTTGTAATATCGAGTTACTCGAAAGTACGGAGTCATTATGTACTTAAAAATGTGTTCTCACGAAGTTTGAGTTTGGAAAGTTTAGGATTAAGGCACGTATTTCACACCGTGTAAAATTCTTCGCATTCGTGATAAAAGTCGTTTCAATTATAATGGACGTGGATGGATGTGCCCTGATTTTCATCCGGTTTTGTTTTTGGAGGGCGGAAGGAACGCTCTCAACGTGAGTTTCAATGGTTCGGAGCGGAGGGTTTCAATTAGAATAATTTACAAACGCGTGTTACGTAACACGTGACGACGAAATATTAATCCGGAAACCGGGCGCCGATATTGATTTCAATCATTTGCATATTTTCGGCGCTATGCGTCGTGTTGGCTTTATTATTTTTTTAGCGCTAATCCTAAAGATAACGTAACAACGATTTGTCTTAATAAAATGTTTTTATTTCTACGACAATACCACCATTCAGTGGCTTTTTTAGGTAGACGAGAAATGATTATTACAATTTGAGACAGTATATAGTCAGTATTTTATTAAGTGATACGGAGTTTCAACATGTAACAGCCTCATCAATCCAGTACAACGATTTGTATTTATGTTGCAGATTTAAATGGGAATTAAGAATTCCCTTCTCCGGTGCATATTTCAACCCTCGTGCACAGGAGGGGTGGCTTAATTTAGATTGCCTGTTTACATAGTGTAACCGACACCGGAATGCAAGGCACGTGCCAATAATATTGTAATAAGTGAGTGCTCACCTTGTATAAACGTGATGTAAATCACTGAAACGCATTTCAGTCGTAATTAAAATTGACATTATTCAAATGGGAATCTTTTTATTCTGACCATCTTATACAATTAACAGGAAAATCGATATACAATCATCTAAAAATTGTGTATGTATTTTTTTAAATCACTTGAGTCATTTATTCAAAAATAATCTTTGGAAAAAGTCTACCAATTATACTTTGCTCCTACGAAAATTATTGATTACTAAAATTGTTTGATTTAAAATAAACAGAAAGAGTCTACCAATTATATTTTGACGCCAAGAAAACTACTGATTACCAAAATTGTTTCTGTTTGATAATTACCTTAGTAGCTAGAATAATTATTTAAAGTCTTGAAGCAAAAATGTAACCAAAAATAATTTGCAAAATAAACATGCTTGCACACTACAATTAAATCTATTTCTCATTACCAGTTTGGTTTCTCGAAAAAGTCAAGCAGGTTCTAACATCCAATATACAAATTAAACACCTTGAAGGTCAAAAGTCAGCTTTCAACATTCCTTCTTTTCCTCGTCGCCCATTAATCCATTCATCAAATTTCTGAATGCTTCCTTAAAACCTCAAATGGTGAATTAAAAATAATAATTCTAAATCCTAACCATGCATTCAATTTTAATGTCAATTTATTTACGGTAAGCAATTTTATAGAGAATAATTTAGTGTCCTACCAAAAAATCTGTTTGAAAAACCCATTAATTTTATTACATATATCTTGTAAACATCAGTAAATGCTTCAACAACTTCTAGAAGTTTAATCGGTAAAAATCTCGATCATCTTCAATTATAATCCTGTGAGACTTCCCCAAAAGTAAATATGACGACCCCAAATGCAGGTGGAGATGCCTCAAAAGACAGATTAATAACAGGATAGATGTTTAAATATTTAAATTGCAATTGAAATTGTTTTAATTAGAAGATGCAGGTTGGTCCTTATCCTCGTAGCCAAGCTATTGGAGTATAGGGCTAGAATGTTGGCTTGTTAATGGAATCGACGGCGTCTTCTAGGAAAGCGTCCCTGAATCTTCCATGGTCATTTGATCGTATGGAATCAGGGAGACCAAACAGGCCAATTGTTTCTTGTACTTAGAAATATGATTCTTGAATTCAGTTTTGAACTCCTCGATGTCACTGTTAATCTCCTTTTCCTGTGAGTCGAAACATTATCTGGTGGATAGGGGATAGTAGCAGAGTACTGCTTTTGGAAATCGTGAACCATTCCAGCGGCTGAAACCTTGTTCTTGTAGAAATCCCAGTCAGTGGTTTTTCGGGATGGGCCATTATACGCCTAAGGTACTGATCGCATTGGGCCTTAAAGGCGGTGAAATGGTTCATCTGGTGCTCGGGCATCCTTTCTGCGAAGGCGTCCCAGTTGATGGTATGCTGGGTGATCCTTTTCGCTACCATTTTCACCAAGAAAACACAAAACTCGGAGCAATCCCACCGTCTGTCGGCTCAGCAATATAAATAGCGCAAAAGCTGTTAGCAATCCGTACAAGTCTGGGTCCCTGGAAAATATCATGGTGGATATGTTGTCATGTGTATAAGATATTAAAGATGGTGATTGAACAACAACTGTGCTTATTATTGCAGGTGCTGATTTTTCTAACTGCAATTTCCAAATCTTTCCAAACAGCAGCAAATCATGCGGTCGAGATTTTAACAAGCATTTCCACACAAATCCAATTAAACAACAGCGTGCAACTGATTAGAAACACTTCTACCTCTCTTAATTTAAAATGGTCTCCCAACAGGCTCCGTTAGCAGTGGATACCATTGGAGAACATGAGAATACTGTGAATCTTTCAGACATCAAGGTTATTAAGCAAGAAGGTAGCACTATTGAAGAAACCGAGTTAATCGATGATTTGGTGTTTCCACACAGGATTGCCAATGTCAACGAGCACAAGAACATTGAAAAGGTTTATCCAGTTTTGTATTTCAGCACGAAAGACTGATATCGATCACAACGTGGTCGTTTCAGATAATACAGCAATGAATAGGTTTCTGAAGAAGGAGAGAACATTGCTAAACACATAAAAAACCTGGTTGCAATATTTTACTTATTAAAAAATCTGTTTTGGATCTAGCTCTACACTTTATATTCGAAATCAAAATGATGGTCGTCAAGATAAAGTAAATGCAAGCCCTTGCGTCGTTTGTCGTTGTCGTCCGATTGCTTCTTTGGACCATTTTACAACAGATTTTTTTTAATGAAGAATTGATGAAGAAAGTTAGAATTTGTGATGTAGGACAGTTAAAATTACAAGAGCATCAAACGCAGTTACCCTTCTGGCAAGAAGTTCGAATAAATTGATGTTGAAAGAAGCAGATAGATCGATCCATAATGTCCACAACTTCTAGAAGTTTAATCGGTAAAAATCTCCATTATCTTCAGTTATAATCATGTAAGACTTCCCCAAAAGTAAATATGAGATGCCTCAAAGGACTGATCAATAACAGGATAGATGGTAACTATTACGTGTGATTACAATATTTAAATTACAATTGAAATTGTTTTAATTGGAAGATGCAGGTTGGTCCTCATCCTCGTAGCCAAGCTATTGGAGTATAGGGCTAGAATGTTGGCTTGTTAATGGAATCGACGGCGTCTTCTAGGAAAGCGTCCCTAAATCTTCCATGGTTATTTGGTTGTATGGAATCAGGAAGGTCAAACAGGTCAATTGGTTCTTGTACTCAAAAATACGATTGTTGGATTCAGGTCTGAATTTCTCGATGTCACTCTTAATCTCCGTTTCTAGTGAGTCAAAACATTATCTGCTGGGTAGGGTATGGTGAGGGCAGAGTACTGCTTTTAGACATCATCGGTCATTCCACCCAGTTAGTGGTTTCTCGGGATGGGCCATTATACGCCTGAAGTACTGATCGAATTGGGCCTTAAAGGCGGTAAAATGGTTCATCTGGTGCTCGGACATTCTTTCTATACTAGGTGATCCTTTTCGCTGCCATTTTCACCAAGAAACCCCAAAACTCAGAGCAATCCCACCGACGGTTGGCTCAGCAATATAAACGGCGTAAATGCTGTTAGCATTACCTTTTTATCTGGGTCCATGGGAAGTCATGGTGGACATGTGACCATTATTGTAGGTGCTGAAAAATTATTAAATGTTGGAATTTATCCAACACCAATCCAATTAAATGACAGGGAACGACTGATTAGAAGCACTTCCACCTCTCTTAATTTAAAAATGGTCTCCCTACAGTCATCAACTGGCTCCTTTGGTAGTGGCTGCCATTTTTAAAATCCTCAACCCTGAGAAGCTTGAGAATGCTGTTAATCTTTCAGACATCAAAATTATTTAATAAACACTAATGAAGACGCTGACATGGATAACAACGTAATCATTTCAAATTATGCAATGATTAATTGGGTTCTGAAGAAGGAGAGAACGTACAACTTAAACATTCTTAAACAAATTTTTTAAAAACCAGGTTGTAATGTTTTGCTCATTCAAAAAAAAGGATATTTAATTGAACATTTATTTTACAGTAACATTAAAATTTCAAAGATCAAAACACGTTTCCATAATCGGGTAGTGAATTACTGAAATTAGATACGTACGCTTTTGAAAATTGTTTCCCAAACAACTCAAAACTGCATTCAACGGAGTGGCTTCTTGACTACATCCCTTACCATGAACCCACACCTACAATCCCATACAATCACAATGATCTCTCTCAGCTATATCTCCAAATACCTAGACATCCTATTGGAATCAAAACTCTTTTTTAGATCCCTACTCCAACAATAAAAAACAAAATCAAAACTAGGACTCGAAGTTTCAGACCACATTTTAGACAACAATCTCGATAAAAACTGCAACATAAATATACAAATCGACATTCCTCCCGTTGTTAAATTATGCAATTTTTTTTCACCCAAATTCAACCATATATTAAATTCCAAAAAGCAATTCTAGTATAACGAGAAAGTAAAAAAACTGGAGAGTATATTAAGAGGAGCAATAGCCTAACCTGATTTATTTTAAATACTATGAATAAAACTATATAGTTACTTTCAAAAATATATTGTAAGACGGTACAATTGTTTCGCCACACTGTGGCTTCTTCGCCTGAAGAAACAATTGTAGCGTCTTACAATATATTTTTGAAAGTAACTATATAGTTTTATTCATAGTGAAGATGAACTTTCAACATTTATCAGCCTCATCAATCAATTATTTTAAATACGTTGACGAGTTTCACTCATATGCTTATTAAGGTACAATCTGATTGGATTTGTAAGCTCAAGCGGTTTTATCGATAAAAGCTCGTTAATTTTTAATAGATTAATGCATAGTTGGCCATCCGAGTATTTCAAAATGGGCAGAAAGACCGATGGTCAATAGCCTAAATCAGTTGACTAACTCATACTGTATATTCGCATGTAAATGTTTTGTAATTCTATTTATATTTGTCTATTATGTAAAGATTAAAAATAGATGAAAATAATGGAATAATATACGCAGGTAAAATAAATGACAACAAAATTTATGTAATAAGTGAAACGCTATCGTTGAGAATTTACACAGTTTTTCATGTTGAAAAAATTTGAAAATTGTTTCGGCACACAGTAGCTTCATCAGACAAGTGGCAAATGGAATTTTACCAAGAAACAGCCTCCTCAGCTCGAAAATTGGCTTTCATCATCAGTCATTATTTAAAGAACTTTTAGAAAAAGTAGACAAGAGCCAAAAGATTGTAATACAAACCTTTTTACTCAAATATATATATATATATCTACCCATTCCACTTCTAAAAATCAGTTCAAGTATGACAAAACTGTAAACAACTACAAATATATAAGGAGAAACTAATGATAAACATTTTAAGCTCAATAAAATTTTAGCTTAAACGTTGGCTTAGTAATTTAATATAATGTAAAGATTAATGAAAATAATGGAATAATAACAAAAAACAAATAAAAAATAATAATTCAACGCAGATATTATCATCAGTTATCATTTAAAGAACTTTTTGAAGGTGTATATGGTCTCTAAAAAATGTAACAAAATCCTTTTCATCCAAATCAAATAATCTATGTTTGAGTATAACAAAAAAGTATATGACTGTAAAATATATAGAGAGGAACAACAGATGATTCGTTTAAACCTACTTATTTTTTAGAAAAACATAAATAATAACTTAACTAGTTAACTGTGTCGCTCCTTTTTAAAAGTGGGAATTTCTGGGTGTCACAAAAATCGATAATGACGAGTTTACTCGTCAAACTCAGTTAACTGGTTAAAAGTTACTAAATTCCAACTTAATATAATGTAATGACTTAATATAGATGAAAATGATGGAATAATATAAATTAAAAATTTTAAAAAAGCAGTTCGTATCATCAGCTATCATATAAAGAACGATGAGAAAAGATAGTTGAAGGCAAAAAAATGTAACAAAATAATTTTCACCCAAATCCAAATGTCTATCTATCCACATCCAGAAAGCAGCCCAAGTATAGCAGAACTGAAGGAGTAATAGATGATCTGTCTAAGCTCAAACAAGTTGTTAGAAAAAATAATTCATAGCTTCAAAATTGGCTGAATTGTAACTTATTATATAATGTAAAGATTAAATATAAATGAAAATAATAGAATAATACAAAGAGGATAAATATTTTAAAATAATTATAAAAAGCAGCTGTTATTATCAGGTTTTATTTAAAGAACTTTTATAAAAGGTAGACGACAGCAAAATAATTGTAACAAAATTTTGTTTACCCAAATACAACTATCTATCTTTTACCACTTACAAAAATCAGTTCCAGTATGACTTAACAGTAAAAAAAAAACCTACAAAGTATGTAGGGAGGTACTAATGGTAAACAGTTTAAGCTAAAAAATCTAGCTTAAAGTTAGCTGAACTGTAACTTAATATAATGTAGAGATTCAAGATAAATGAAAATTATGGAATAATTTAAAGAGGAAAAACAAATGAATAATAAATAATTAAAAGCAGTAAAAGCAACTCTTATTATCATCTTATTGCATTTAAAGAATATTTAGAAAAAGTCGACGACAGCTTAAAAGTTGTAACAATTTTTTTCACCCAAATCCATCCATCTTTTACCACATCCAAAGAGCAGTCAATTATAACAAAAAATAATAACTGGAAAGTATATAGGGAGACAATAAACAATTAGTTTATAATCAAGAAAGTTAGATAAATAAATAAATACAAAAATAGCTGAATTGTGTCTTAATAAAATGTAAAGATTAAAATAATAAAGAGGAAAAACAAATAAAACAATAGTACCAGCTTTTATCATCAGCTTTAATTTAAAAAAACTTTCAAAAAGGTAGACGACAGCTAAAAAATTTGTAACAAAATAGACCCTGAGCTATTGGAGAGTTCTTTTATCATCACGACAAATGTGATATTAAAAGATAGAAGAAATAGTAGGCAAATAATTTAAAGTTTCTAAATAAAAAATTAAGTCGGAATTTCATTAATCATAAATCGGATGAAGAGCAAAAGAAAACATTTTCTGTAAAATCATAAAAGAAAGAATGGGTACAATCAATTTATAAAAAGATCGCCAAATAAACTACACTTTATTGATCATACCTATGATTTATTATTGGTTAGAGTTTCTACCTTTACAAGACCATTATTAACCTTTTTTAAAAGTCAAAAATTCACGAACAAATACTACGTGTTGTATTAAAGTTCCCAATTTTAAAGATCATATCACAAAGTAAGAACGCAATCAATCATTGTATCAGTTCAAATCATTTATAGGTGAGACTGCTGTTGAGCAAAAGAAAATTATTAGAGAGTAACGAAGAATTGATAATCAGAACTGTGAGTAAAATAAAACAAAATAGATGAAAATAATTGGTAGAGGTGTCAGTTTACATTTTAAAGATTTTTGGATAGATAATACCAAAAAAAAATAAACAATCAGTAATATATAGAGAAACAATTCTTCTTGAAAATTATAGCTGTTAAATCGCCAATTGTAAGTTGAGGAATTGATAAATTAAATAATTTATGTAGAAATCTAGAAAGTAAATAAACGAATATAAATAAAAATAGAGTGCAGAACCTATGCTAAAAGACTTCTGTCGATTTCTGTTTCTAGCTCTATTGTAAGGAGTTTGACTAGATTGTCTTCGTATTTTATTATTATATTTACTAAAGAATCTATATAAAAACGCATCTAATGTACCAAGTAATTTATTAATAACGCTTAAATAGCTTTATTTTGAGAGGGATGCTAAATAGGTCATTATGATCATAACTATCCAAATTAAATCAGCTAAAATTATGGATGATATAAATTAAAGCAATTCCATTCTATTTAGCAATTTATAATTCTAAAATTAGTAAAAATAGTAAAGATAATAGGTAAATAAAAGAAATTATAACAAACTACACAATAATTCTCCTTGAAAATATAAGAACGCAAGTAAGTGAATAAAAGTAAATGGGCGATATTAAAAAAAGAAGTTTGTTTGGAATTTTGGATGTTAATTTAAAAAAAAAAACGTAAACGCAAATTAAAAAAAAATCAAATTTCTAAGCAATTGGCTTAGAGTTGTTAAGCGGTTCTAAAAATACAAATAAATCTTCAACGTATCCCCGTTTGGTGGATATTTTAAGCTAGAGACGTGCATTTTTGAAAATCAAGCTGAGAAAATTACTGGTTCTGAAAATCGCGATATGACAAAATTATGTTGATGTGGACGACATGTGGTTACAACAAGACGGAGCCACATGCCATACAGACCGTGAAAGGTTAGAGTGAATTACTGTATGAGGTATTTCCTGGGCATTTACTTTCTCATTTTGAAGAGAAGAATTGGCTTATGATTTAACACCATTGGATTTATTTTTATAGTTATTTCCAGTCAAACTCACTGCAATTTTTCGGTACACTGTGGCTTCTTCAGGTGAAGGATATACATTCAAATTACATTTTATTTTCAATGGGGGCTTTTGTTGCTATGAAAGGAGAGGGCGTGGGGCTTGCGCAATTGTCACCGGAAAGAACATTCTTATAGGAGAATTTTGACAAAAGTGCCCATATGTGCTATCAAAGCCATGGAGACTATTTGTCTTATGTGTTATTCCATACATAACACTATCCTGTTTATTTAAGTTTAATAGAAAAAAAAACAACTTAAAGAAGGAACTGTATTATTTAATTATTTGATACTCGAGGAATGACAATGTTGGTGTACCAAAATGAACGCAATATCCAAGTTCATTTTGAGACACTAATTATAAGTAACATTGCCATTCCTCGAGTATCAAATGAATCGATAATTTTAAAGAACTCATGACCTCATCCATCATAACCATATTGTTTGATAATGATGCCACTACAATAAGAACATTTGGAATGTATTTCCTCTTAGAAAAGCCAGCCAATAACATCAGTCCGAACCAATTCCAGAATTGAATAAAATCGCAAATTTCGCGAGTTATAACAATAAATGTAGCGAGTGCATCGCACACACAATATACGTCTCCCACATAAATTTCTCGAGCACAAAGAAATCGCGGCTGGCACCAGGATCATGAACGAGTTTTACGGCGATCGTGAACGTCTTAGGCCCGAAGACTTCCATCTCTATATACATGTACAGTTACCGTTGAGGTGGTGACTGACTTCCAAGGCGAATGCCCCTCGCTTCTCGATTCCCAAGAGAGGGAATTTATTATTGATTCAACCCATATTATACCGTTGGAATCGCGTTCGTTGCATTAATGCGCCGCTGCAACAATTAACAGTTTTGAACAGGCGTTCGAGGAGAGCAGACATAACTTCGTCTTGGTGCTGGTTATAAAGGAATTAGGTTAGGAGATATTATGGAAATTGGCGTTGCATCATAAGTAGTCTTATAACTTTCAATCCATAAAGGAGAAGTTTCGTTTTAGGGGCGACGATAAATCGGACAGAAACTTCTTTCGGAGATTATTTGTTAAAATAGTTCTTTCATATCTTTCATGGGTTTTATAGACAAATTCGCCAGAGAAAAAACAGAAGAATGTAATTTTAAAAAAATGAACATAATTATCTTTCATGATTGTTAAACTTGTAGAAAAAATACTTTCTAGTTAATGAAGAATATAGCAGTCTTTATCAACTAAAATGTAATTTTTTACAAGTTCTAAAAATTGTCTACAGTGATGTTAATGGCTTTTAAATGCCTCAACACTTTAGAAACCGTATGGCATTGAGATTCACGTGTTTTTTGAACTTTAGTATTTGCCAGATTGACCTACATATTTCTGATGACTTACTTCCCTACTGAAATCTCGTTTATTAAATACCTCGATTAAAATCTGTTTGGTTAAATGTAATACATTACTACATTTAATTAAATTTACCATTTCAACAAAAAAATAGGAAATTAGAATCCTAATTAAACACCTGGTTTTACTTCACTTATTATGAACTATGTTTGGTCATGGGTTAAATGAGAATTTTATTCATCCTATGAAAAATAGGTATTTGTAAACGTTAATTAGTTTCGTTGGAATGATTTATCATACTTAATCAATAATAGATTATAATGAAATTAATCTCCTAACTTTGTTTTACAAGTATATTTGTAGAATTACAAGTGACTACAGATTTGACTAATAGATAGTCAAAGATTGACAATGACTATTTCTATATAATTATCGCTGTTGACAGATCTCTTTAATAGTTGGTGGTTATACACTCATAGGGATCTAGTGTAATGTTTAGATAAAAGGTGGCACCTTTATAGTAATATCTATACTAATTTGTCAAAATTCTATCCATCAACGATTTTTGAACCTTAAACTATTATTTTCTTCAGCTTGATGATTTTCTTTTTAATTTTTCGATAAATTATTGGGGAGATGTTTACAAGAGAATTATGAAATTTTTTTTTTGATGAAAATAATTTAGATTACGTGCAATTTAAATGATTTTTTTAATCCTAAAGTTATTATCGAATTCAAAAGGCAAAATAAGAAAGTATATTACAGTTGTGTGACACTGGTTATGATTCGAACTAGTGAACTGATGGAATGTGATTTGTAGGAATTTATCTGAATTTTTTGGAGCGCAGAATAAAGGTTTTTTTACGATTAATAATAATAAATTATTAAATATGTTACAATAACTTTTTTCATAGGATTTATTTCTCTTGCGATTACTATTTGTAAAGTTGTAAATTAAATATTTTTAGAACTATGAGTATACACAGAGTCAATAATATATTTTATCTATTTTACTGAAGTATTCATTTCACTAAGCTTTTGTTTGTTTAGAATCATGATGTATAGAAAAACTAAGTTGCAACTTTGATAGTGATCACTATAAATCGAAGCACGTGTCAGTTTCTCTGATTAAATATATGTGGAACACATCAAGTATATTACTTCTCTCAATTTTAAAATATAAAATCTACAAATAATATGAATATTCATTAAAGTTCCAATAAAAAGAAGAGAAATTATTATTATAATTATTGAAGAAAAACTGATTCAAAGTTAATTTTACTCTTAAATATTTCAAATGCAAATTAAAAGAATAAGAGAGAGAAAAACATCTTTATTGAAGATTATATATAATTAGAACAATAATTTTTATAATTCTTCGTCTTCTTCTTCTTCGTGGCTATCTATCGATTGTAGGTCTTTCAGCCTTACAAGAATAACTTATCCAGAATGAATTATTTACCTTATAAAATATCTTGGTCGGGAGATAACAACGCAAAATGTATGGCGCAGTTTCCGAAAGGGATCTTGCCACCGAAAGTTATTTTATTGGATATGGCAGATTATTTGATCAGTACTTGCAGCACCAAGAAGTAATTAGTAGAGAAAATCGCAGATTATTTGATCAGTTACTCCAAGAAGTAGCCAATGGAAAAAATAAAATATATAAGTCCTTTGCGTTGTAGAAAATTAACTAATAATTAGAAAGAACACACTAGTGTTGCTTTGATAGCCTTGCTATTTTGTAACACGCAAATTACTTTTGTATTATTCAATGTCTGTCAAAGTATTAGCTAGAGAAGTAGTTGTTTCAAAAGTGGTTTGTTCTTGTAGTCTTAATAAGACTCATTTGTTGTAGATTTTACGAAATATTTTCGTGTTTTTTCTAATTATTACAATGGAAAAAAGCCTTTCTAGATTATACTAAAGAGTAAATTAATTTATCCACCTAAAAAAACTAAAGATTTTATAGATCCAAGAAGCTGAAGGATCTTTTATTGTAAGGGGAAGGACCTAGAGAAACTGTTATCAAGCATGATTTAGCAAAGAATCTATTACTTAATCAAATTCCCCAACATGTAAAATATTGATTAAATAATTAATTAAACTGTTTCCGTCGCAAATGAAGAACGTTTATTACCGCATATAGATTATTAATTTTTTTTAACTCTAAGCTAGTTGATTACACTGCAAGCAGTAAGGCACAGTAGGTTATCAGGAATAGTTACATACTTAACGGAAATAATTATAATAAGTAGAAATTGCTAAGAAACAATTTCTATTAACATGCAAATAGATATAGTAAGCAAGTTCAAAATCATAATAACGTTGTTTTTAGAAATTACCGTATGTTTAAACTTTTTACACAGTTTTTCTTTTCAGTCTTTAAAATTTTCCAGAAAATTTTCTTCTCACCCTAATTGAAGAGTTTTCTTCAAGACTTCAGGAATTCACTATATTTTTTTTTAATTTTTAGAAACTTCAATCAGTTCTAATATTATCTTATTCAAATTTGCTTGTCTTTTTTAGAAAACTTCTAGAAAATTCCAAGTAATTTATCGAGACTATTTTTTTTAGGTTTTAATTCGTTGAAAAAATATTAGCAATTTTCAGAATTTCTTCCAGTAGAAAATCTTGATAAAATAAAGCAAGAAATCCTGAAAAATATTAAGGGTCTGTAACTAAAAATTCTGAAAATTAGTAAAATTCTAAATGGGTTCCAGAATCAATGTGTAAATTCCTAGAATTGCTTTAGAATTTTTAGCATTTTTTCTATCTTTATTTGCACATTTTTTCAATTTTTTTCCAAATATATTTCTTTGAGACTTTTTAGCATTTCTTATCTCATCGCAATTGTTCAAGAGTGAATTATTTTTTTACATCGATTAATAAATAAAACATTAATTTTCAAATAATTTGGAAACCAAATTTGGTTCAGTGTTATAAAATTGTCAAGCATTTTCTCCCTAAATTTCTAGAATCTGTTAGCAATTTTTTGTTTACGGTTTTACTTTCGATTTTTTAAATTTTTTCTGGTAATTTTAAACATATTTTGCTAGATTTCTAAAAAAATTTCGTTCAAGAATTTTCGCTCCAAATCGTAATCATTCTTCAAGAGTTTTTTTTGCTTTACTTGCTTTATTCTATCGAAATTGTCTAAGATTTATACAAGGATTCTTAGGATTTCAGTAATTAAAAATATTTAAATTCCAAATTTATAGAAATTTGGTCGTAGGCTCTCCTTTCAGGAAGAATTGCTAGATCTTAAAAAGCCATGATTTTCTTAAAGGGTTCTCGAATTTGTGAGTAATTCAAAATCCAGATTCACGGAATTTTTGTCAAAATTTGTAGAATTTTCTTGCAGTTTTATTTCGAGACAATTTTTAATTCAGTATTTTTCTTCCGAATTGTAAGAATTTTACAGAAATTTTTCTTATCAAGCATTTATTACTTTAACTTTTCAGGTTTTCCTTCAAGGAAACATCCAGTATTTTTATGTCCAAATACCAAGAAATTTTTTCGTAGATTGTGAAATTGTGAAGCAGTTTTATTTATATATAAATTTCTAGAATTTTTCATTCAGAGATTTTCATGAGGTTTTAAAAGGTTTTTCTTTTTTTTTAATTTAAGATTTACAATTTTCAACTAAAATAAGTCCAGATTATTTAAAATTGTTAAGGTTTTTTTTTAAATTTCTTACAAATTGCATAATTGTTTCGAGATTTTTTTCCAGAAATATTTCCTTTTAGACTCTTGGATTTTTCTTGCTTGCTCTTTTTTATTGGTATTTTTAAATGTTCTAAAAGTTTTAATTCCTACATTCCTAGAATATTTATTCGAGAGTTTTAAAATTTATAAACATTTTTCTCTAGATATTTAAAACTTTTCCGAAGTTTTATGTTTTTAATTTTTTTAAGCGTAAAATTTTTCAGAACTTTTTCTTTCAGACTTTTAGATTTTTTCATCTTACTGTATGTGAAATTTACTAGGATTTTTTTCAAAGGCTATAGTATTTTCTAATAATTTTATTACTAGATTCATAAAAGTTTCTGTTCTAGAATTTTTATCGATTTTTCTGGCAATTAATTTTTTTTACAAATTATTCTTATAGAATATTAGAATATTTAGCATTTGTCGCTTTATCTTATCTGGATCTCCTACTAGATTATTCAGGGGTTCTAGAATTTTTCTAAACGTTTTGTCGAGGATTTTAAAATCCTCTATCGCATCTCCCATTAAGTAAAACATCATCAAAAATTATTTTAAATATTTGTATGAATGCATCGATTAAATTAAAAGTGTTTGTTTATATTTTATGACTTTTAACTTTTGGTGAACACTCATAAACATGAAATTTATATAACAAGTAATTGTAAAGAATCCAAAATTGAGCAAATTGTTAAGAATAGCCTTTTTGCCTCATATTTTATCAGAAAAATATAGGGATAGTACTATGATGGCCACATCACCATTTTGGTTTTTGTTTTACTGATTGGAGGGCGGGATAGAGGCTACTCACACTTATAGTAATATACTTTCCTTACATTTTTCTTGAAAACTATGAGGTTTGCGCAAAAAGGCTATTCTTACAATTTGCACAATTCTGGATTCTTTACAACAACTTGTTATATAAATGTAACTCCTACAATTTATTAGTAGTAGTCCAATTTTCAAATTTTTGTTTGCAAGTTTTTAATAAAACTTGTTTAGTGTCTCATTCTCTTTAACTTTGTAATATTTTTCATATTTCGAAAAATATCGACAATAACAAAAAAAAAAACGTCTTTCGTAAACATCCACTTTCGGTTTATGAATATTCCCCAAAAGCTTTTCAGTTCCAGTTTTTAGGGTCAAAACCTTAAGTTTAAAGTTTCATCTCAATCGGATTATTCGTTTTTAAGATTCTTATTTACGAAAACAATACTTTCCCTATATATTCTATAAAATTAAGCTCAGAAGGTTATTTCTATTAAATGTAGGTTAAATATTTCAATAAGCAAAAAATAAATAAATCAGGAATAATTATAAAAATAAACCAATTGCTAATATTGATTGTGTGGCAAGTATAAATAAATATAAAGCTAGGAAGGAGGATCAACTGTAGATAGATAGAGTAAGCAAGAACAATATAAAGATAACAAGATAAAGAACTGATTGGTGGAAAACTAATTCGGATTTAGGAAGCGATACGGATGTACTATTTGAGCTCTACTGATTGTCTGGAAGAGGAAAAAAACGTCAACTAACTGCCTACTCCAAGAACGAAAAAGTCTAGTCATATATTTTCCCAATTTTCAATTGTGGAAATTCAGCACTGCCATTAGAAAGTATTTCAGATATTCTTTGATGTAATGTCTGTTGTGAAAGAATTTCTGTAATATTTGGCAATTATTTGCTTTAATTTTTAAGAGAAATAAGTTGTGGTATTTTTGTTTTGACACTAAGAAAATATCTATAAAGAACTTGGTGATTGGGCAAGGTCTTCTCTAAACTTACGCATTCTATAAATATATCTATATAAAAATCGAAACGTTAAAATTGCTCTTATTTATTTATTTATCTTTGGTCTCCTTTCTTGAATAATACAAAATAAACATATTCATAAAAATAAAAACATACATTAAATTTTGGACAAAAGGAGCACAGGCGGAGTTCACAACTTAATATGGTCTTCCACTCAAACCCTTTCTCTGCCATGATGTTGAGGGAGCTAGTATTTCTTTAAAATTGTTGTTAAAATTTTAATGATATATTTGGATTTAATTTTTATTTTAAAGCTCACGATTATCTAAGATTTCTAAAATTAGTTTAAGATGTTTGATCCTATCTGTAAAACTAATAAATTGAGATGTTTTCATTGCCTTATTTATTTATTAGTTCACCTGTATGCATATTTTTTTAAATTATATATATTTAATCAAAGATTATTTGGTTGAAAAAGTTTAAAATGATGTTGGCTTTTGTTTTTTTTACGAAATTTACTTTCTGAAGAATTTTTGTTTCATTTAGATGCACAACTTAATTAATTCATTTTTCGATATAAAAGTGTTTTGGAATAATTGTAGATTTTTGCTTTTTCTTCTTAAAATGAGTAAAACATTGCTTGAAATTGATTTAGAAAATCAATTTTTATGAATTTTCCAATTATATAAGACTAAGCAACTCTAAATAATTTTGAATGTATTTTTTTTTATTTAAAATTTGATGCACAAGTTTATGTTTCCAACTGATGAAGGTTTAAATTAAATTACACTTGTTTTATTCCACATTTAAAAAAAAAATGTTTCACCAAGTGATAAATGAGAAAGTTATTCAAGATATATTATGTTTTCAATTTCCAAAATTTTTCATTTTTTTAAAATAATTATTGGATAATTTTATTATAAATTTGATTGCATTATTATAAATTTGAATCAAATTTTTGTAGTGAATGTATTTGCAATTAAACGTCAATTTCTTCCGATGCGCCATTTCTCCAATTGCAATTAGCGGACGATTAACTAAAAGAAAGTACTTTTTCCAATGAAATGAATCGTTTAATGTGGTAGAGGCTAATAACCTTTTAATATATTCGAAGTGAGGGGTTGGCTAATTACAACAGTTTACAATATAGAGATTGAGCTCAAGTAACGGTAACTTCTTCGGCTTGCGCCTACTCATATTACATACTAATATAATCTTGTGATTTCGCTGCTGGCGTACGAAAATGTGCACGTTTGCACGTTAAAACCGTATCGCGTTCATATTTTTTAAACGTTTTCTTCCTTCCTGTCGTGCAGTTTGGGCAGGTAAACTGCCTCTCATCGCTAGAAACAGGTTTTCGGAGCGAGAGGATAGAGTAAATATAAGTTTCCAGGTGCCACGTGTAATGAAGGCGAAGAACACCACATGATCCGGTATTCCTTTTCCACAGCGGATTAACACGTAAATGCATGTGTGCCGGTTTTGAAATTTCTCCACAGTACTTCGACCCACTTTGTCGCGAACTTTTCAAACAGAATGTTGTAGCCGCGTAGGAAGGAAAGCGGCAAAAAAAAACGAAAAGTCTTACCTGATAATCCACGGACATCGGCTAGGACTAAAGCGGTAGTCCATAATAAGAAGGCGATGGATATAACTGACCCCAAGGTGTTGGGGTCACTCCACAAACACTTCATGTTATCACCAATCACTAATTAAACAGATTTATATGAACATTACAAATATTTATTGTATGTTCGGAGTTAATTATGTACACTTCGAATCAGTGCTGCATCACACAAAAAAAAGAACTATCTTCTGCGGCGCAACCTGTTTGTAGGAAGAACTTTTACGTATAAAATTCGCGACGACGAACACAAGAGTGAAGCTTTCAACACGGTGGTCACTCGCGCACTGAGAGAACGCGTGCTCGACCGGTTGCCTGACAGTATTCGAAACTTACTTTGCTGCCACTGACATTACCACTCGGATGGCGCTCAGGTGACTATACACCTTGCCAGGTAAACACTAGACAAGAGGTGAAATAGGTGGTTCTCTTTCTATTGCACACACACACACACACACACACACAAAACTAGAAAATTCCTACCTCATGTACGCATTACTCCATTTGAGCTTTTGTGGTCGAGATTGAAGCTTGTGTGTAGATAACGAACATTGCATTACAGGCAATAAAAAAGAGTTAACTTTTCAAAATTAATTAATTAATTGAAAATTTAAGTTTATATATAAATGACCTTCTATAGCTACTCTTATCTAAGCTTGATTTAAAGCTTTTCCACGGATCAGATATATAATTTTTATTAATTTACACACTCAAAAATTTTACTTTGTCAATTTCTTTTATTCAAATTTTTTTAATTAAAGTTATTGCAAACCACTAGGCAATCATTAATTAAAGCTAATATGTACATGTAGGGTAGGTGGGTGACTTTTATCCCGCCCTTCAGTCAGTAAAACACCATTAACAATTATTTGAAATATTTTTATGAATACATCAATTAAAAAATGCAATTATTTTGAGTTTGTTTACGTTTTACAACTTTTAACTATAACCCTCGCTTATGTTTTACAGATTGGATGGTGGATAGAGGTCACCCACCCACCCTACATATACATGATGACTTTAATTGCTAATCGTTGATGATTTTGCTGCTAAATCAATAAAACCCTTTATGTAATTAAAAATAAAACACAATCAAATTTTAAGTTTAAATATAAATGACTTACTATAGCTAATCTTATCTAATTTAGATTTAAAGTCTGCCCACCCATCATGCATCCAATTTTTACTAATTTACTCAGTCATAAATTTTACCTTTTTAATTTCTCTTTTATTCAACAAGTTTTGTAATTAACTTTATTGGGAACCTCGAGACAATAAGGAATTAAAGTTTATATGTATATGTAGGGTGGGTGGGTGGCCTCTATCCTACCCTCCAATCAGTAAAACATCATCAAAAATGATGATGTGGCCATCATAGTAATTTCCTTAGATTTTACTCGAAAACTATAAGGTTTACGGAAAAAAGCTATTCTTAACAATTTGTTCACTTTTTAATTCTCTACATTATTTGTTATATAAATTTATTTCATGTAACTCCAATAGTTTATTAGCAATTAGAAAAAAAAAGTAATTTTTTTTTTTCAAGAAATTAGTGCAATGGACTCAAAACGGATATTTCCGCAAAAAAAATTCAAAAAAAAAAATCACGAAAATAATAGCCGTAGGGAAAGTAAAAATTAATTGAAAAATTTGTTTGAATAAATCTATTGAAATTTGCAATTCGGTTCTTTTTATTTACGTTTTACAAATTTTAATTAAAACCCTCGCTTAGGTTTTACTAATTGGAGAATGGGTTAGAGGCCACCCACACATCCTACACATACATGATAACTTTAATTACTAATTGCCAATGGATTCTACATCTTTTTTGCTTTTCCTATATAGAATTTTAAAAATATTACATATCTTTTCAAACAAAAGTTGAAGGGAACGAGAAACTGATTTAAAGAATTATTTTGGAAAAATTGTAATCATAAAATCATCTTTTTTGCCTTTGTGTGAGCAAATCTAACTATTGATTTATGGTAATATTTCCAGTCATATGTAAAATCGACGGATAATTACGTTATTTGTTCATACGTCCCTTCATTTTGAAATATATCATTCTATTTTTCGCATACTCTGAAATTGGAGATTTGGAATCGTAAAATCATAAAGTGTTGATTTGTTTGGGAAACAAATAAACAAGTTTTATAATGCTAGTCTTATTATGCAATGTAATTGTCATTTTTAATGAAAAAATGGTGATGTGGCCAACATAATACTTATATATTTTTCTCGAAAACTATGAGGTCAATTTTAAAGTTTTAGCAGCAAAATCATGAACGATTAGCAATTAAAGTTATCATGTTACAATAACATTCAATATTTCTACATATACAAAACCTGAACCATCTAAGTTTTTAAATAATCTACCAAGTTATAACTTTCGCAAAACATTTTTTTTAAGTCTCTATAGAGATATAGGTTTGATTGACTGAACTAGTTTGTACCAAAGCACTGATGCCAACCAAGCTTGTGATATTTTATCATCACCATATGCATCTTCTGCTTGATCGCCATGTTCCTAAAACTATCAAAAAATCTTCGTCACGGGTATATGCACCATGGATAAACCAATAAATACGTAAACAACGAAAGTTTAGAAAATTGTATTTTAAATACCATTTGCCCCAACATAAATCAAGATATGAGGAACTAAGAAGATAATGCAAAAATAAAATATCTGCATATTCAGAATACATTAAAAATACCGAAGAACGAATTTGACAAGAACCTAATCTCCTATTTAATTATATTAACAACAAAAATAATTCCACTAGAATACCAGGGAAGATGTTATTTTGAGAGATCCAGTAAAAATTGTAGATTGTTTTGCTGATTACTTCAGTAAGACATTCTCTTCTCCAAGTAGTGTAAATCAGAATGTTTTTGGGAACCAGTGCAAACTTAGAAATTTTACAATTACTTCAACCGATGTGAGAAAACACTTGCGTAATATGAAGGTAAAATTTACCACAGGCCTGGATATGATTCCTGACATTATTGTACGTGACTGTTCAGAAGTGCTATGTGACCCACTAACTTATATATTTAACCTAATTCTTCGTACTGGTGTATTCCCGCAAATCTGGAAGGAGATTCGTATTTGTCCCGTTATGAAGACCGGCACCACAACGAATATAGAGAACTATAGGAGTATATCCATCTTGTGTTGTTTCTCAAAAGTGTTTGAATCGGTATTAAGTAAACATATCTACTACAATGCCTGTGAGAAACTGGGCTTTTTTAAAAGAAGATCCACAACTACCAATTTGTGCAATTTAACACAGATAGTCTCGGAAGCTATAGACAAGGGTAAACAAGTTGATGTTGTGTATACCGACCTAACTAAAGCCTTTGACAGACTTAATCATAATTTGTTAATTAGTCGGCTTTATGAATATGTAATTAATCATAATATAATCTTAACTATTACCTCATATTTAACCAATCGACAGTTACTGGTTGAAATTAACGGTTTTCGATCCAATTTGTATACGGCAACCAGTGAAGTCCCTCAGGGTTCAAACATAGGGCCTCTGTTATTTCTTCTTTACTTAAATTCAATTTGCGATAACTTAGAATAAGTCTTAATGTACGCAGATGACTTAAAAATTTATAATGTTATATATTACAGAAAGTTCTGAGTAATATTTGTCAATGGTGCAATAACAATGATTTATCTATGAACATTTCCAAATGTCATGTACTTTCATTTACTAGAAAAGTAAATACTATTTTATATAATTATACCATTAGCAATCTGCCCATTAATCGATGTACGGAAGTGAAAGATTTAGGTGTAATATTTGATAATACCTTAACATTTAAAACTCACATCGAAAAACTCTATCCCACCCTTCAATCAGTAAAACATAATCGAGGGTTTTAGTTAGGAGTTGTAAAATGTAAATAATTGCATTTTTTAATTGATGTATTCATACAACTATTTCAAAAAATTTTGGATAATGTTTTACTGATTGCAGGGTGCGATAGAGGCCACCCACCCACCCTACATATACATATAAATGTAAATTACTGATGTCTTCCAGTTTGGAGTAAAATTAATTACAAAACTTTCTAAATAAAAAAGAAATTCAAAAGAAAAATTTATGAGAGAGGAATTTAATAAAAATTTTATGCATGATGGGTGGGCAGACTTTAAATTTAAATAAGATAATGTTAGCTATAGAAGGCCATTTTTATTTAAACTTAAATTTGGATTATGCTTTATTTTTTATTACATAAAAGTTTTATTCTCTTGTAAGCAGCACAATCATCAACAATTATTATTAAAAGTTATCATGTATATGTAGGGTGGGTGGGTGGCCTCTATCCCATCCTCCAATTAGTTAAACATAAGCGAGGGTTTTAATTTAAAAAGGTAAAATTTTTGAGTGAGGAAAATTATATACATTATGCGTGGAAAGGCTTTAAATCAAGCTTAATTAAAATTAACTAGAGAAGATAATTTATATTTAAACTTAAATTTAGATTATTAATTATTTTTTATTACATCAAGGTTGTATTGTTTTTTGTAGCAAAATCATCAACGATTCGTATTTAAAGTTATCATGTATATGTAGGGTGGGTGGGTAGCCTTCAACCTACCCTACAATCAGTAAATCATAAGAGAGGGTTTTAATTAAAAGTTGTAAAATGTAAAGAAATATAACAAAATGGTGATGTGGCCATCATAGTATTTGCCTCACATTTTTCTTGAAAACTATGAGGTTTAAGCAAAAAGGCTATACTTAGTAATTTGCTCAATTTTGTATTATTTACAATTACTTATTATATAAATTTCATGTGACTCATAGTTTATTAGAGGCTGCCAAAAAATATACAAATTTTTAATTAATAATTAATTTTTCTTGGAAGTTAAGAACTTTATGAAAAATATGTTTTAATAAAACTCATTCCCATTAACTTTTGTTTGAAAAGTTGTGTAATATTTTACAAATTTAGAAAAATATCGAGAAAAATCAACAAAACCCCTCGAGTAAAAATCCTTTTCTGGTTTATGAATGTTTACCAAAAGTTTAAAATTTCATCTCAATGGGATCATTTATTTTTGAGATACATCGCCCACAGACATTCTCATTTACGAAAACAATACTTTGCCTATATATTCTAGATAGGAAAAGTAAAAATTGTCAAATTCCCGCCACCTAAGTACTGCTCTACTGTAGTATTATTGCCAAACTCTCAGAAACCAAAACTTATAAGTGCTTGACCGCACACAAAATAAACAAATTGTGTTTCTCTTGTTATGAATCTGATGGTGTACTAAATCAATTTGACAAATTCAATGAAGAATTAATACAAAGGTATTTGATCATGTCGAGCATAATATATTATATAAATAAATCAATTAGACTGAATAGCATTTGGCATTAATGTGATTAGGTGGAATAATTTTTATTTACAAAATAGTACATATCGAGTTTAATCAGTTTAATTTACCAAAGTGATTAGAATTTTGAACTTTCAACAACTAACAGCCTCAACTATTCAGTTATATCGAGTTTATATAAGAAAGTATTTTTCCAACATTATATAAGAGACACTTCAGTGGTGTTACATGGCTTTGTGTTCATTTTCGACACTTACTAGTTCTTAAATTCATTATAGAAAAACTAATTATAATATAGGAAAAGGAACTTATAAGCTCAAAAAAATTAAAGCCATTTTTTGTTATGAGTAATTTCTTAAATAAGAGCTCTGTTGAAAAAAATAGCGATAGTATTGTTTCCCTATGAAAAAAGGCCACTCACTGGATTCGATCCATTTTGGATCCTATCAGCTTAGCACAGTTGAAGTTAGAAAAACGAAGTTTATTTATAGTATACTGTCAAAATAATGGTTTCTCCAAATTAATTATGTTAGGAAAAAATGAGATATATTCGCTGATTTAAAATGTTATAAGATTTTAAAAGAATATGAACAATTGGTCCTGGCATATTCATTTTCTTAACGATCGCAATTAAATTTACCTACAAATATTTTTGACAAAGTGTATGATAAAATATTTTAGGGAAATTTATACCAATTAAGCTGCCTGGATTATTCAGTCAGGTTACTCTTTTAGTAATGTTTACATCATAGTTTCTCAACCTTATTTTGCTCACCGTCCACTTTGAGAATATGCTTTTTCTAGAACCCCCATCTAAATTTTACTTACAATCGCGAATTTAAAATATCTTGTCTTCTCTTTTTTACGTAGACGTACTTCGACAGAAAGATAATTTTTAAATGAAGATGATTTAAAGGTAATACCAAAAAAAAGTTGATAGATTATGTAGTATGTATCTGTAAAAATAAGATAGCAAAAATGGTATTGTTTTCATTTCCGAAACCTTAAATTCAATCAATTACGTTATACATGTCGTTCGTAAAATGGTAAGTTACGCGAATGACAAGAATTTGTTTTTTAAGGGTCTTAACTAACTTGAAATTCTAAAAAGTGCAAGTACAACTTTGGTTTCGGCCAAGGAGTGGATAATAAGTAATAAATTAGTTTTTAATGAAGGCAAAACTAAAACAATTCCATTTAAATTCAACCAATTTTTGCAAATTTTAATGTACATGAATAATACAAAATTCCTTGAAATGTTTATTGATGAAACACTAAATTACAAAGATCACTTGGAATATTTATGCAACAAACTTAGCAAAGTATGTAATAAGAGAAAAATGTCATGGCTGTTTATAGAAAGGCACTTGGTTTGTTTCACAATTTCACAAACCAAGTGCCTTTCTATAAACAACCCTTAATATTAAAAATGTTTCACCCCGAGATTAACGAGAACCAAATTCAACAAAATGTCATGGATTTGGTTTATGTATCAAACTTCTGTTCTCTTAAAGAATCTGATACTTTACACTGATACATACCACACATTTGTCATATAAAATAGGGCTAAAAGGACTATCACTAAAATTAGCTCATGAGATTCTTGTAGAGGTCAATTGAAACCAAACCATCGTTTAACTTTCATTGGTATATATGTCCATAAATATACCAAATTTTTAAAAATCAAAATTTGATAAATGTGCAGCAACATCACAACACTCACAAAAAATGTAAATACAAATATCCAATCCATAGGTTAAATAAAATTGAAAATGGTGCTTATTATTCATGTTTCAAAATAATAAACCATCTTCCTAGAAGGATAAAATCTATAAAACTTTATTTGCAATTTAAATTTGCTGTATATAATTTAATGTGTGAAGTAGAATCACATAATATTAATGATTTTTACAAAATACAATTAAATTAATTTCTATTGTGCCTTGACTTTCTGTAACTAAATATTATTTTTTGTGTATTTTTGTATCTGCAGAAATAAATATATTATTATTAGTAGTAGTAATATTATTATTATTTATTACTCTGTGCCTTATACCTGTTTTACTCTATATTTATATTTCTGCTTTATTTTCTTCAACATTTCTATATTTTTAAAAGACTCTCAAAATATCTCCAGTTTTGAAATCTGGATGTGGACGTAGGTTATAGGTCATTATAGACCTATTTCAATAATTAATATCTTTGATAAACTTCTGAAATTTATAGTATGTTCTACAATTCAAAAACAAGTTAATAGTTTATTTTCAACAAACAAACATTGATTTATAAAAAAAATGTTCAACAAGCTTAAATCTTTTAAAATTCACCCACATTATATGTAAAGCTCTCGGTAATAAAAGCCAGATGGAATTTAATTATACAGACTTGCAAAAAGCTTTTGATACTCTTGACAACAGTTTACTTGTAAATAAATTATCAATTTTTGAATTCTCTGGTAATGCCTCGAAATTTATTAAATCATATTTGTATAATAGGGACCAAAGGGCAGAAATCATGCAATCGACTCCTACTAGCGAAATTTTCCAAGGATCCAACCTAAATTCTCTTCTTTCCATAATGTTTATTAATTATATCTAATAATATAAATAACGCTGTTACATCCTTTCTTTACACTTTATTTCTATACTTAGCCCCTAGCAGACGAAATTTATATCTAAGCATAGAAATAAAGTATGAAGAAAGGATACAAAAGTGTTATTTATATTGCTATACTCTACACGAAACCAAAAAAAACCAAACATAGATTGGATCTAATATATTGTCGAATATTTTGTTATCTACGTGGATGATGTAAAAATTTTCAGCTGTATTAAAACTATAAAACTATAAACTATTTAAATACTTTACAAAGAGAACATAGTTTTATCGAAAATCTTCTGAGTCTTAATGTAGGTAAGTATAAGTCCATGTCTTCTACTCGGAAGAATTCTCCAATTGAATACGATTGCAATTTTTAAAAACGACGGATTAGAGAAACGCCCCAGAATGAAAAATCTTTCTTATGCTTTACGTTTGATCCTGAATTAAGATTCACGACCCATATTAAGAATATTTCTACAGATTTCTTAATACATGCTGACACAGTATATGTTTTCAAAATATTTGTTTGAAACCATATATTCTTTCAGTATTTTATTAAGTGATATGGAGTTTCAACAACCAGCAACCTCATAAATCCAGTATTTCTACAGAGTTTTATAAGATGCTGGAGTTTGTTATGCGCTAATGTCGATCTTTAAAAAATATCGATGTCCTTAAACTTTTAAGCTTCAAATTGGAATATTACTGCCCGATTTGGTCACTCTTTCATCAATTGCATAGTATATTAGTTGAAAGAATACAGACGAACCTTCTACGATACCTGTATTTTAGGACGATGCATATAAAGGATTCATCAAGAAGAAATTGTTTTTGTTTTTTAGAAGAAAATGATTCATATTTGTATTGTATTATAATGGGTAAGGTTTGGAAATTATAAATGAAAAATAATATGGGAAAAATGTGCATCGCGACCATGCTTACGGATGTCGGTTCTTGCAAACAAAATTTTCATTCACTTTTTTGCAAAATGATTGGTTTATTTCATTAATCACGTCAGAAATTTTAAGTTTTAAGGCCGCAGATGATTCTATTGGCTTTATATATACTCTATCTTTAACATAGCCTTACCAAAAGTAATCCAGTGGTATTAAAACACATTATCGAGCCAGATGAATTTCATGAAATTGTGCGATTGGGAAATTTGGTTTGCAATCAATTCATTGTTTCGGTGGCTGTGTGACTTATGGCACCATCCTGTTAAAACCACATGCCGATGATATGTATATTATAGGCAATGTGGTCGTTGTGGATAATCCCAATTGTTGAGAACGTCTAAGAATTAATAAATTCGGATCTTCTTCAACACTACAATATTTTAATTTAAACACACCAAATCCAGAATCAGATCCCTAAAATCCAAAACCACTCCACGCATAACATATAAATACATTACAACACATTATTCATCATCATCAAAGATAAATTGACCAGTCTCAGACTAACAGACAAATTTTTAAATTGTATTTTACGGATGAACTTGTGGATGCAATCATGTTAGAAACCAACAACTATGTTATAGCAGATTGAAGGATAAAATTCTTAGCAAGAATTTTCCTTTGGCAAATATCAAGCAAGGATAATTCTAATTAGTTTTTGTCTAATTTATTTACTACACGACGATTCAATCAAATATTTTGGATGTTGCAACACAAACTTGCTATGAAAATCAAAACTTTCATAACAAGGTACAAAAGTGTACTCCTAATGTAAAAGCCTAAAGTAGACCATTTTGACGGTGGATCAACTCTTTGCTAACCCTCATCACTAATTAAAATTTTTGTAAATAACATATCTCATTTTTGACAAAATCAAATCTCCATCTCTAAAAGGAGGGCTATAAGCCTAAAATAAGGCAAATAGTAATAGTAAAGAGAACAAAGAGAGATTCTTGGACTCTCACTGCCTGTTAGAAATATGGGTGAGAGTGGAAGATCATCTCAGCCTCTTCTACCGAAAATGTTTGTATGTTTTGTATTATATTTTTGTATATTCATGTGTATTTTCTTAGGAAGAAAGCTTAAGTATATAAATAAATATATAAATAGAAACAATAGATACTCGAAAAACAGATATAAAACACAACGTATTAGCAATTTTCTAGAGTACATTAAATAAAAATTTTCATACCATGGAGAAACATATCTGTAGATGAGTCAGTGGTCATATTTAAGAAGAAGATTTCTTTTATAACTTTAATCCAAATAAGCCGACAAAATGGGGAATAAGAATTTATATTTTGACGGATTCTAAAATTGAAAACAGGTATGTGTTCTTTATTACGGAAGTATTAGATCTGAAAAAACTTCAGAAAACCGGAACTAGCCGTAAGTACTAGAATTCCTCTACATCTCTATCAAAAATTGTTAATCAACATCCCCAATACAAAAGGCTATCATATGTTTACAGATAGATACTATACTAATGTTTTATTGGACGATGGATTGTAAAAATTGAAATGTCATTTAACGGGGACAATGAAAATCAATAGAAATAGGTTACCAGATTCAATAAAAATCAAAATTTTTCAAAACCAAATCTGTTTCTTGTATAAAAGGAAAGACTATGTTATTGCATTGGAAAGATAAATCAATCGTCACGTTATTGAGCGTGAATGATTCGGCAGGATTTGTCACCAAAGAAGATTTTGAGAAGAGGAGAGAAGCAAGATGTACAAAAGCAAAAAGCTAAAAGTTGTTCTAAATTACACTAATTTAATGGGTGGCATTGATCGAGCTGATAAATAAGCTGTAAGCTATTGAAATCACTAAAATGGTGGCGAAAAATATTTTTCTGAAGTGTGAAAATGTTTGCTATAAATTAGTACATTTTGTATACGATCGTTAACAAAGAAAATTGGTAAATAAATAAGTAACTCATTTGAGAAACGTAAAGTATTTGGTGGATCAACTGGTAGGTGAGTTTTGCGAAGATCTTCTTCTGGGTCTAAGACCAGGCTTGATAAAAAGATGCTTTAAACTTGACATAAGCGCTATCATAACATCTCCTAATTGATGGTTTAATATTTAATAAAAATATTTATTGACGGAAAATCCAATTTACATGAAATAATAATAATATAGTTAAACAAATGAAATTATAATATATATATAAGGGAAGCTAAAGCTAAAGCTGTATAGTTTTTATATTCATCTTAATTGATTGAAAACTCTTTGTGGTTACTTCTATCTTGAGAGAGCCACGTTTTAGTTAAAGCCATAATGTTACTATTTTATGTTTCTACCTTGGTGTAAAGCTGATTTCTTTTAATATAAAACCTTTGATAAATGTATAATAATATTTGACAGATTTAATATATATTGTTTGATTTGTTGATTAGCAACATATTATAAAATTATGGTTTAAATGACTAATAAAAATATTACACTGACTGATACTTTGTTTTACTTACTACACGCGTATCTTCACTGTGCTTTTACGTATTGTATCAGTCCTGAACGACATTCAACAACTCATTCAACATATTCACCGCGAACTTGTAAATCTTCACAAAGAATTGTTTTAATGGTCTTTCGAATTCAGTGAACAAGAAAAAGTCGCACTAAGAAAAGTAATATGAGTATTCTTCGTAAACTTCGAACGCTAGCCGAGTATTTGGTTAAAGCTAACGAATTCTGTTGACATGTTGTTCAATGGTTGGAATGGAAGAATATCTATCATCATCAATTGTTCATGTCACTTGAAACACTTCATAGCAAAATTGCGGTAAACCGTAATTGAGCACCGCAAAAATTTGTTAATCCGTTAGGTTAGTCTTTCTGAAATTCACCTAATAGAAGAAAAAATAGAGTACACCATTTAAGCAATTAAGCTATCTGCAATATGTAAACCGGGTTATATTCATTAGGCACATTCTATTTAAACTAAAACCGCGCAAATCAAACAGTTCCAACATTATATGTACACACTTTATATAACGATTTTATTTTTAATTAGACTTCAATTATATTAGTCATATTTACTGTCAATTCATAAATATAATATAATAAATATAAAAAATTGTGAGATATGTTAAAACCCATTTTAGTTAATTTCTAACGTAAGTTATACAGGTTGAAATATAGCACATAATTCATCTACCCACATATTTTGTTACTTATTTCGATTTAATAAAATTATACCTATATTAATGTTGATTTTGTTAATACATATAAAAACAACATTTTCACATGCAGGATGAGTGTCCGCCCACTACTACATCCTCCAGGCATTATAATATAAACGAAAATTTCTTAAGAAGAAGTTCTTTCAAAGAAAACATTTACGTAATAAATTAATTACGAATTCTATAATTTCGTATATTTATTCAGTAAAACTCTATATTGAAACATAGGGTAAATATTTACAAACGGTATGTGTTGTTTATTTATTATTATTCTTATATTGTATTAAGTGTGTAACTTGAGAAATTGTTACGCCTTTAAATATATCGCTGAGAAAGAGGAGGAAAGTCAGAAGAAAAGTGAAATTACATCCAGACGGCAACTTGTTGAAATACATTCCGGCTCACCTGATAATCCGCGGACGTCCGCTTTAATTAGCCGAGTAGTCCAATACAGGAAGACGACGGTGGTAACTGACCCCAAGGTGCTGGGGCCACTCCAAAAACACTTCATGTTTTCACCAATCACTCAATTAAATATATTATTTATATGAACATTACAAATTATTTATTGTATGTTCGGAGTTTATTATGTACACTCGGTAATCAGTGCTGCATGGCACGTGGAAATTTCATCGGCGGCACGACTTTGATCTTAAGAGAACTTTTACGTGCGATTAGTTTCGCGGGGAAGAACACCAGAGTGGAGCTTTCAACACGGTGGTCGCTCGCGCACTGAGAGGACGCGTGCTTTCCCGGTTGCCTGTCTGGACTCGAAACTTTGCTTCCGAAGCTGGTAACACTGACGCTGATTCGATGCGCTCAGGTGATTATTGTTAATTATTGTATTAAAATAAACAAATAAGCAGATTAGATCAAAATATGTATTCTGTACATTGATTCCAAAACGATTGAACTATTAAAAAGTTATCACGTTAATTTCATTCTTATAATTATAACGGTTTAGAAAAATCATATTATGTGTGTTCTTAACTATTAGAGTATAAAATTTCTTACGTAATACACAATAATTATTATATTATAATTTAATAAACTACACTCGATTTCTATTATATGCAAATGATCTCAAATAGATAATGAATCTGATATCAGGTTTATTTATGAGACCCAGTAAGGTTTATTATAAGCTTAATTTAAATGTTTTATTGTTAACTAAATTAATAACGACACTGTTATTTATTTTTATCAAAAACTATATTTTTTCCTATTTGAAACTAATTTTCTTATCTTAAAGTAAAATTTAGTTGATGATTATTAAGTGGATATAGAACATATACAAACCCTAATTATTTAAAAATAAAAGTAATTAATGCTTTCCTAGATATCTATAATAATTATTCGTGTAAATTCTCTTCAAGAGAAATTATTTTATTCATATTAAATGGTGAGTAGATGGCATTTAAATCGCCCTCTAATTAACCACTACTTAACCTACTTAAACTAAGGGAATATGGAAAATCATAAAGCTCAAAGGTACTTAAATAGATGACTGTTAAATTCAAACTTTGCAGAAGCGGGATTACAGCAGGAACTATACGAAAGTATGGCATTAAACGATAAAAACACAACAGTTACATTACCAAGAAGCCACAGGGTTATTATCCCGGACTTGGGTCTTATATAATGACGAGTATTTGAACATAAAAAAAAACTGGATTTGTTTTCTTGAAAAGAAGTTTATGAAATAAATATGTTAATGAAAATTATCCTATATTTAATAATTCAAGTAAACTTATTGTATAAATTTTTATAAAAAGATTATTAATTTTTCCTAAAAATTTGAAATACATCCTTTGACTTATTAAATATAAAAGCAATTGTACAGAGATATTCAACTGACGAACACACCTGAACTTCGATAAAAATTTAATAACCTCAAAATAGACATTAAAAGATTTATAACTGAATTCAGGGCGGACGTTTGGATAAACACATGCAGAAAAATTAATGATTTAAAAGGAAACCATTCTAGCGAAACACATACTAAAATCATTTCCATTTATATGTACCTGACCATATTAAATACTATAAATGCTCTATAAAAAAACAATACTTTGCAGAAGGCGCTTAAATATAGAATTTTAATTTCTACCTCCAAACGAGATCAACTCTGAACTTTACTATCGGTTATTAAAAAATCTATGAATCAACCCTAGAAAAATATGAATTGTTTTCTTTTTCCTGACAATCAATCTCTCTTTCACTAACCACCCTAACCTCAAATATATAGCATGCTTACCTTGAAGATATAGCTTCTGCAGCTTTATTTGAAGATGTCCAAGAAGCTTGACTCTGTCTGGTATCAAGGCTGATTATACAAGTGCCACTTTCTAAATATCCCTTCTTATATCATATTCACTATTAAGCAATTCCTTTATAATACATTATTGAAAGTTAACATCAATAACTTCTTCCCTTCTTCTTTCACTCTAGACCAAGTATTCCTTTAGGGCTCTTCTCTTTTATCTCTATTATTAACATATTTTTGTGTTGATATCTATAAACCCCAACCATCACAACTTTTAAACAAAACTTCTAAATATCTTCAGCAATTTCCTGATAATACTGCTCTAATTACACAAGCACCTAGATTAGCAAAAACGCGGCAATCCATGCAAGAGCTTATTGACTCCCTTCAACGTTGATTGGTTTGTGAAATAAAATGAATTCCCATATATTCCAATTACTTGTCATCGCACTAATAATTATCCTCATAAAGCATCAATTTAATTCTTTCGTAAAATACGTTAGGCATAACCATAGATTAAAAAATAATTTTAAAAACCACAACGCTGAAATCAAAAACTAAAAAATCCTCTAGACAATAATATTTCATAAACTTAACGTATAAAAATGCTGATTGACATGCCAAAATATACAAAATGATTTCCGATCTAATACTTGACTATGGTTGTCTCTTATATATCAATTCTATTCATCCAACCACTCTCTCAAGTTAGAGAGCAAGCATCCCTAGGATGATAGATAGATATCTAAAAAATCTGAATTTTACATTAAGTAGTGTAATTTGTAACTGGCCATTATGAATTAAATAACGGGTGTCCAACAATTATTGCAGTCCCGAGTGGCCTTGGAATCAAAAACGTAGGTCGATTCTTACATGTGCCAATTAAATTCAACTGACATTCCAAATATGTTTAATTAAATAGGTTAATTTTTATGAAGTAAGAAACGATGTTTTCATGGCCACCCGGGACTGCAATAATTGTTGGACACTCGTTATGATATTATCCAAATGCCGGCCACGATTCTGCTAACATGTTCTATTTCAGCAATTGCATTTCCGATGTTCTTCTTTATCTCTGGAATCGTAGCAGATTTGTTGACATAGACCCTTCTCTTCAAATTACTACAGAGAAAATAGCTTAGTGGGGTTAAATCGTAAGACCTGTGAGAGATAACTTGACCAGAATATTTTATTTGAAGTAAAGTGTCTGTTTTACGTGCTATGACCATAAGCCATGTGACTCCATCTTGTTGCACAATTAAATAATAAATTACAATTTATCTATAAAATAAAATGTCATATTGACATACATAACATAAAATAGTTCCTTAAAATTGTAACAAAAATAGAAGCCATCAATGGCAAAAATATAGCCTGAATGACAAGAATCGTCTGCTGATATTCATCGTCAGCTACAGGGAATAATGGGTTGAGTGGAAGAACAATGCACTGTGATTCCGCCTTCAAGTCTTGCGATTTAAATTTTGAAGTTATTGTGAGTGTATTTTATTTTGTATCATTTTTTTTAGTAAGACTTGTAAAGGAAATAAACTAAACTAAACCACATGTCACTAAGTTAAATCATTGATTTCATGGAAGAAAAAGTTGTTTGTCACCTCCTGATAGCCTATACTGTTGACTGTAACAGCTATACCGACTTTGTTATCAAAAAAATACGAACCAATAATTCCATCAGCTCACAATGCGCAGTTAACAGTGTATTTTTCTGGATGCATTCTTTTTTCTTGAATATCATACGGATTTTCCCTACCCAAAATTCGACAATTTTAGCGATTTGTGAATGGTATGCTATCACTCCATATGATTTTTAGTGAAAATCAGCACCCACTTCCTTGTTTCAGAAATTTACTGCTTTTTTTGTGGTTCAACTCCTTGGATCCATTGAATTGTATACGCCTTTAATTGTTCTTTTTTTAATTCAAATAAAATAATTCAATTGCTGTAAACGGTTCTCCTAGCACACTATCACTTATACGTGCAATGTTTTTATCTGAACGACCTCTGCGTTAATAGTCAACTCTTGCTGTATTAACAACTATACCACTTGTTTCAACAGTTGTCGAAATTTTCTTCGCAGAATCGTAATTAATCGCCTGTTTTCATATTAAACTTACACAATATATCAATGTTGCTGGACTGTATAAGACGCCATAATGAATTTATCATGTGTTTATATATCAACTGTTAATAGAACGAAAATAGCGCGCAATTCAAATCCTAGAGTTCAATCTTTATAACCCTTTACATTGACAAAACTTTAACATTGTCTTAATCCTTCATATAATCCTCTTAACTAGCTCATCTATGATCGCGCCTTAGTTATGGCCATCGAAGTCCTTGATACCTAACATAAAATTCGAAAAAATCCATTCAACTTCAATACAATTTAGGGCTTATATTGAGATTTCTAAGAAAACAGTGAAATAGATAGATTTTTGGCGAATACGATTTTATTTCATCATGTTATTTATCCAGTAATTTAAGACCAACACAATATGACTGACAAATCTGGACAGAAAGGCCTCTGGTCGAAAGCCTTTTGGCAAAATAACTCATTATTCATTATCTTTAAATAATAGATAATGAATAATTCTTGTATAAATTTACTAGTGAATATATACGTGTATAAATTCATTGATGACACAAATATCTATCAAAATGACAATGCTGACATCAAGGTAAACCAAAAAGATCAACGGGGAGGAACAAATACTTTTTTATTAGTACTGCTCATAAGGAAAAAGGAAGATCAACATATGTAGACTTCCTAAACTCTTCAATAACCAGTTGTGCTAGGCAAATGAGGTGAAATATCTCAGTGTAATATTGGACTCTAAGCTCAACTGGGAAAACCACTTAGAACACAAACAAACAAAGGAATGGTCACAAACTGACAAGTATGCTAACTATCAAGAAAGAGTTTACGACCGCTAATCGGCACACTTACTGGGCACTGTAAACTAAACAAGCACCTCCAATAATATAGGGGTGGCAAAAGATCCCTTATGTCGAAAGTGCGAGTAAGAAAAGGCCATCCTAAGACACATCCTATGTGAATGCTAGTTACTCAAACATCTCAGGTGGTCCGTATTCGGAGAAGAGTAATCAGATTGGTCAAAGCTGGGCAACACTCCACACGGCCAACTAATTGACTTCACAAAAAGTTTAAGTTGGCTGGAGGAGTAGGGCTCAGTAGGTGGCACAAAGGTCTAAAGAATGGTCTAAGTGATGACCATCTGGTTATCATCATCATATTCTCTTTATAAATTTACTACCGTTTTTACGTGGTAATCCACACTTATACTGAATTAAAACATTGAATTTTTCAATTCAGTGTTACAAATTTATGTTTTAAGTGAATTCAAGTAAAGAAAGGTACTAAACAATGAAAGGTAATTTAAATAATTTTTTTTCAATATAAAGCTCCTAGCTGCTGTTACATCGATAAAACAACAATCAGAAAATTATAAGATTTTTGCACCACTATAGTCTACAGATAAGTATTTTGGTGTTTCTCCTCTCATCATGGTATCTATGCAGTTAACTGCACGCAGTAGTACTAGTGAAGGCTCTTGTGAAAATATATCGATTTATTATACTATAGTTGATTGTCAACAACAGTCACAGACCAGTTTCGATCGCCTTTGGATATCATCAGCGTGGCGGAGTTGAAAACAGCGAACTAGATATTTGCTTTGGAGTTTTAAATTCGCTATGCAGATAACTGTACGCAGTAGTAGAGTGAAGGCTCTGGTGAGAATACATCGATTCATTAAACTACTATTCCTTGTGAACAACAGTCATGGACCGTTTCGATCTCCTTTTGATATCATCAGGGTAGCGCAGTTGAAGACAGTTGAAAATTGTTTCAAAACTATTTCACTAATTAGGTAAAATTTTATGAACAACAAATCGTATTCAAAAAAACTAAAATGTTATTAACTAAATTTTACAGTACAATAATTAAAATTTCACCTATGTAATAATTTTTTTTCTAAAAAATCAATTTATTTACAAAAAAAACGTTATTTTGGCTTATTCAGTTTTCTTATTATCTTATTATCTATTTAATTGTCGTATGAAATATTTTATAATTTTTTATAACACAAAAGTTAGTTATACCAAAAGTTGCTCGAAAAAAGAAATATTTTTTTAATGGTTTTCAACTTTAGAGACAAACGAAAAATGTTAAGTTTGTAATTTTAATTACAAATATTTAGCTGTTGTTTAAAATATTTCATTTTTGATCTAGGAAAATTAATAGAAAAAGAAAACAATTAAGCAATTTTATCTATCAGTAGACAAATATAAATCATTGGAAAGTTTAAAAATATCAAAAAATATACACTTTGTTAACAGACTAATGTAAACTATTTCCCCCGAAAAAGGGACAAAAATAGCATATTTACTCAAATATATTACAAAAGACGAATTCAGAAGCTGTCAACATGTTTTACTGGACAGTGGATGGATGTGGGTCTGAGTGGAACATTATTGGAAACCAGTGAACTCCGCCCGTGACTCTTGCTGTCTAAGTTTGTGAACGTGTTTCATTAATTTATGTATTATTTTGTGAATATATTATAGGCAAGAAGAACAAAAGATGCTTAAAGCCATGACTTTGTGATACATCTTGATTCATGAACTTTATCAGATGATAAATATACTCTCTAAAGACCAATAAAGCTCATATAAGCAAGTAATACGTAAAAACTATGTTTATTGCTTTTTTTCGATGCTAAAAGACTGATCCACAAAGAGTTTGTTCGTGCTGACCAGAGTGTTACAGGTCAGTTTTACTCTAAAGTGATCCGGCATTTGAAGGTTCTGGTCCACCGCATCCGTCCAGACATAGAAGGCAATTAGGTTTTTGAACACGACAATGTGCTCTCGAATACTTCGCTGTCCTATGCTGAAGATTTGGCTAAGTTCAACAGGTCGACACGTGAGCATCTGTTGCCTCTGGAAAGTTTGAGTTTAAAGATTGCTAGTGGAATGAGTACGTGTTATAGAAGATTTTTAGATGAGAATAAATTATGCCAAATTTGTTTCCAAAGTTCTGGGGATGAATAAAAAACCAGCCTGGCTGTTTGTGAAGAAATGCTTGAAAGTTGCAAGACGATCCCAATTAAAAAAAAAAAAGTGGGTGCTAGTGATTAGACCTGGGTTCACGAGTACGATATTGAAATATCAAAGTACGAGTAGCCTAAGAAAGCTTACAATAGCAAGTCACACATGAAAAGCATGCTTATAGTTTTTTTTCTTGATGCTAAAAGATTAATCCACAAAAAGTTTGTTCCTGCCAACCAGAGTGCAACAGGTCAGTTTTACGCTGATGTGATCTACAGTAGCCATCCAGGCATAAAAGACGATGATTGGGTTGTTGACAACGATAAGGGAACTTTATCGCGTCGCTCGTCACTGCTGAAGCTTTGGCTAAGTTCAACGGGTCCACAGTGTCCTCTACCTTCGACATTATTCCCAGCCATTTTTTTGTTCCCCCAGATTAAGAAAACCTTGATGAGGCTGTTAAGGGACAGGCTTCGGCGCGAATATTTTGAGAGAGCTAATTAACAATTCAAAAATGCTGTCAGTAGTATGTTAATGCCCAAACAGTTTGCTGTACAAAAATGTTTAATAAGTTTTATATCAATATAAATAACACTGTTGTATCCTTTCTTCACACTTTATTTGCCATGCTTAGATGCAAATAAAGTGTCATGAAAGGATACAATAGAGCTATTTATATTGATATACTCACGAAGCCCAAAAAAACAAACATCGGAATTTTATATTGTCACACCAGTTTTGAAAGTTTGTTAATAGACCCCGTATATTTATTACAAGATCTAACATGTAAAACAAAATTAGATGGCATGCATTAAATAGTTAGGAAAAAAGAAGCCGAACATAAAATGAGACAAACATTATACACACCCAAGGCTATAAAAATGCATGACCCCAACGACTGCTTCAGGCAACACCAGCGACAGCTAGAAGATCAAAAATCAGAGGATATAGACAATAACACAACTGACTTTAACAAGGATGAAAAAGTCGAAGCTTCAAGAGAAGAGGAGTCGACGTCGAAAGAAGAAGCCAATATAATTCCCTGAAGAGCGCAGCTGATGAAAACCTACAGCAAATTAAACCTACTAGATTAGTTCTTACAAAATATATTTTAATAAAGGTACTACACCCAAACACATAAAATAAAAATATCATGTTGACTTTAAACAAATATTTACACAAATTTTACAGATTTAAAGCAGAATGCTTAATAAAATAAGTATAAATTAAAATAAATATCTACAATTGTAGAAACAAATCGAAGAAATTCTCAAATAAATGAGAACATTCATCATCAACATGGTTTGAAAGGAAGAACATTTTGAAGAATGAAGTCGCCTGTGATTCCTGTGCTCAAAATTTAGTGTATTTTTTATGTACCTGTATAAAATACATGTATTTTGTTAACATGTAATCCAAAGCATTATAATAAATGAATAATAATAAATATTAATTAGACGAATCATTTTGTGATTATCTGAAAATATCAAATATTTATAATGGTAAACATATAAATTTAGGTAATCATTGATAAATAATAGAAATAATACAAACGATGTTTGTTTTTTGGATTTCGTAAAGACAATATAAATAACAATGTTGTATTCTTTCTTTTTCATGTGCGAAGAAAGGATTAAACATTGTTATTTTTATATAAATAATACAGAACTATACTCAGATCCTTCAGGAATGTCGGAGATAATATTGATTGGTTTAAAGATATAATTAATTATTGATTCGAGTCAAATATTTTCTGCTGTATCTAAATCTAAATTTTATAGAATGCAATCTGCCTTTTAAAGTTGACTAAGAAAGAGGATTAAAGGCTTTGGATAAGAGTGTTTATATTGTTGTGTGCACGTTTGTTTTAGCATCAAAATATTTAAATTAATTAATAAACTGGTTTTCTATCATAACACAGTTGTAACGTAAAAAATGTAATAATAAATATGTACGTGTTTCAATGCATGCATTATAGTTAGAAAGAAATCATACGAAATAAAAACCGACTTTAGCAACGAACCTATAATATGATATTTAAAAAAAGGTAAAATATGAACACAAAAAGAAATATAGAGAGTTTAACCAGCTAATATGCTCAGAACTTAGAGATTTTGAACAATAAAATTTATTAGGTCTTTCTAGTGGCCCAACTGAAATGGGATCCAGGCCCTATGACATTGTAAAAGACACACGTAAGAGGAAGGGATTGAAGGAAGGTCTACCTGACTTGACTCAATACCTGGACAAGATGTAAACATCAGGGTTTTAGGTTCTGTACAGAGTATTTAAAACAAAAAACGATATTGAGAAACCTTCATAAAAAGACATCATTTTGTAATTAAAACGCAAGCAGAAAAAGTACTGAGATTTCGTGCTCAAGGATGTCAAAAAAATGTCCCAAAAAAGGAACCAATTTACTAATTTAGTTGTGAAATTATGAGAATCGCAAAGTATTTATAGTTGAAAGCCAATTTGTAGTAACTAAGGGATGACTTTTATCAACGAAAACGCAAAGAACTGGAGAGTGACAATCAGTATTTAGTGGTTGAAACTAAACAGAGTAGGAAGAAGATATGAATACTTTGTTTTAACAATTATTTATATTCAAGATGAACCACAAAGTAAACGCCTCCTCAATTAAATACTTAAACAGTTGGTGAGCTGAAGAATATCCCTTGTAAGATCTATGAATTTATATCTGTTCAGTTATAAAACGGCAAAAGTGTACGGTATGGAACTGGTACACAGTTTTTCCAATCAAAATGCAAAGAAAGGGAATTGGTTCGAGATATTTCAGCGTTGTAAGTACAAGAATACCAACTAGTTTTTTAAGTGAAATTATAAAGATGAATTTCCAGTTTTAAAAACGACGCAAATATTTCTACAAGGTCTTACAAGACAAATCGGAGAAACTGAAAAATCACTACCAGTAGAATTAGGAACAAAAAAATATACATTCCGAGTTGTTTATAAAATTAAGACATCAATCTGAAAATTGAGAGCCGGTGCTCATTTGTAAAATTTGAAGAACGCGCAAGTAATTAAATATTTTGCAGAACAAGTTTTTGTAATCGAAGCTCAAGTTTAGAGATTTTGAGTAGAGGATAAGTACAAGAATGTCAACTAGATGATTTCAAAGGAGAGAATCACCAATTTGTTATATTAATAATAATAATAATAATTTATTTACGGAATCTCCTATAGTACAATATAATTTGTATAATATTTAAAAAAAAAACAATAAACAAAATATTAAAAATAATAATAAAAGAAGTGCACAAAGGTGGTTAAATCTAAGTGTCTAGACCCCATTGATTCAACAAAAACAAAATAATTATTATTTCTCAGTGTTACCCTTAATCTAAATAAATAATATAAACTATTAAGAAGATGTAAAATAAATAAATAAATAATATAATATAAATAAAATACAATAAATAACATAGATAGTATAAATAAAAAAGTTAAAAACAATAAAACTTTAACAAATTATATACATCTATAGATAAAGCAGCTAAAAACATAATATAAATAATATAAGTAAAATGGTCAAAATAAATATAATAATATAAATAAAATCATTAAAATAAATTAAAATATTAAAACAAATAAATTAAAAACTAGTAAAGTGAATAATAGAAATAAAATGTAAAAATAATAAAATGTATGTAATGCGTTGTATCACAAATTTTATCACAGATGAAATTAGTGCAAAAGCAACATATCACAGATAGAATCATTATAATGTATAATGTAAAAACGCAACAAAACATATTAAAAATTTTTAACAAACAAAAAATGAAAATAAACAAATAAAATAAATAAATTAAAACATCAACAATAAAACTTAACTGCATTAATAAATAGACAGATCCAAAAAATAATAGATCAATAAATAAATAAATAATAAAAATGATTAAAATAATTCAATGAAATTGGTTAAATCAATATGTCGTAAATGTCTTTTGAATAGAGAAAAAGAGGGAGAAAATAAATGAAAATTTCTGTTTTTATTAATAGCATTTGCTGTGCGCATAATTCTGCTGACGGGGCTATACAACCCATAATTAGTTGGATGGAATGCCAGTCGAAATAATGGTTTGTATCTCGATTGGGAACCACGCGGGATATTAAAAGATAGTTTCTGGAGCAAATTACGGCATTGAATGAACCCATGAATTAATTTAAACAAGAACGACATATCAATAAAAATTCTCCTTTCAGCCAATGATTTAATATTCAGCTCAGCCAACATTCCACTATGACTAAAATTTGTGTTAGCATTGCCTAATTGAAATGACATTAATTTTAAAAATCTGCTCTGAACCATTTCAAGTTGGTGAATCGCAATCTTGGTGTAAGGTGACCATACTGGTGAAGCATATTCTAAATGAGGCAGAACAAGTGCTAAGTAAAGTGTTTTTATTGTAGAAGCTCTGAAAGAATTGGAAAATCTGCTTATAAAACCTAATATACTCAGAGATTTCTTGCAAACGTGGGAAATGTGCTTATTAAACTCTAGCTTTGTGGTGAATATAACTCCCAAATATTTTATCTCTGAAGTATGCGATAATACATTATTATTAATAGTATAGTTAAAGCAAAGTTTATTTCCTCTATTAAATGACATGCACATACACTTACTTAAATTTAAATCGAGATCATTCTCGCGACACCACAACGCAACACTATTTATGTCATCCTGAAGTGCCAACTGATCATCAGCCGTTTTAATGCTAGTAAACAATTTTAAATCATCGGCATACAGGAGAAAATTACACTTTTTTAAATTTAGACCAATATCATTGATAAAAAGGAGGAATAAAATAGGTCCACAATGTGAACCCTGTGGTACCCCCGACGATACATGAATATAATTAGATAGGTAGTTTCCGATGCGCACACGTTGAGTTCGGTTATTTAGGTAACTACTTAGCCAGCTTAAAACTTGATCGCCAAATCCAATGGATTTTAATTTGTTTAACAGTATGTGGTGTTGAACCCTATCGAACGCCTTGGAGAAGTCGGTATAAATAGAGTCAACCTGTAAGCCCTTCTCCAAAGCATCCGATAAATATGTTTGATACACCAACAAATTAGTTACAGTAGATTTACCTTTAGTAAATCCATGCTGTTCATCGATAAATAGTTGCGAACAAGACCATTTAAGCTGTTCCAAGACTAATAAATCCAATTATTTTGGTATGACAGATTGATTTGCCACACCTCTGTAGTTAGCAATATTAGATCTGCAACCACTTTTGAAAATTGGAACAATAAAGCTATCTTTCCAACATTTTGGAAAAATACCAGTTGTTAATGAATTTATAAAAAGTGTATAAATAGGTTTACTCAATGTGTAAATACATCTTTTTAGGAAGTATGCAGGGATACCGTCAGGGCCCGCATTGCAAGAATCAGGTAAAGATAATATGGAGTTAAATACATCAGTAAGGGTAACATTGAGATTACGAATATCAACTGATTTATTACAATAATGATCAGGTAAAATATTGCTATTTGATTGTTTATAAACTGCAGCAAAATGCATTGCAAATAAATCAACACTACGAGCTACTGTGTCACTAGTTTCATTTCCTAGGAACATTTGTTTGGGATACCCAGAGGTTTTGCGGCAATCATTTACGTAGTTCCAGAATTGATTAGAATTATTATTAATTTGATGTTCAATGCGACTAATATAACTATTGTAAAGTGTGTTACTGAGTCCAGCGCATTGCTGACGCAGAGTTTTAAATAACTCGTAGTGTGAAAGTAAACCAGTACTCTTATATTTGGCATGCGCAGATTTTTTTAATTTTGTCAATTTAATTAAATTATTGTTGAACCATTTGGGGTAACTAGACGATTTTGAGAACTTAATAGGTACGTATACATCAAACAAAGAATATAAAATGTTATTAAAATTGGAAACACAGGCGTCAACACTATCACTAACAAAGACCTTATTCCAATCCATACCCGCTAAACAGTCATTAATCGCTGTATAATCCGCTGATTTGAAATCATAATACCAATTAGTATTAACACAAGTAAATTCCAAATGCGTCATTGGCAAATTCAAACAGTACGGAATGTGGTGCGCACTAGATTCACACAACTTGTCACTAGCGTGGCTTATAACTATACCCGGAACATTGGCAAACACAAGATCTAACAATACTCCTCTCGGGTTCGGTACCTGATTGATTTGATGGAGCTGATAGAAGCTAAGAACATTAGCCAGAACATCAGCAGGATAACAGTTAGTATTAACCATCAGCACTTTGGACCCCGAAAAATCCCAAACAGCATTTGGCAGATTGTAGTCACCACACAAAATTACCTCGCACTGTGGATTATTGCTAGCGATGTTTTCAATTTCTTCCGCATGCGTTATGTAGTGGGAAATATTTGAAGCAGGCGGCACATATGTTGACCCAATTATTAATTTATTATTTATTTTGATAAATAGTTGTTCGATGGTTTCGTTGCTCTCAATCTTCACACTTTTCAAATTACACACACTTAAATATTACAAAAAGAAATTCAACACGAGCTCTTAAAAAAGAAATCGTAGGAAATAAATGGCAGCGGTAAGTTTAACGAATAATAATTTTGAACTTGTGTTGAGCTCGAAAATTTCAAAGATTTCGAAGGAAACCTGTAAATAATTAAATTTAAGTCAAGAAATCTCAACATATGTTCAGATAAATCAGTCGATGGTAACCAAAGTAAAGAAACATTGAGCAGCTTAAGCATCTGATCTCTAGGCTTAATAGTAGTTAAGCCAAAGCTGAAAGATAAAAGTGACAATACTACGGTGGAAACTAGAAATCAAAGAAAATACCATTAGATCGAATTAGTTAAGCCAAAGTTGGAAGTGATAAAAGAAACTATTGAGATGCTGACGATCTTTAAGTAACTTTTAACGACAACATGTAGGAGTTGTAATTTGCATAGGCTAATGCTCCGGCGATCTAATAAATTATGACAATACTTATTAGATAGTTTAAATCTGTATAAATACTGAAACTATTAAAAAGTTCGTATATGTACACCATTTAGAAAATATTTATTTTTTTGCAATAAATATTAATACAACCATAATTGTTTAAATTAATCATAAGATAAACAGATATCATTTTATTGCATGAATTAATAAATATTATGCTCTCCAAATAATCACCAACAATTACACATATATTTACACATTTTTCAACTAGAATATGAGCTTATCAACCTGGAATTTAATCGGGTTACAGCTAATTAATAAAAATTGCAAGTGTTCGCGCGAGTCATGCGTTCCAATTTTAACCACGTGTATGAATCAGGTCTGGAATTTTTCAACACAATGTAACGTTTTTCGAGATTAGAAACCGGCGATGTTTTATTGTTATGTGCGAACACGTAATCCAGTTGGGCTATTGATTAGCAACAATGCTTTAGTAATTATTAGCCGACGAAAACAATGGGCAAATATGGGCGATCGCAATTGTGAACGTCCGTAACGAGTCGATAAAATTGCAATTGAAAATTGCATAAGCATATTATTGTATCGATGCAATGTGTGTTGATTTATATTAGATTATTAGTAAGTCTAATTAGCAGAAATTGTAATTTTAAATAATTTTATACAGCTAGAAAAATAAATTACAGTATTATTATTTCCTATTACTGATGAAGGTATAAATGAAATTACACTTAGTTTAATTACTTGTAGTTAAAAATCTAATTTTCTTCACTGTTTTATTATACACTATATGTACATTTCCAACACAAGGTGTTATGAATAGATTTTTTTATGTCAGTTAACTATTGATAATGAACACTTCGTGTGTGAAATGTACATACAGTGTATAATAAAACTGTGAAGATAAAGATATTTTTAACTACTTGTAATTATTACTCTACTCTTCATATACTCAAATATTAAAACAGAAATAAACTTGGTTTGTTTCACAAATAAATTGTGTCATTAATAGTGATAAATAAGAATGTCATTAAAAAAATTATTATTTTCTAAATAACAATATATACAATGAAATATTAATTGAAAAAGACATCTTATATTTTCGTTATACATATTTCAAACACTATATATACATTATTATATACATTTTATTACCATTCATAAATACTATGGTTATGACGTTTCGGCGTTAATATTCTCAGAAGGATATTATTAAAAAGTTTCACGATATTAACGTACTTTTATTACAAATACTTTGATATTTATAAAACTCAAGCATTCGCGATGCGGTTCCTGCCTTCGTATAACGTCCAATTTACATATCACAGAATCCTTTGAATACGTTTTAAATTTCAGCATATTTAAGTCTCTCTTTATTATGTAGAAAATGTAATAATGTTATATAAGGATATCACGTAATATTTGCATACGCTATGGTCAAATCGATAGTGTGTTGACATGATAATACGTGTAGACGACGTAGAAAATTTAATTAACTCTGATAGAATTTTTTATCAGAGATTGAAAAACTAAAAAACTATCTTTAAAAGTATTTTATTAATAATTTATAATATTAGATTTGTAAAGAATTCTAATAGGTCCTCTAACTATTAATGATGAAAATGAAATTATTTGTATTTTTTGGATAACTCTCTCACCAAGAGAAGTGAAACATGAAATGTTAGCTAAGTGTTAATCAATACTTTACCTGATATGAAATTATTTCGTTTGCGATGCTGAGTACGTGAATAGTTATTATTCAAAGTATTTAAAATGCCCTTTTTTCACTGTTAAACAGTAAGGGAAAAAGGCATTTTCAAATCTGTTAAACAATGAATAAAGGGACATTTTAAAAACTTGGAACGAAATTATTCGTTGTCTCAATTTAGTAAATAACTTTTATTTGTCATTTATTCCAAAAAATCCAAAATGCATTACATTCAGTTTTATATCAAAAAATTCGCGAAAAGATATATTATTATTACACCTGTAATTCAAGTTATTGTTTGGTTCTATTAAAATGTTAATCATCACTATCTGAACGTGTCTGGCCAATCAAGTACTCACTTTCACCTTGGTCTGACTTTTATTCCTCTCAGCCTAGATATTAACAATTATGCCCTTGTCCCTCGTACGTTAATTCAAATTCAACACACTGATTTCTATAAATAACACTTGACCTTAGCAATAATGACGATGTGTGTTTACTTTTATTACATTATGCAAATTTATCAAATGGGAGAAAATAAATTTGTTGTTTTCAATAATAAATATAATTTAAAGAGGCTACAGGTAGGTAGTAGTAGTACATCAGTGTTAGAATAGAATAAATAAAAATGGTGATGTGGCCATCATTGTATTTTCCTTATATTTTTCTCGAAAACTCAAAGGTTTACACAAAATGGCTATTCTTAATAATTTGCTCAATTTTTGATTCTTTACAATTACTCGATATATAAATTTCATGTAACTCCTCCTATAGTTTATTAGCAATAGGCACAAAATTGACAAAATAATTAATTTTTAATTTATTTCTCGTAAGTTAAGAACTTGAAAATGAAAAATATGTTTTAATAAAACTTGTTCTGCTTCTCATTTCCTTTAACTTTTGTTTGAAATGTCATGTAGTATTTTTCAAATTCTACATAGAGAAAGTAAAACATATGTACAATCCATCAATAATTAGTAATTAAAGTTATCATGTTTGTATAGGGTCGGTGGGTGGCCTCTAACACACCCTTCAATAAGTAAATAATAAGCGAGGGTTTTAATTCAAAGTTGTAAACCGTAAATAAACATAACATTAATGCAAATTTTAATAAATTTATTCAACGAAATTTTTCAAATAATGTTGATGATGTTTTACTGATTGGAGGGTGGGATAAAGGCCACCCACCCTACACATACATATACACTTTAATTCCTTATCGTCTCGCGGTTTCCAATTAAATTAATTACCAAACTTTTTGAATAAAAAAGGAATTAAAAAGGTAAAATTTTTGAGTGAGTAAATTTGTCAAAATTTGATGCATGATGGCTGGGCGGACTTTAAATCTAAAGTAGATAAGATTAGCTATCATTTATATTTAAACTTAAATTTTGATTTTGTTTTATTTTTTTATTACATAAAGGGTTTTATTGTTTTTAGCAGCAAAATCATCAACGATTAGCAATTATAGTTATCATGTATATGTAGGGCGGGTGGGTGGCCTCTATCCACCCTCCAATCAGTAAAACATAAGCGAGGGTTTTAGTTAAAAGTTGTAAAATGTAAATAAATTCATTGCATTTTTTAATTGATGTATTCATACAAATATTCCAAATACTTTTCGATGATGTTTTACTAAAATATTTATTTATAATATTCCGTTATTCAATCCATATTTAATATTTTTTAATTGGCATTTCTAAGAATTAGAGACTCAGTACTAAAGGTCAAAGGGAATTCTAAAATTCAAGTTTACAATTAACTGCTACAAAAACTTATGCTTATTGAAAACTGACTAAATATCTGAATCTAATGTGAAATAGATTCATAGATACGATTATTATATTTGTTTGTTATTTTAGTCGTTCTTACGGAATACATAGAGCATAGAGGAACATACAATTATAATCATAATTTTAATATATACAGGGTGTATCAGTGTAACGTTGAACTATGTGACAGATAATATTCTTGATATATTCTTGATCTGCACTAGTTCTTGTTACATGTGAGTTCTCCCCAAACACACATGGATGTTATGTAAATTGAACATTTCTTCCTGCATAAAGTTCGCCTCATTGGTAAATAAAATTCTGCTTAGAAAATGTACCATCCTAGGCGAAATTAAGCTTCGCAACGAGCGCAGCAGCATCAATTGTGTGAGTGTGCGTATGCTTAAGTTTATGTAGCACCATCCATGGCTCACACCAGCAAGATCTCCGCATCTGTACTCTTGAATTGTATTGTAATTGCTGTACAAATGTACCCTGCATTTTTTAAATTCCCGACTGCAGTTGTATTAGAATTTTGAATTTGAAAGAGCATCTTAAGGAAAGTGATATCAATCTCTTTATCTAAGGTGTTTCTGAGACTCGGGGAATACAGATCAAGATACAGGCCATCAAAGTTAAGATATATTAACATATTTTTCTAAATATTTTCAATACCACTCATGGTAGAGTGCTTCAATTTGGTAAAGCCTAACTAACATCAAGTAAATTCTTTAGACAATTTGTTACTTCGATCAGACCGCGGAAACCATTGCTATACAGGGTGTTCCTAAAATTTGTTTGCTCAGAACTTTTTTGTTTGCTCATAAATCTACATTTATTTTTCTACATTTTAATAGAAAATTTATTTTAGAAACTTTTATCACTCTTTATCAAAATTTAGATAACAGTGGCCGTTTTTGAGTTAAAAGCAGTGTTTGTCTCTGATTTCAATCGTAAGAAATAAAAATCCTCCGAAAAATCTGAGTCAGTAATCACAATTGAAAAACGAACTCAATTCGTTTTTCAATTGTCAACGTCGACATGAATTTTTGTTTGTTACAATTGAAATCAAAGACTTTTGCTTTTAACTCAAAATCGTCGGAAAACTAATAGTGTCCGGAAGAAAGCAATCAGTACATTCTATCAAAATGCTCATGGATTACGAACTAAGACTCAAACCTTTTATATTAATTCCTGTAGTTACACTTATGATATTGTATGAAATTTTAATACGACGGGTCGTACCATTGGCGGTGGAGTTTTAGTAGCGTTTTCTGAAAGAATATATAAGAAAATACATATGAATATACACAAATATAAAACAAAACGTACAAAAATGTTTGATGGATGAAGCAACTTACTCCTCTTATAGACTTTATTCTATGTAAATGTAAATTCGACTCATTAGTATTTTATACCGCTATTGTTTACATACCTCCACATGTGAACGGTGATACCCTTGATATATTTTTGGAAACTGTGGAGGTGTTGCTCTTAGAAAAACCAGTTATTTTATCAGGTGATTTTAATTTACCTGCATTTCTTGATGAACTAAACTATTCTAAATCGCATAAAGTTTTATCCTTGTGTCGTTTTCTAAACATCCTCAATCAGTTTAAGAATATCAAAAATTGTAATAATAAACTGTTAGATTTAGTTTTTAGTAATTTTGATGGTTGCCTGGACATAAATCATTCTGTGCATCATCTTGTGTCAGAAATTCTGTATCATCCAGCTCTAACCGGTACAGCGCAAATTTTCATTAAATGCAAGCAGTCTGTTTTTCCTCATAATGTGTCTAATAAGTAATACAATTTTTGAAAGACCAATTATCTTACATTATACAATGACTTAACTAATGTAGATTGGACTATTTTGGAATCTTACACTGACGTTAATGAAATGGTGGATTAATTTTATAAGATTCTGTATAACCTTTTTGATAGATCTGTACGCAATAATAATTTTAAACAAAAATCAAATAAATTCCGTACGTGGTTTTCAAATGATATTATCAAAAATATTAAATTAAAACACTACTACCATAAAAATCTACTCAATCCTTATTTTACCGTGGAGAGTTCGAAAGGCTTCGAATTGTGACCAAATCACAAATTAAGGTAGCCTATAAATCATACTTAAAAAACATTGAAGATAATCTTACAACGCGACCGAAAGACCTGTGGAAATTTGTACACCAAAAAAAAATGAAACAACTAGAATACCAAGTGAATTAAAAAATGAGTGTAAAATCTTTGATACTCCCCAAAGTATCGTAAATGCTTTTGCTAATACGTTTTCCGAAGTTTTTCTCGACAATGATATTACAATAATCAATTCTGTATATACTATTTGTGAAAATTGTTCTATTCCAGTTATTAATGAGCAACACATCATTCATAGTATAAACAAGCTAAAAACATAAGCCACTCGTGGTGATGATATTGTCTCATGTTTTATCATAAAAGATTGTAAGCATATATTTGTAAAGCCGTTATTAATAATTTTTAATGCATAAATTAAATCCGGATGTTTTCCTAATACTTGGAAGACAGCTATCATTACTCCTGTCTTTAAAAAAGTTCATTCACCCCTTCAAAACTATCGACCTATAGCAATCTTATCAAATTTGATATTTGAACAAATAATATATTATTTTCTGTATAACCATGTAAAAAAATATATTTTACCACTTCAACATGGGTTTATGTCTAGAAGGTCGACCTTAACTAATCTGGCATCAATTAAGCAATATCTTAGCCAAAGCCTTGACAATAGGGTTCAAACGGTTGTTATCTATACAGATGTATTCCTTGCGTTTGATATGATTGATCATAACATTTTACTTAACAAACTTAGTCAATTTGGTCTTACAGAACACACCATTGCATTTTTGTCATCTTACCTAAAACAACGAATTAACTAATTTTAATGGATTTAAGTTTTTTGAGTTCAATTCGACCTCGGGTGTTCCTCAAGGTTCCAACTTAGGCCCTCTACTTTTTATAGCATTTATTAATGATCTAATTGCATCTCTATCGTCTCCAGCACTTGCTTACGCTTATTATGCCTCGATAAGGTCTTTCGAAGATTGTATGCTTTTACAGAATGATTTAAATACCATATCGCGCTGGTGTTGTACAAACAAACTTTGTCTTAATGTCAGTAAATTTAGTGTTTTCTCTTACACTCGCAATAAACTTATTACTAATTTTAATTATACTATTGATGGTATTACAATTCCAAGAAATTCAAGTATAAAGGATTACTTTTGATTATCGATTAAATTTTACAGAACATATTGATAATTCTTGGATCTTAACGGCGTTCACTTGGTGGTACATTTCAATATTAAGAATAAAGAAAACACTTTTACTTTTTTAAACACCTTTAAGTTTTATTTCCAGTGACTAGTTTGTGTTTTCTTTATTCTTCATATTGATAATATTTTTTTTTACGAATCATCATCATTTTCACTCTAGTATATGTGGTTAATTGTATTCTTTGAATCACAGAAACACCCTGTATATTAAAAAAGTCTATAAAAATTTAAGTTTTATTTAAAAACATCTTATAGTTTGAAAGATGCATGTGCCAGTAATTCTGAAGATTATAGAATACGTATCACAAACAGTTGCTGAAAAGAAAACTGTAATTTGAAGTCGTGAAAATTTCTTACAACTTTAAACGTAAATTACCTTAACAAAAGTGCATCAATGAACTTAATTCTATTTATGGGCAAATAAGATACAATTAAGTGCTTCATAACCCCAGATTATACCCGTTGTTTCTAAATGAATATCGGGGTATTAACGGTTTGTAATAATTATTACGTAAAACTTAAAATCATAATTAATACGTAAAATGAAAGAGAAACTCAAACAGTTATACATATAAACTTACAACTGTTAAATGTGAGCACCTTTCGTCACCCAGCACATATCCAGTCGATGGGCCAGTTGTTCCCAACTTTGTTAAATGTTTTTTGTTGTAATTGTAGCAACAGCTGCCTCAATCATGTCTCTTAGGTGGAGTAGGTCAGGTGACACACGAAGAGAGAAGAGAGAGGAATTCATCCAATCCAGTCTGAAGGAGAAGAGATGAGAAGAAGAGAATGAGTGAAAACTTAAGGATATGTAGTAATATTTAGTGTTTGTAAAAGAGGGGAAATAGGAGTATCGTTGTAAGAATAGTTAGAAGGTAGGACAGAAGATTATAAGTTAAGGAGAACTGCGAACAGGCAGAGGTAGAAACCATTTAAAACAGATAAAAGTATAGATTGGTTCAGGCGTTAACTTTGTGTTACATCTTGGAAAATTAAACACACTTTACATAAAGTGTGATATCAACAAAGTAAACGTTTTTGTTTAATAAACGTATATAATGTTTATTGAGTATAGCAATTATATCAATATCATTTTAAAACGAAACTTTTCATAATTCTCTAGTATTTAACTTTGTTTCTATAACCGTTTTATAAATTGTTACTAATTTAAATTCACAATAATAATAATAATAATAATAATATAATTAACATAAGAATCTCTAAATGAGTAATTCTAATGAATTATAATTCCAAGAATTGCACAAATAGTGCTAATATGCGGTGGATTTAAGTTCTGCGTATTAAAGTCACGTACTGCTGGTGAGCAAACTTGGCAGACTAAATAAACAAATGGAATACACTAAACGTATGCCACGAAATAAAAAACTGTCCCACCCACAACTCCTACCAAATGCAATACTGTATAAAAAATGATTCATTTGATTTATTTAAAAAAATGATTCATTGATTTATTATAACACTGCTAGTTCAATGACTTTCTAATATATAAATTTTTTAACACAGTAATTAAATCCATAATGTTTTGAGTTATTACTGCAATCTTGATATTATTTAAATTATTAATTACTACCGTAGGACATTCGTGATTAATATCAAAAACTGTTTTATTATTCAAGATATTTTTAAATACATATTTATTAAAATAATGGTAATGCATAGTTGTGTTACATTGTTTCCTTTAATAAAATTACCATTAGTCGTTATAAACGTATGCTTTGTTCTTGTACATCACGAAGTTTTGCGTTCCGGGGGGATAGATAGCATCAGTGACAAATGTTCAGCACGCACAACAGTTGTGCCGCGATTTGCCCATTCCAGTAATATGTTAATCCATCAAAATGTGTGTTTCCCGACTTTCTGCGTTTTAAGAAAAATGCCCGATATAAATATAAGGAAACTGATTGTAGTCGGACATGCGACGTTTTATTAGAGCCATTCGTAACAATGTTATTAAAGTTTAAAAATTATTGAGATCGTAATGGTTTAGCATAGGTTTGTTATATTACAATCTACTCTTTAGTTGAAATTGAAATTACTCTAAGACAAGGTCATAAATTTGACGTTTAATGATATGATGTATAGTAGAGAAGTAGTATCCGTTTGCACCGAGCGGAGCACTGGCGAATAGAGAAGTCGCGGATGTGTGCTAACATGTCCATGCCCTGTCATACTCCACATGCTCTCCTTCTTCGTTTCCTGAAGCAATATGTATTCAGGCCTTGATTTCTATACCACTAACATTTGCTTCAGGAACCACCACTGTTATATATATCATACATTTCTTTAAAATTGGTAATAGCTCTCTAATAACATATAAAGAAACATTTTCAAATTCTTGAAAGGGCGATAATCACTATATGGCTGGTACAATAGAATCTTCGACCAAAATTCTTAGAGCTTCTGGAGCTTCGTTAACCATGTGTGCGGTTTGATGTTCTCTTGATGAAATACACAATCTTTTCTATTAGCCAATTGTGGTCGATTGTTTGTTTTTATCTCGAAAGTTATTGAGAATAAAGGTTTCAATGAGAGCAAAATCGTCTTGACCATAATATCAGAATTGGTGATTGTTGTTGTTTTCGTATGTGAAAATTAATCAATTTTGTTGCGTTTCTGTTCAGAATCACAGTTAATTTGTAACCAAATGTATGACACTAATGTATCGAGCTTCTTCTTGAGAACAGCCTTATGGAAATCCAATGACATGAAGCATAAAAAGGGTCTGAGTGAAAGAACACGTTGTGAACTTCACCTGCAAGTCCTGTGAGCTAAACTTTTGTAATATTTTTTTGTATGTTTTGAAGTTTTCTTTAGATCCAATATAAACAAGAAATTGCAAAGTAAGTTCCTTGAGAACTAAAACATTTTCTATTAAAGGGTGATTTTGGGTTTTCTCATATTGATGAAAGGGATACAAATCCACTAAGATGTTTATTAACTTTTTAATCCATTTTCGTCTCCGCGTGCATTAAATATGAATGGACACCGAAAACAGCACACAAAATATTCAACACCTAATCAATAAAACTCGTCCCCGGCTAATGTTTACACCAGCACAATCTAAAATTCCCGGCGAAGCTTCCCCATTACTCCTTCGGTAGTATATTTTTAGTTACAGATGGTGACACATATTTCGTTGAAAAAGTTAAGACAAGTTTTAGATAGGGGTATCAAAATATCCCTCCAGACGAAATGTATACATTTTTTAGTAATTCCAATAAAATGACACAAAAATAATTATTCTCCTGACTGCTAAATATTTTAATTTAAAATAAATTAATTCCATATTTTATTTTATTTACTGTGTAATAAAGACTATTAAAAGAATACAAATTAATATTTCTACATAATTAATCGACTTAAAAACTTAAGGTCGTCAATTCAAATATTACGTATTACGTTTCGCGACTTATAAGAATGTACAAGCGAACTTTTCGCGAAGAATTTCCTTAGTCCTGGGAGGGGAGCCGCCGTGGAAGTTGCGTATTTGTTGGAATTAGAAAAACCGCCCCCCGAGGAGCTGCATCAATTACTGTCCATTCCTCAAAGAATTGAACGTATTCCAACTGAGTAAATTTATTGAATTTGCCTTCCCAACTTTTCTCTTCTTCGCGCTCTTTGTCCTAGAGTTTTAATGTTCTATTTCTTTCATTACTCAAGTACAGAACACAATTGTCGGGGCGGAAACCAAATATCGCAAACATTAATTGGAAAAGTTTTCAGTGTACGTAGGATAAAAATAGAATGCTTAAATGGACTTAATAATACGTTTTATTTTTATATTCAATACAAACTATAAATTTTATGTGTAAATTAAATATTGATTTATATTTTTTATTTATTTATTTGCTTAAAAACCTAATACATACAAAAATAATATAAATAATATTCATCCAAATTTTAGAATGCACGAGAATTGGGCAGAGTTCATCCTAGATGATCTTCCATTTGTACCCTACTTCTTCTGCTGACGCTGCTGTCGTACAGGAACTCATCAGAAACCATTGAGCCATATTTAGGTAAATTTTTGCCAAATATTCAGGCATTTTTTTATAGATGCAGTATTTACGAACATAATAATTAATTTTAATTTTTTATAAAGGAAGCTAAAGTCTAATAAACATAAACATAAACATAAACAATACTTCCGATCCGTACCTTCACAACTGCCCCATAATTTACATGTCGTTGGGGAATTGCTTGCAAACCATTAACTTTAATTCTTCCTGGCTTTACTCCATATTTTCCAAGCCTTTTTTGCATCCACTTTACCTATCCATTAATTCCACCTGATTGTATGTATATTATATATTTTTTTGTATTTTGTAAGCAGGAGAAACAAAGATAAGAATAAAGAAAAAATAAATTTTTAAAATTCAAAATACCTAAATACATCAATTCTGTCATTACTTTGTCCTTCTGTTTTAGTCCTTTACTTTTACCTCTAGTTATTTATTCCAAAATACTACCCACTTAACATTTTTTCACGTTTACCCACAATTCTTTTTATATTCACTTCTTTACCCATTTCAGCATATCTTTAATTCTTTCTCAATCACTTGCAATTTATTACTACACGCTTTACTTCTTTGTTACTCTTTTTGCAGAATTTTTTAGACACACTAGTATATAGATTAAAGAGCAAAGAGCTCTACTGGTAACCCAGTCTCAACCCTGTCCAAAGTTTTCACAAAACTAAAATCTACCTTTGTTATATCGTATTCCTCATTCAAAATACAATTATGGCCTACCCTACACACAAATATTTTCATTAATTCCGTCTTAGCGTTCTCTTGACCTACCATAATAAATTATGCGTTGCGTAGCGTACTCTTGACCTACCTTAAGGAATAATGCATTCACTAGTTTATAATCTACGCAAAGACCAAGCGTACTCTTGACCTACCTTAATAAATTTTGTGTTGCCCTAGCGTACCCGTGACCTATCCCAATATTTATATTTGAGGCAGGTCAAGGTTAAACTAGAACAAGTCAGCGATTATTAAGTTAGGTAAGGGATATACGTAGGTATTAAAGTTAAGTTAATCCATAGTTTCCGGGAGGTAGGTCAAGAGTACGCTAGGGCAATGTGAAGATATTTAAGGTAGGTCAAGAGTACGCTACGACAATATGAAGGTATTTAGGGTAGGGTAAGCGCACGCTAGGCTAATTAATCATGAAATAAAGGTTTTTGAAAAAATAATGCACGAAATTATACAATAATATTGAAATATTCTATAAAATGATTTTAGTATATCTTCCTTAATTGTTTTATTGATTTAAAGGTGAGTTAGATGTCAACCATTTTCCCTACAAAAACCTATGTGCATCAAGCTACTATTCCTAGTTTAGTTTAAAAAAATACTGAAAGTAATGGTAATAAAAAAATTCAAAATTTTTGCACATTCTGCACATAAAAAATTTACACAACACTATTTTTAATCTATTAAAAAATCAGTAAAACGTTCATGTGTATTTTACAGGTTGGAGAGTGGGATAGAGGCCATGCAGATATGTTTTTACATAAATTACAAACACTCGTTGTTGATTAAAAATAAATAAACACCAAAAATTTGAGTCAAAATTTTTGTACGTTTTGTTTTATATTTGTGTATATTCATATGTATTTATTTTTTTGGAATGAAAGCTAAAGATTAATAAACATAAACATAAACATAAACATAAAACCATAAAAAATGTGTAGTTCAAGTTACTATATATAGGATGGGTAGATAAGTGGAGTCCGTCCCACCCTCCAAGCTTTAAAATATAGGTCATGGTTTTATAGAAAATAAATTATAATAAGTTAATGATTCAATGGAAGAAAACATGAATTATATACTTTCATTAAGAATAAAAAAAAAACACTTTTACTTTTCTATACCACTTTAAACTTTATTTTCAGTGACTAGTTTCGACTGCACGGTAATCATTATAACTAAAAAACAACAAGTAACTCAAAACGCGTGGTTTGTCCAACAGTTCCTCAATAAAAAGATATCCCTGTACGAAACTAGTCACTCCAAATAAAGTGGTATAAAAAAAAGTAAAAGTGTTTTTTTATTCTTATTATCAAGATATACCACCAAGAATTATATACTTTTAATTCATTAAAGATTTTTATGTTTTCTGCTTGCAAAGTAAGTTAAATGAAAGGTTGTCCCAAGACTAACGCAAAATTTGAATTACACAGAAAATACAGCTTATAGTCTTTAGATTGTCATTCTTTCATTCTTCACTCTTTTATCGAAATTTTTCGATATCATTCTGCATAAATGTGGCTGAATTTCGTTAATACAATGTTTAATTTCCTCTTGTAATAAATATCCCCATAAAAAGAAATGTAATGGTATTAAATCACATGAACTAGGGAGCCAATTTTGAACACCGAAACGAATAAGAAATATATCATGCAGTCATTTGTTTGACGGTTTGTATTTCATGCTGCACCATCTTGATAAAACTACTAGTACTTGATATCGCGACATGATAACACAGTAACTATATTGTTCACATAAATATTATCTAATTTCGACAGAAAAGAAAAAACTGTTTTATCATGTCGCGATTTCGACCACCAGTAAAGGTCACTACTTGACCAGCTATATCAAAAAAGTATGGTCCAATGATGCCTTCAGCTTAAAATCCACAATAAACAGTGACACGATGTGGATACATTTGTTTTTCGACACGAACATGTTTGTTTTTCGAACCCCAAACACGGCAATTTTGGTGATTAACAAAGCCATCAAGGTGAAAATGTACTTCATTGCTTAAGATGATTTTGTTCGAAAAATTAGCATCCACTTATTGGTGTTCAATAATCTATTTAACACACTCTATTTGCTGTATATGGTCATTAGCCTTTAGTTGTAGTGTTAATTGAATTGTGTATGCATGGAATCACAGATTTCTTGTGAGGATACACTGTAGAAAGCTTCTTGAAATTTGCATTTCTTATCTTGTTCAGATTGTTGTTCATTTGCTTGGAGCTTCGTGTGGCGAAACAATTGTTGTAGGGTTTTTAATGAGTAATCTGTGTAACTCAAAACAACAAACAAAACTCTCAGCTATTAAATTGATTCTTTACTATAACCAACAATTTTCTGCACCAATGGCGGCAAATTCAAATTTTGCGTTGTAGGGTCGGTGGGTTTCCTCTATCCCATCTATGAAATATACTCAAGGGTCTAATAAAAACTAAATTGCTTCACGTTGATGGTTTAGTTAAAAAAATCGAAGCAATACTATTACAATTAAGTAAAACCTTCATGTGCATTTTACAAGTTAAAAGGTGGGACACCCACCGCCCGACATATGTTTTTTTAGAGACGTTGCAATCAGTCGTGTGTTGTTATTTAATTGTTTATGTAAGGTAAGTGCTGCAACTCTCAACCAACCTGCAATTAATTTATTATAAGCCAGGGTTTTCTCTATATAAATAAATATGTGTTTTAAAAATCTTAAACATCAATCAGAATTAATTTTAATAGCATTGCGTCGTACCTTTTACAAATCGAATTTTAGGTTAGAGGTCATTCACCGGTGGGTGCTACGTTTTCTTAAGTTTTCCATGGACTAAACTAAAATATAATATTTAATTCAGTTGACAGTTGTTCTAGCTAAAATTAAAATGTTTGTTATGGTAGGTGGTGTTCCATAACCCATCCAGCAATCAATTTAATATACGCGAGTTTTATAAATATAAAATTGCAGATAAGTAAAAATTTGATTTAGAGATAATTCAGAATTACTTATGATAGTCTGGGTCTGCCACGTTTCTTTTTTCCTTATGTTTTTGCTCTCCATAGTCTTTTCACGTGTGCTTCTTCTATTGTTCTTATAGATGTGCAACTATCTTTCTTCTATGAAGTCTAATGTAGACTGTATTCCTATTATCTGGTATAACTGCTTATTATTCCTTAAATATTTATCAATGAGCCTTTGCATTTTGGGATTACAAAAAGTATTTCCTTTGTTTCTTGTACTATAATATTGTTGAGTTTGAATATAATTTATATTATAGCAAAGAACAAACATTACAAATTTATAGACCCTAAACTTAACACGCTGTATCAGTTTAAAGAAAACGACATACTAACAGATATTGCAATTCCACTGATAAGAAAAGATCATGCGTAGCAAACATAAAACATTAATACTTCACTTTTGAAAAGATAACGATACTATGCCACCTCGGATTTGACATAACCTCAAGACGTTTAAACTAGAATCAGCTGAAAACTCCGAGCAGCGATACAAAGATCAATTGCAATTACGTAGAGTCCTAAACATAATAATAATAAAGAATTACTTTGTCATATTTAGAACTAAATACCCCTTTCCTTACTTCTAATTGAGATCATTGTTTCGTTTTAAAAGACCAATTAATCGATGGCATAGTGGACACTATGAAATCCAACCGGCCCCTGTCTTAGTGGCCAGACCTTTTGATTTGGTTTTGTAAATGGAAGCTTCGTGATACATTTTGGTAATTCCAAATATGTTTATAGCTAGTAATAGCTGGCATAGTTATGGAAATCATCAATTATTTAATAGATATTCAAGTTAACCAGCCCTCCGAGGCTCTTAAGATTAAGAATATAAAACTTACTATTTTAAAATCGAAAACTCAAAAAGTTGTTAATGAACGGTCGTTTGGAAGTGTCTTTACCACATTTGAATAATGAAGTTGTGCAAACTATTGCAAAAAGTTTTGGATTTTTAAATTTATTTCAAATTAATAACACCCCTAATTCAAAAGAAACATTCCTGGACCTAATTTTTAGTTAGGAAGAAGATACAAGTGTAGTGCTTGCATCTGATGTATTAGTCATCAACATTCAGCATTATTCGGGTTACTTAATCACATTTAATGAGTTGCAAAAACATGACATTTTACAAACGATCGAATCTAATTTATTTATATAATAAGGCTGATTATGTTATGATTAATAATATTATTGCTTCAATAGATTCGGACTCACTATTCTATAATTTAAAATTAGATGATCCAATTTAATTTTTTTATAAAATTGTGTATGACTGTATTAGAAACCTAATACCTAAAAAAACTGTCAGAAATGGCAAATTTACAATTTGGTTTAACAGCAACTTAAAAGCATTAATCAATATAACACCAAGAAGTATACACCAAATACAAAAATACAGGTGAAATTCATTATTATGATTTGTTTAAAAACTTACGACAGCAATGTAAATAATTAAATAATACATTACATAGAGACTATATTTTAAGTTATGAAAGAAAAATCAATACTGACCCTAACATATTTTGGAAATTGGCTAATTCTTTTAGAAAAAATAGTAATATACCAAATTGCATGTTGTTCAATGATGAAAAGTATATTGGTGGATTAGAAATTGTGAATACATTTGCAAAATACTTTGCTGCAGTTTATAGAAAAGACGATTCAACTGATGCTCCTAGTTTAAATTAGAGCAATACAGTCTTTGGTGACTTTATTAATATTTCTCTGAGGGATGTTTATGAGAGCATAGCTAATCATAAGTCAAGTGATTTTCTCAAAAATTGCATATTCACAAATTCAAAACCATTACATTTATTATGTATCTTTAAGAAGCGGTTATGTACCAGCCATTTGGAAAAAAAGTTTTTTAACACCTATTCACAAATCTGGGCGCAGTGATTGCATAGAAAATTATAGGTGAGTTTTCATTCAGTCTTCCATACCAAAGTTATTAGATAACATTATGTTTAAATTTATATTTAATCAATTTAAACATATTATTCTTGAGGAACAGCATGGATTTGTGGAGGGTAGATCTACAACATCCAATATTTTAGTATATGCTGGTTATATTATAAGAGCCTTTGAAAATGGATTATCAAGTTGATTCAGTATACACCGATTTTTCAAAGGCATTTAATAAAATGAATCATTCGATATTAATTGCCAAAATAATGAAAAAATTGTTTCCTGTTTAAAAAATAGGATTCAACAAGTAAGAATCAAAAATCATCTATCTGGAGATTTTTTTGTTTATTCAGGTGTACCTCAAGATACACACTGTGGTCCAATTATTTTTTTAATGATATTAATGACATAATAAATTCAATAAAATCCTTTAACTTGCTGTTGTTTGCAAATGATTTAAAAATCTATCGCGTAATATCAGATAATTCCGACATTATGCTATTACAAGAAGACATAAATAATTGGGAGAAGTAATACACTTGTTATGTTCCATTTGTGGAACATAACAAGTGTATTACTTCTCCCAATATGAAAATGTTGTTCCATCAAGAATGTAGCAAAACAAGTATCGAATTTATTTAGACATAAATAATATATTGAGATGGTGTGACTGTAACAAATTATTTCATTCAGTAGAATTTATGCAGTAAGCTATTTATTTCATACTAACGTCACCTGCATTGTAATTCTTCTCAACGAATAATCACAATTGCCAAACTCCACACTACTAAAAGTATTAACCCTACCATAGTGTCAATAGTGTCAAAAATTTATAATATCACTGTAAACTTTCATTCACCTGAAAAGCAATTAATTTGCGAAAAATGGTTTGAAATTTTTTTGAAAATTAAGAATTTTATTTATCCAAAGTGGATAAGGATTTTCAATACCTCAACGCCCCATCAATCAACTTATTATTTATGTTATTTGTATTTACTTCAGTAATATATTAAAATAATTAGAAGCATTCATATTAAAATTTTTACAATTGTGTATGGAATCTTATGGGGCTTAGAATTCCATTCTTGTTGTAGATGAAAACGAAGTTTCTGTAAAGTATTTGAAGTTTGTAGTAAATGTCATATCTCACAAATTTTTGATTGTGTTAAATTTCGGATTGTAAGTAACCCAGCAAAAAATGTCTACGTCATTTTCTCACAGGAAATTTCGAAAGATATGAGTGATATAAAGTCAGGTGTTATCTTGTCGACACATGGTATCTGTTGGGAATTGATTAGTGCCTATTGCAAGGAAGCTAGTGTTTTAAAAAATAATAATACATGAACGATTACACACACACAATAGTGATGTATACAAAATATGTCTTATATGTTCAATAGTTTTTAGGTATTGTATATCCTTCCGTGGGTCCATCTCTCGAACTAAATACATAGTGGAAGCGGTGAGCAAGAGATAGATATTCTTCCTGGAATTGCCTGGAATAGAACGGTCGCCCTGGAAGTAATATTTGTTTTTGCGAAAGCTTGGAGCTTTCGGCAGAGGTTCCAAAGACTACGCAGTTCATGTGTTGTTGAAGGGTTTGAAATTAATCTTAAAGCAATTCAAACTAAAATAATACCAATAACAGGCCAAATATTTAGCTTCCTTTTATTTTAATAAATAGATTTAATTGCTGTTTCTGTTAAATCTAGGAATTGCTAACAATCAAAGCAACAACGTACAACAAACGGTACATAACTTTAGATGCAAGTTTAACTCCTTATAAGCTTGTCTGCTTCACAGCATAGATAAACATATAAAAACATTACATTCTTGTATCTATATAATATTTGTATCAATTGATTTTTACATGCAGTCAATTGCTTAATTTATTTCAGCTTTGTGATTTAATCACTTCAAGTTATTAAATTGAATGTATATCAATTTTCCCATATTTATAACTATTTTTATAAAACCTATACAGTGTTTTTTATTGATCACAAATTTATTATATATATATACAATTTTTAAATTAATTCTAATATGTCTCCGTATTCTCCATTATACTAATTAATGTAACTGATTTATTGTTTTAATATCGATCGAACTCTAATCAGGAAACTGCATACGCTAACGAGAATTAGTATGATTAACATATGCAATAACTGCACAATCAGCACGAAATCACTTCCATATACTCTAATGAAGAAAATCTACGGAAATTTAATAGAATTTCATTCAAATTCACCAACACAGGGTTAATAGAGCAAATTCCTTAGTGTGCACGCGATAACTAAACTCTGCATATTGCATGCACGCATACACTCGAAGGCGGGATGATAATCCGGAAACATTTTCACGAAATGCATCCACTCGCTCGCCGAACAGTGTATTTTATTTGCGCCGGCTTGTTATGATGAAGGACGTCGTCGGGGATTTCCCAGTTCGAATAAAATCCCGAGCGGGGAATATTGCCGCGATGCATGCGATCGTTCGCGTCGGGATGGAAACGTGATTTTCAAAATTTTGACACAATTTGAACGCGATGGCACGCATCCTGCAGACCGCCGCCGTGCCTATTTCCAGTGATACCCCAGGATTTATTCCACGTTCGCAGATTTGATAGCGGGGGGCTGGTGAAACCTCTTCGGACGCGCTCCGATAAGGTTACAAATAAATAAGCTGGTCTCGTTTTGATAAAATAAATCCACAGGCGGATTGTGGTAAAATAGTAACTACCATTCATTTCATATGTTATCATCAATAATTCTATATATTTGAAATAAACACTTTTAAATGGCCTTCTAATTTAATCTAATCTAATTAAACTTAAAATTAATAATTTCTTTAGCTAAGTGTTAAATTGTTACATTTTTACATGTTAATATGTCACTATTTTCAACATGTATTAATGACTCCATTTATTTTGACTGTTCTGTAAATCAAGTAAACAGTGTTTTAAATGACATTCTAATTTAAACTTGTAAATACGGTTAGTAAAGTTTCGTTTGCCAGAAGTAGTTGTTTATTCGAGGCGCTTTTCTGTTTTTATATGGAATTTCCCCTACTATGGAAGATGTGTAAGATATAATTTTTGTTTGTTTATTTATGTATTATATTGAGTATGTGAAAAAGCTATTAGCTAATAATTAAATGATTAATTAAAAGTGTGGTTGTTTTTAAAAGATTATTATTTTTGTTATTAAAAATTGTTAACAAAAAGACAGTTAACGTTATTGAAGAAAACATAGAGATATGTCTTCGCAACTCCTTCTCTTTTAAAAATTATTAAGGCGATTAAAATACATATAGATTGCTAGTTGTTTTCAATTGAGGTTTATGTTTTTTCCTCTCCGTTATTTTATTTTTCCTAGTACATGTAACATAAGTGTATTTTTCTGTTAGTTCTTAATGCTTTTTCGCATATTTGTCTCATAGTAAATATATGGTCTTGTGTACCTCTATTTTTTCTAAAGCCATTTTGAGTGTCCTCCAAGTTTCTTCTATTTGTACTGCTAGTCTCATTAATAGGATGTATGCATATATTTTTTCAACTGTGCTTATAATGGTTATGCCTGTATAATTTTTGCAATCTTTGTTGTCCCACGCTTTGTGTATCGGTATAATAATCCCTGTTCTCCAATCTCTAGGTGTCTTATTTTTTCTGATTATGTAATTCATTAGCTCTGGTAGTTCCTGTCTTACCTTTTCGTCTAGACATTTTATCAATTCTCCAGCTCCAGCTTCCTCCATTCTTATGTCTTTTATGTTCGTTTTCCTTATCACTGCCTTCTGCTCCTTTCCTTTCTCTTCCCCTTTCTTGTCTCCTTGTAACATCTCCTCAAAATGTTCTCTCCATCTGCCCATTATGTTCTCTTCTTTTATTAATATGTTTCCTTCTTTTATCTTTTATATTCTTCGATGTTTTGGCTTTAGGTGTTCTACATAGAATAGTTTTTGGTTGTCTTTGTGTACCCTTGCTAGATTGTGCCCTAATTCTACCCATTTTCTGCTTTTGTTTTTTTTTTTTACCAGTCGTTTCACTCTTAGTCCTTCTTGCTTGTATTTTCTTCATAGGATTTTGTGCCTTTCTTACTTAATTATTTCGTCTATTTGTTTTTTACTAGTATAAACCATAGCTCCAAAGGAAATAATTAAGGGGGTTTAAGACTGGGGATCGAGCAGGTTGTGAAGTCCATCTTAACTAATCCAGTGGTCTTTTTATGTTACTGCTAAAAATTATAAACAACCTCACTAAAATGCACTGGTCCAACGTTATTCATAAACCACATTGTATTTCTTGTTGCCAATGGTACATTTTCTAGAAACTGAGGTATTGCTTCTTACAAAAAGTTGTGACAAACTTCACCAGTCAGTCTTCCTGGTCCAAATACTGTTCCAATAAGCTAGGCATTCACAATTTCAACTGAAAGAACGATATTGAAAACCATCTTCAATTTTTTCAGCCCATGTATGAAAACTACTTATTGCACTTCTTGAAAATTTTGCTTCATCGATAAAGAGAATCAAGGTCAGTAGAAATTTGAACCCATGTGTACAAAATTGGGCGAATAAAGCACTAATAACCTTTCTTCACATCAAATAAAATTTACGTAACTCAACCAACTAATTTAATATGTACAAAAGCCTTTGATAGAATGCGATACGTGGAAGAAATTTAGCCGGAGGGAGTGCCTGATGCATATTATATGGATAAAACAAACAGTCTATAAGAATTTTCCAAACAACCCCATTAATTACATAAATTGATTGATTGAGTTACGTGAGGATCAAAATAATTTTCTCAATAAAGCACTAATGATCTTTCTTCGGTGCTTTATTCGTCCCATTAATTACATTTAAATAATTTACATTATGTTGATTAGAAATATCTGGATCTTCTTCCAATATGTCCAACACATTCTCTTCACTTCCACCGTTCTTACTTTTATTGGCTTTGCTGGTCCTCCAATTCTTTTCAATATATTATGAATTCAATATATTATGATGAATACTTTTCTATCAGGAACATTACTGTCAGGAAATTGTTCATTGTACCCCGTAGCTTGTAATGAATAGTCATCGAAAATCCTATGAATGAAATACACGCGAGTCATTTTGGATTTCATATAGCTATTATTAAGTAAATTTTATGTTAGATTATTAGGTGTATGGTTGAAAGCTAACATTAATGTCACATCTTTTGAGTAGGTTTTTAATTTTAAGGCTTATATTGTCAAAGATTGGAGAGGAGGTTATTGACTCAAACGCGTTTGTATTTGTTAATTTTCGGTGTGCATATAAATATTTTTGAAATTGTTTGTCAATAGGTGTATATAGTAGATGTTCATTATATACATTATTTATTACTATTTATTTGATGGATGAAAAAAAAGTTTGTAGTTTATTTGTTTTATGAACAAATTTTATCTTTTCGAGATTGTGGACTGAGGAGCAGCTTGTTGCTCTATGGACCATATAATTAAAACTCGCTAATTTATGTTTTTAAAGATAAATCACTGTAAGTGGGTTTCCTATAAATGTTAAAGATACGTTTTTTATTTATTTATAAAAAAGTCGAGGAAACTTATAAACCGAGACGAAAAAAGTTAGTCTATCACATAAAACTTCACAAGATTTTTATCAACAAAACTAACATTATTTTTATAAAAAAAGAAATATCCTTACTTAACCTAATTTTTCCTCGCATATTAATGTCACATCTTTTAAGGAACAATTAATAGTTGAGTCAGAAGTCGCTCTTAAAAATTGTCATAATTCCACTTTTGAGAAAACAAAAATTGCAAAAATTGTTATAGAAACACCTTCTGTGTATTCTTCAGAGATAAATTAGTCAAAACAAACAATATAATTATTACAAAGGCAGACATATGAAATTGAAAGATTATGTATAAAAAATCAATCAATTTATCCTGGTTTATATTGAGTATAGTTTATTTACTTTACAAGATCTATTAAAAAAACAAAAATACAACCATAACTATAATTAATCACTTTGAAATTTGAAGCATAGATCTTGAAGGTGGAGTTCACAGTTTCTCGTGTTCTTCCAAACATAAACGAAATTCAAAAAGACCCCAGAACAAAACAACAACAAACATTAAACAAATTAAATCCAAACTCATCAAAACATGGCCCTATGGATTTATAAAAATAAATAAAAAAACGAAACTACTTTACACTTGAATTTAATTTTTAGATCTCAAACTTATTTTAAAGATCCTTATTCCACTAAAAACTCAATAGATCTAAAATTTGCATTGAAAAACTAACACTTTCTTCACAAATTAAATTTTATTTACTAGATGTACATTGCACTCGAAATTCACATCTAGTAAATAAAAATCAATTTGTAAAGAAAGTGTTAGTCGATACAATTTTACTATAATAATCTTTACGTAACTCAAGAAATATATAATTGGGACTGGTAGAGCTACAGTCTTGATGGAACGAGATATGTAAATTCAATGGAGTAAAACACTTGTTAAGTTCCATAATATTTTTATTTTCAGTTGCCTGACACGTGTTTCGATCATTACTGATCATTTTCAAAGTACAAAGTACTACACGTGTTTCGATCATTCCTGATTATTTTCAAAGTACAAAGTAACACGTGTCAGGCAACTGAAAATAAAAATATTATGGAACTTAACAAGTGTTTTACCCCATTGAATTCAAGAAATATATTTCTTCAATAGATGTAACACAAATAACAAAAATAACCACAGATAACAATTCCACCCGAAGACTGCATGGAATTAATACGTGTAATAGCATATTTAGATACGAATAACGTTAACCTTATAGTTAAATCAGATCCTTTCACTTATCGAAACGATACTTAAACAAAACTATTTTTCATTTAAAATAACTTTAATACTCAAAATGAAGGTATAGCAATGGGCTCACCTCTCAGTCCATTGTTAGCAGATATTTATATAAGATGTTATAATTACGATATTAAATTCACACTTAGACAAAAAATATATTAACCCTTTGACCTACTTTGCCTCGTCCGATTGCATACGCTAGTCACAAAGCAAGTGCACCATTCTAGATGCGGATGGCTCTACGCACCACGAGTCACACTCGTGTTTATTGTAATTTCCCTAAATTTTTAGACACGAGTGATACTCATGGTTGTAGGTGAAAGGGTTAAATGGTGGTTTAGGTATGTAGAAGATATCCTAACATACACTAAAAGTACCGACAGACAAATGTATCAATTTCTAAATTTCCTCAACTCAAATCACCCTTCAGATCATCAGCTTTACAGTGAACAGTATCTAACAACTCAATTCATTCTCTTGACCTTTCTATTAGAAATCTAAATAACAAACATTTATAAAAAAAACACTTACAGCGATTCAAACATCTCAAATCAGTCCCGGTATCCTTAAAACCATAAATTAGTAAATTTAAATTCTATGATAAAATTAAACACAATAATCACTTTGTTTTGTATAACCGTTATACAAAACAAAGTGATTATTGTGTTTAATTTTATCATTAAATACATATGTATAACGAAGTAGAAGCCTCCATCGTCAATGAGTTAAATTCTATGAGCCATAGAGCATATAAGCTCAGTCCATCTCGAAAAGATAAATAATGAACATCTAATTAATACACTCATTTACAAATTGGAATTTATGATAATTTCTAATTCATTATACGTTTTTTTTTTAATACGTTTGTTAATGACCTTATTAATGTTGAAACTATAGCCAAAAAATAAATCTTGTGCGTGATATTAACAAAGTGCAGTTTATTTAAAGTTTCAAATTCCTATAATTAAGATTTCACAATAAATGCTGTATTCTCTTGATCCTCAGGATCCTCATGGTATTTTTAAACTAATAAAATTCCCTGTTATAATCACAGAGAGAAAACTATTAAATGAATAAAATGAGTATCTGCTGAATTGCATTGAAAATGGTCACATCATGAGCAAAATGTACATTTGCTATTCATAAATTTTATGATAAAACTTAATTTCCAGATACTTAATTCCATCTTCACGTAGTGCCAGAAACAATGGTATAATCTTATCTGGTACATTCCATACATTTACTAGATTGCAACCTTAACTTTAGAAATATGGCCTAGAAAGTTTAACCATCAGAGTTACATTTTCATCTAACTATTCTCAAGATACGGGAAAACTTAACTAAAAATTAAACAATTCAGGAAAATTTAGAAGAATCGAAAACAAACAAACTCAAACAAAATATGTGACTTATTCTGTATAATTTAATTGTTCAAAATTTTCTTTCTTTTTTTGTTCTGTGGTCCCGTATATTTCTTGCTGAATTACTGTTTAGACTGAATTAGAACTGATGAAGTTTTCCTTCTAAATTTCTAAAACTTTTCAACCATTCTTTGGGCAAGAAATTCAGCAAGAAATAGCTATTTATAACAAGCAAAATACTTTTGTATAATTCAATAACTGTCCTGATATTAGCCAGAGAAGTAGAAGTGGTTTTGGAAGACTCATTTGTAAATGTTTTCGCGTTTTTCTAATTATTTGTGTTTTCAATAAGTGACTGGTTTTGGAAGACTCATTTGTAAATGTTTTCGCGTTTTTCTAATTATTTGTGTTTCATTTTCAAAAATTTCTCTTTCAAGGTACGAGAATTTTAATTTTGAGGAATCTAGACTTTTACAGCAATGTTTCTTCCAGTGTTTTAGAATTTTCTACCAATTTCGCATCCAGATTCTTAGTATTATACAGCAATCCTTATTTAATGCTGTTAGAATTTACCAGCAACACTTCTTCATTATTAGAAGGGAATAATTTCTCTTCTAATTTGCGATAACTTCCTTCAAGCATTCCAAAATTTGACAATACTGTGTCTTTGAAGTTTCATGATTTTTTTAGTAGCTTCTTTCTATTTTATGAAAATTTTAAAGTAATTGATATTTTGTTATCTCAATATCAAACGAAAACACATCTTTAATTAAGTAACTCTCTAACTTTATTATCTTAATGGATTTAATGGACTGCTATTTTTATTACAATTTTCTCACCCATTACCTTTTTTTTTGTTATTTATTATTCATTTAATTCATTTAATATAACTTAACACATATAATTTTATCGAAAGTTGGTATTTTCTCGTAATTTTAGAGTACTTATAAACCCACATCAGTGTTTTAATTGTCTCTTATATAAACAATATCAATTTTCAACAATTAACTTATAAAAAGTTAAAGCTAATAAATTTTGAGAATGAATTTTATTATTATAACTTATTATGGCAGTCTTAATCTATATTATGCTGTGGAACAAAGATTAGCAAACCCCAGTTAATACATAATGTAGAATTAATAAAGTAGGCTTATTATTTAGAAATAATTCTGAAGCTGCACTTGCAAAAAGTTTCCATATGCAAAGGAAAAACTGTAAAGAAATGAAACCATACCATCCATGAAAATTGCTAATGCTCAGATATTCTTACCTCACAGTTCTTGGCAACCCTTACAAACAATATATAAAGTAGGTCCACCTATAATTCTACACTTATTCTAGATGTATAAATTAAACGAAACAATAATGAATGGGTGCAACATTGTTGAAGAAAAATATTAATTTCTCTAAGCGTTACTATACTCTTAACTTACACTTAAGTAAGAGCAGGTATCATTTTAAACCACTACTATCCATACTAAAGCACCCATCAATGCATTTATTTACGTACACGATAATTAACGTCATTACATTAAATTACAATTAACACAACGTAATTTGTTTTTTTTAATTTATAATTAAAATTACTCCTAACACATAAATAAACATAATATGGAAATATGGCGCAAGTATTATCCTAAAAGCCCGTATAATTCAATATGTCAATTAACCAGTTCTGGATTCAGTTCATTTTCCATATACGCCTACGCTTTCATAAAAAAAATAATCCACTCAACCAGATTAACTCCGTAAAAAATAAATGCTCTTTTGTTGTAAAATAATTAAGAGGGTTTATAATTGTATATTCTCCATCATATTTTTTTTCTCCCATTAAAATCCCAACTTTTGATTTTTCATTGACCTAATTCATAAAGTTAAAACAATAATTTCCATATAATAAAAGTTTCAAAAAATCAACTATGATTATTATTATAAATACAGAATGTATCAGATAATGAATAAAGATGTTTGTCTCTATAAAATTTTCACGAAAATGATGAATGATAATTCTATTTTAAAAAGTTCCTAACAATGGAAAAAATTTATCAAAAAAAAAAAAACACGAT